>CM047805.1:42603858-42791124 GCA_026214975.1 Gentiana macrophylla | reverse complement strand
TTTGTGGGGTTTAACTTCATCAGTGTCTTTTCACGTTTGTCGGGGTCGCGAAGGTCTTCCAGGTGATCCTGTCGACTTGATTTCACGGCCATATCGCCGATGTAAGCCTCCATATTTACGCTTTATTTGTGTACTAAAAACTTTGTTCACCATCATTTGATATGTCGAACCCGCGTTCTTTAGACCAAACGACATCATCTCGTAGTAATATAGTCCACCGCGACCCTGAAGTGTTAGCTCCTTGTCTTCATTAGCCATTTCGACCTGGTGGTAGCCTGAATATATCGTCAAGAAAACTCGGCGTTTCAAAACCTGCGATCCCATCGACCATCTTATCTATTCGGGTAGCGCGTAAGGATCCTTGGGGCAAGCTTTATTTAGGTCGGTGAAGTCGGCGCACATCCGCCACTTGCCGTTATTCTTTTTACCATTACCACGTTTGCCAACCATGTAGGGTATTGCGGCTCCTTGATAATGCCAAATTTGTTATAAGCTTTCCGACCTCATTCTTTATTGCGACCTCCTTTTCGCAGAGAATTGGCGCGCTTTGATGGATCGGCCTGAAGTTGGGATCGACGTTTTAGGTGGTGCGGCGATCTACGACTCCACTCCACTCATATCCGCTCTGTCACTTCCCAGCGAAGGCGCCCAAGTTTGCTTTTAGAAGCCCGATCAGGTCCTCCTTTCTTTCTCGCCGCCTGCGACCTACCTTGATCTTACAGTCGTGGTGCTCGTCATTTATAATGACCTCGACCAATTCGTCCTTGGTGATGAAGTCCGGCTCGTCGCGGATCTGTAACGTTTCAACCTCTACTGTTTCTTCTGCAATCTCTTCGATCGCGGCGATCTGATTTGTGATATTAAAATCCTCTACTCTGGGTTGCCTGGAATCGACTCTATTCTTGGTCATGTATTCGAGGAAGAATCCAGTCGGCTTAAGGCGACCCCAATTTCATCCCCTATGTTGAATTTGACCTTTGGTGAGGAACAGATGCCACCATTTGAAATTTCCTCATAGTGGGATCCCCAAAATCATGTTATAGTATGAGGGAGATCGATAATCAGGAAAGTGACCACCTCCGTTCGACATGGTTCGTAATCGCCGAGAGGTGATCTTTGAGATCGATGGTGCCTTTGACCCGTGCCGTATCATTGGTGAAGCCTTCGAGTACCCGAGGTAAGGCTTCAACTTGGCCTCTCCAAACCGATCTGCTTTTAAATAAATCGAAATAGATGACGTCATGGCAGCCCAAAGGTGTCGACCATTACCCTGTTGACGCCGTGCTTATTGTTCACCCCGACTTTGAGGATGAGGGGTATTTCCATGGGACCGTCGACTGTGGTCAGCTCACTTTTAGTGAATAGAATTCCCTTCTCTTTTTCTCCCAACACTATTTGCTTCTCAAAACCGCGCGTATTGATTTGATGTATTTGTGATTTCAGCTGATTGTTGCTGGGAATATTCCCATGGATAACTTGAACTTCCCTCTGATAGACGCGGAGTTGGCGACCTTGTCCCGGACCAGTATTCCCATCTCGCTTATACTTAGTCACCGGTCCTCACGGATCGACCTCTACATTTCTCGCCTTAATGTGAAGCATTCATCTCGTGACGTGACCGTGATCTTTGTGATAGTCACAGTATTTCGATTTATCGCGACCATCGGGATCGCCCCTCATGGGCTTGGGTTTGTCGAAGTGTTCGCGAATCTCGAACAAAATCTGGGATGCTTTCGTGTTAAGCGGGGTAAAGCTATCCTCGCTGAATTTGTAAGGTTTCTTTACCTCACGATCACGGCTAGCGTCCTGTCCTTTTTCCCTCTTACGATCCTCTGTGCGATCCTCTTTGTGTGAATGTTGCTCTGCTTTTGTTTTGGTTTTCCCAGGGGATGGCGCTTCGCTGACTCCCATCATCCGAGCCCTTTCTAGCATCTCCACGAGACCCGCTTTTGGGGTCGCGAGTTAAACTCGTTTTCATCGGACCCTTAGCAATCCTCGTGAGGAAACACGTTATAATCTGCGCGTCATACGGAATGTTTCTTGTCGGTCGTACACTCTCGGATGAAACGCTCATAGTAGTATTCTTTTCGCACTCGTGCCTCCTCCCATGCGAACTTCATAAAGGTCCTCTATGGTTTTCTTAGGTCTACTTGCCGATTCAAATTCTCGACAAATTTTTCCGATAGGTCCTCCGACTTTTAATCGAACGCGGGAAGCCCGCGTATCGACGCCGCCTCGCGTCTCGCATGCTACCGACCGTGAGCGATGCACCAGGCGGACTTGTTACGAGTTGCTAAGGTTATGCGGCCTTGAAAGCGGTGAGCGATCGTTCGGACAAGAGTTGCCATTATAGTAATTATAGTGGGGTAGCTAACCTTTTCATTCTTGGTAGGTAATGTCTCTGCGTGATTCTTCTAGCGAGCACGTCGATTCGAGAGACCGCGCGCGGCCCTTTCGACAGGCCTTGATTTCTTTAGCTCTGCGAGCTCATTTTTCATTATCTCCATTTGCTCTGCCAAAGCAGAGTCGAATCTGGATCGAGACAGTACTCGCCTATCACCCATTCCGCTGCTGCGCTCGATTCCTCATAGTCCTGCGATCCCTCCTGGCGAGCTCTTTTCTCCCTTATTATTATCCGACCGTCACCGGCGCTCCTATCTGGTCGTGGGGTATTCCTCTCTGGAAAGGCTGAGACGACTTGGGGCCGAGGCCTTGTCCTTCTCACCTAACCTCTTGAAAGTGATCCTTTTTCGAGTGTCTTTCCTCTTTGGTGATCGCGATCTGGGGGTCTTTGAGTTTTTTGCGATTTCTCTCCCAGTCCTTTGCGACCCGGCGAATGCACACTCTCTCTATCTCGATTTCTTGGATCTCGACTTTGGCGGGCTTTGTTTAAGTTCGCGGGAGCGATTTCATTCCTAGGAGGATTAGGGGTCGTGATCGCCATTGGGGCTCGGCCTTTGCTACAAAGCGAGAGTTAGTCAAGTACATAGTTTCCGATACTGCATATTCTCTCATTTCCGCAATCTCGTGGATCCTCCCGGGAGCCCTGGTCTTGTCTCGGGTCGACTTTTGACTCTGTTGCGACCTTGCTCTCTCTTTGCGAGCCTCATCTAGCAGCAATGCGTTGGCCTCTTTTGACTTGACCTTTTGGTTAATGACATTCCTGGCGTCGCTAGGCGATAGGACTCCTCGTTGCGACCCTTCTCCTTCTGCGGTAAAGTTGTCAAGTGTTTCTCCCACTCCCTCTCCACGAGCCTAATGTTGCATGGCCCCCTTTGCCGGGGTCTTGGGAGTCAGATGCCCTTTACTTCCTGTCATTTTTCTGAAGTGTTTCGTTTAAATAGGGGTTTTGAAGGCTTTTCTTTGCAGGATTACCTCTTTCTTGAACGCAACTAGGACGACTGAAACTGGCCGGATGTTCTTGGCTGGCGGAAGAGAGCTTCCTTCGATCCGCCGTGTGTTATTTTTCTTTGATGATTTTTACGCCTGGAACTGAGCAAGTTGCAGCGTGGGGGTTCCCGGTAACGGAGCCAACTGACGATGCAGAAATTGTCACGATTGCGTAGCGGTGTTAATGGTGTGGATATCTGGCTTATTTGAGAGTAGATTATTTACAAGTTGGCCGGAGACAGGTAGTGATGAGAGGACGGTGAGATAAGTTTGTTCTTGTAGAGCTTTGGCCTGTTAATTTAGTCTTAGATTGATTTATTAGGTTACACAAGACTCCCCTTTTATAGGGAGGTTAAACTTAGGGGTGAAGTAAAGACTGGCGGTGCAGAAGCAGCTTAGTCACTAGTCTTAGTAGCTAAGTAAACACTAAATATCTGACATCAAGTGGGTATAATATCTAATAGCAAGTGGATGTAATATCCGGGCGGCGACCCCTTATGGTCGCCGTCTTCGTTGTCTGGCCTTCGCCCCCTGTTTCCTCTCAAGTCTTGCGCGGCTCCCTTGGCGAGCCTTATATTTATGACCGCCCGCCGGCCCCTAGCTTTGACGAGGCTCCGGTAGGGGTTGTGGGCGGCGGGCCTGCTGTTAATGCCTTTGGACGTCGCCATATGAGCGCCCCCATTGGAGGCGACATAATTTGTATCATCACATGGGTAAGAAGTTGTGATTGGACTTCTCGCCAAGAAAGTGATCCAACCCTTGAGGTAATATTAACTATAACAGCTTCATAATCATTATCCAAGCCTCCTAAAGTAGCAAGGATAAGTTCTGACTTGGATACGGGATACCCTGCAGCAGCTAAACCATCACTGTATGATTTCATCTGAGCTAAGTAATCAGTCATTGACTTGGAGCCTTTTTCAGAACTGGTTAATGCATTTTTGAACTCCAACATTCGAGCTTCAGATTGACTATTAAACAGTGTTTCAAGAGTTGACCGAATTTCATGAGAGGTATTGCACCCCATTCCTTCAATCAAGATCTGTTCAGTCATACAACCAAGAAGCCAGCTTGAAGCAGCTTGATCAGTGGTTCTCCATTCCTCGTGACTAGGTTAGGAACATTTCTGAACAAACCAGAATCTAGGGGCCTAGATCTGGTTCCCAGAAGCATATCTTCTAGTTTGTGACCCCTCACAATAGGAAGAACCGTATATTTCCACAGAAGGTAGTTATCACGAGTCAATTTCATAGTGCATGTTTGATTAAGATGACTGTTAAATGGAGTGGAATTTTGTGAGAAGGGAGTTGGAGAAAGAGACATGTGAGTTGTTATCATTGCCGGAAAAGATGGTGGCACCAATGAACCCGCTTATCGACGAGTGAAAGGAATTTCGGTGAGTATTCCGGTGGTGGATATAGGAAACCCGGATATCTATAATGAATATCCTACCAACAACGAAGTAACTCGAATAAAAAGATTCACAAACAATTGAACAAAAGCGATTGACAATCTGTAAGAATTTGTCACATGCAAGAAAGCATTCATCACAAAGTCAATACAGATTGAAATAAAATGATTTTACATATCAATTCGATCAAAAACAGTTGCCTTTAATCGTTGATTATTCTAAGATTTTTTTTCGGCAGAAACGATTCGATCGTGAAGGAGAATAATGAAATGCGATTCGTCAAATAATCAATAATCGGAGAGGAAAAAACGCAATAATTTGCGATCAAAAGCAGTTGAATTTAATCGTTGATCATCCTAAGAATTTCTACTTTATTGGAGAAGATATTTGGATTAAACCCAAATTCATATCAGAAAGTGCAACATCGTTTACCGTTAAATCATAATCAATCCGAAAAGTTGAAAAAGTTAATGATATACCCGAACCAAAATGGGGCCCTGTTCATCTGGATTGGGCCTACTATCATGGCCCAATAACGAAGATATGAGGCCTCTTTCCCCTTAGTCTGCACTCATAAGCCGGATCCTACCCGCCGCTCGTAAGCCGGGTCCTATCCGCCAACAGCAAGCCTGATCCTGTCCGTTGGTCATATGTCGGACTCCTCCTCTCCGCGTGATTTCTACCCATATGGTCGTTTCGATTTCAAGACAAGGCATATCTGAGTCCATTTGTTCGCCGCTCGCCATACTTATCACTCGGTGTGGCCACTTTGATACCGGGTTAGGGCAAATACTTTGACGGTTGGCTGGGCACTTGTATTGCATGCATAATTATCTTTAATTATGTATTCTTAATTGTCTTGTCATGAACAGTAAACCGACATAGTCTTAGCCTATAAATATGGGATCACAATGTAATAGAAATGATCCAAGAATTAATACAGACAGAGCTACTCTGTCAATTTGTCGACTCATTAACGTGTTCTTCCTTAGCGTTATTCCGACTGTATCGTTCTTGTGCACCGCCATACTATCCCTGGAGAAATCATGTGTATAAAGCCTTATATCCTCAAGATAAGCACTGTTACCGCAAACCTGATATTCTACATAAATATCGCTTGGCTCCATTACCGGGAAAATCATCATCATTCAGCTCCAAGGTGTCATTGGCTCCACCGCAAAGACGATTTTACGGTGTCTCCGACAGAGACGCCGCCTCTCTCGTTCCTCCGATCAGCAGAAACCTCGATCTCCTGGGATAATCCAGCCCAGACGTCATCGTTTTCTTCATCTCAGCAACACACAGGGAGCAGGGATCACCAAACTCCGCGCAAACCGCCTCATCCGGAAAGAAACACTTGCAAACTTATACACGAGTCCTTATTTAAATACCCAGGTTGGTTCGTATGCCTTTTTCGCATTTTCAGATCTTGAATAATAAGGAATCGAGTACTTGACAATACCACTTGGAAAATAGCCTCAAGAAACACCCTTGCATTTTGATATTTTGAGTTGGAAAAAATATCTAGCCACCATCCTAAATATCTCACCAAAATATCTTACTAAAATATCTCCAAAAATATTAGTCAGAAATGGCGGGTTCAAAACACTTTAACCCCATCACTCCGAGTAAGGAGGGTAACTAGGGTAACTCGCGGCATGCGAACACGCAGCGCGGGGAGCCGAGCAGAAAAGTACTATCTTCAAGGGCTGATGCTGGGCAAGACATCACGCCCGATATGCGAGCATACATAAGAGAAAGGACTAGAGTCCGGGAAATACATGAGGCGGCGGTCAGAAAGAGCCGTGAGAAAGGCGTCGCAGGAAACATCTTACCAAATAATGAACAAGAGGCTGTTTCAGCAGGGGGGGCGTCCCCACAACAAGACTCATATAAGATAGCTCTACAAGCACACATGGAATATGTAGAGGAAATGCGAGTAGGAAATACGCTGCTAATTGCGGAGGGACTACCACCTCAACCTATCCGCAAGTTCAACCCTCCACAACCCGCACCAACGGAGGTGCAGCACACTCACATTCCCCCAAAGACAGTCCAATGTCCTCAGAAATCAGCAAGGTTTCGAGCTCAATAGACCATGGCATGCGGACAATCTCAAAAGGTACTACATGTAATAAATCGGTTAGGGTTATGGCTATCCTCTCGTTTACGACGTGAGTGGTTAGGCTTTCTTACTTGCTTGTAATCTTCACTCATCTAGCGGGATGAGTCGAAATTAATAAATCCCGATTTTACATTTCTCTTTTAGAATGCGTATTATTGTATGCTTCAGCTGTGCCCGGTGTGCGGGTAAAAGATGGTTTTTTCGAAAATTTTCAACAAAAGCTCGAACCCACCTCAACCTTTGTCAAAAATGGGGGCCATATTCGGGAAAATTTAAAACAACCACGAGCAAACAAATTCATCGAGAGGTCATATCGTGTTTGACTCCGAATCTCATCTCAAATAGGGGGCCACCCTCCAGAAAATTCAAGTTGCCTAAGCGAGCAGCTATTTGAGATCAGACTCTAGAGAGGGCGGACATGAAGTTTCATATTTTTAATCGAGCAGTTATTTCAGATAAGATTCAAGGCGGGCATATCTCGAAATTAAGTACGATCGGAATCAACTTGGAATCTTATCTAAAACAAGGGGGCCGGATTCTACTATGATCGGACTCAATTTATGCAATAAATTCGAGCAAAAAATAAGCATACATCAGGCGAACAGAAAGCAGACTTCATTCAGAAAGGTTATTACAAAAATAAGGTGCGGAAATAAAGAGAATTACACATACGCAAAATCAAAATAGTTTTTTACAGAGCAGGGAGCACAAATCTAAGAGTCTTCAGGCCGCATTTCTTCATTGTGAACATTCTCCTCGCGGAGGGAGTGGTGCAGCATTTGGTCGGCATTCTTCTCAGACTCGGTAGGCTCTATAGTTTCTTCACCTGTCTGCTCGGCCTCTTCTCCAGCCTGTTCTCTATCTCCCTCAATTGCGGTGTTCGCCTGGGTTTCTCGGCGAACAAGCTCTCTTAGATTCTCTTCTACCACTGCGGGCACCTCCCAATCCGAAGCATACTTAGGGATGTATCGTTGTAGCTCGATGTCGGAAGAGGGTATATGCGTGTGAAAATCCCTTAGATGATCAGAAAAGGGATGGGTGAGAATCCAGTCTTGCAAGGTTTCGATGTCTGGAGTGTCACCGCCGCGAGCCCAAATGCACCTGGCGATATGATAAAACCCTTGGCCATATCCCAGCAGGAAATTCTCTCCAGCAGCAGCCTTGCTAGCGGCCTCAATCTGATCTTGGACACTGGAACTCAGATCCGCCAGCTGTTTCCTCAAATCCTCACTCACCTTTTGCTCGGCTTCCCAATGGGCCTGAGCCTCTGTTACTCTCAGCTTCATTTCTTTCATGGACCGGGCAGCAGACCTATCTTGTTCCGCGAGTTCAGCGTTAAGCTTCTCTAGACGCTCGGATTTCTTTTGAGCCTCGGCAAGCTGCAGTCTCAATTTCTCGTTTTCAGCCTCAGCCGCACTCAAACTGCCACGCAAACCAGTCGTGACCTCATTAGCGGTCTTGAGAGTTTTCTTGGTGGTTATCAGCTCCTTGGTAGAATCAGCACTTAACGATATAGTGTTCCTATAATCGTTTATGAACAGAGCCAAACCCGTACCCACCTGAAAAGAAGGTTGTCTGTGAGATCAGACTTGACTTCAAAGATAAAATAAATGAAGAAAACGGAAAATGAAGGAAGGTTGTTTACCATGCTCATCGTGGCGCCGTATAAACCCCACAGATCCTCTATGTTTTGGAGGAAGGTCATGCGATGATCGGCCAGGACGATCCTATCAGCGATACCGTGGCCAATTTCCAGTTGGACAGGGTTAGGGAGACTCCACCTCAAATACCTCAACGGGGCCACATCAGCAATGCCCCTCGAAATCATCTTGGCCTTGGGCAAGTCAAGGGTACCTTGGCGCATGAAATCCTTATCTAACCATACCTCGGGATTTCCCGCGGGCCCGACAAGTACCCCGGCAAAGGGTATCATCGACCTGGCCCCGCAGAGAATGACTCATCGGCCACAGATTTGCCTTTGTCAGAGGGTTTGGCTTTATCATCAGCCTCTTTCCTCTGTGATTCATCGATTCTGGATTTTTTGGGTGGGGGAACATCCTGCTCGCCACTACCACCTCCTGCAGGATCAGTCTCTTCGAGAACAGCTCTCTTTTTCTTATCACCGGCCGGCGGCTTTGTCAGGGTGGTTTGCTTGAGGGTTTTGCCCGCCGTGGCTCTATCCCCTTCTTGTTTAACTGGCGGCTGGGTTGACTTCCCAAATTGAGATCCAGAGGCTCCAACCGCCCCTTTCCTTATATCGACCATAGGCAGCGGGGTCTTAATCCCCTTCAGTTCATCGGCTCTCTTCACCTCACCAGTGGTCTTCCTTCGGGTCAGCTGGTTGCGTTGATCGAGAGCATCCATGGTACATGCGGAGAACAACACTTATTAGTGACCTGAAAAATAACATGAAGAGAAGTAACAAATAAAACAGGCAATCGAAAAATATCAAAAAAAATGCAAAGTAAAAATCGTACTCGGGGCCCGAAGCGATGGGTCGCCTAAATAGACTCTACACTGGGAGGGCATGCATCCGCGATGATGGCACTCTCCGTACCAATCAGGATCGGTGGGCAATGGGTCGACCACAACCAGTGGATCTCCTACGCCGGCTGAGGGTAGACCGGCCATTCTGAGATAAGGTTGACTATCATCCAAGAGCAATCTCCAGTTAAAGGCTCGAGGTTGTTTGACACCTTTTCGAACAAACCCGAGCAGCTCCTTAAGCTCGGAGATAAACTCGTCGTCCTCCTCCTGGGTGTGGATATCCTTCAAGTGTTCAGTTTTTAGAGAATTCGCAGGAAGCTTGGGAAAAGGCCATCCCACTCGGGATTCAACCCTCATACACCTTTTGTCCCAATCCGTCACTTTATCGGGGAGATCGAACAGAAGACGAGGTTTACCACTACTCAATTTGATGCGCGGTTGAATTTGCCCAGCGTCGCCCTTTCTTGTGAAACTATAAAAGTATAGCAGCACTGCCATCGTCGGCTCGCGACCATGAAGTCGACTTATAACAATAAAGGCCAATACTACCCGAGCCACTCCTAGGCTGAGATCTCAAGGCATGACCATAAAAGTAATAAAGAAGGGGTCGAATGGTGGCCTAAGTCCGGCCACTAGGTGATCATAATGAAGCCACAAGAAATCTTCGGTATCCCGACCACACGTCCGGGATACGTTCGTCGCGCCCATACTAACGAATCGGTAATCATCCGAAATATCGTAAGCTGTCATCGCCGACGTGTAATCAATCCGATCTCGGAACTCGCGCCATCGAGCAATAAGGTTAGTATCGGCACGTTTTTGTTCCACAAGCTCCACTTCGACGGCACTCGATCTCTTTTTTGGCAGCCTCTTCTTCTTCTCAGGCTCATCAGACACGGCTAAATCCTTCTCCGCTCTAGTTTTTCTAGCCGCAGACGGTCTCTTCGACGCACCGGTCTTTCTCGACACTTGTGCAATTTCCACGGCTTCCTTGATCTTTGAGCTATGTTTAGCGGCTCCAGGGGTTATAACATTTTCCATTCGATGAAGCAAGTCGTTGAGCGCTGTCTGGTCCTCATCATCGACCTCACCCCTTGTGGCGTCCTCGCCAATTACCACGACTTCCTCATCCTCCTGGTCGGAATCGACGTTTATCGGCCCTTGCTCTTCTTCGACAATCTCCTCATCAACGTCGCTGGAGCTAGCCTCTTCCATGCTAACCTCCTCTGAGCCATAACCTGCAGCGGCCCGACCCTCTTCGTCCGATTGAGATAAGGTACGCTCTGAAGACATTCTGGAAAAGAAAAATGGCAAGGTGGATCAGTTAAATTACCCGGATATGGAAATCGGGCCGAGGTGAAAGGAATCACACCCCGACACCTCGCCCCTCCATCTTTCTTAGCAAGAACAAACCCAGGAAAAACCCCTAATATAACCCAGAAAAACCCCAAACCAACGCAAACATTCAGGCATTGCCAAAAAACAACAATCAAAACTTGCATTCGCAAAGGTGTGTCTGGGGAAAAAGAGGCGTAAAACACATGGAAACGTAAAGGGCGAATTTATGGTGTTCATCTATGAAACCAAACATTAACAAATACGAATTCACAGCAATATGATCTTCAAGCAAGAGAAACAGATGAAATAGAGGTGAAATCGAATCAAAAGACAAGGCGAATGTGCAATTCATACCTGATTCATGAGAAGAAAAATGGGGATGTTGATTCTGTCTGAGAATACGCTTGCCGGAGCTTGCTTGCACTTGCCGAAATCCTCAATCGCTATCGCCGGAGAAAGTTTGCAGAAAAAGAAAAGTGGAAGAGTGGGGATGGAAGCCTCTATTTATAGGCAGAGATCGGGAGGGAAACGACGTTTGGAATTTCGAAATTCAAATGTCATAATGACTGGGAACGGTTACCGATTCTCCTCAGCCAATCAGAGCGAAGGGCGATTCAGTTCAAGCGTCGTGTTAGTGCACGTGACTGACGTGACGTTTTGTGAACCAATACATCCGTTTGTCATCTCCAACCATTCAAATCCCCGCTGGCGGCCATCAACCTGTCCGAACACGCGGCCTCAGATTATCACGGTCTACAATTACTTCTTCAAGCGGACAACATCTATCAATACCCACAGGTACCTACTCGACAATCCATACCCGATAGAGCGTTATCGGTGATTAAGTCTGACAGAGCGTTGTCGGCGATTAAGCCTATCCACTGCAATGCGCAGCACATAATCGGTAATTCGCTACGCGATACAAACACTGATTCAAGCCCGATAGAACATTATCGGCAGCAAGCATGTCCGCTACAAATGCACAACATATAACTGGTGGTTTTCACCAACACTAGTTCAAGCCCGATAGAACATTATCGGCACACCTCTGTCACGAACGACAATACAACGGTGCGGCTCTCAATTTCTTCTTCAAAGATTCTACTCTCTGCCTCGGCGGACACGCCAGTAATGAGTAGGAACATTGATATACCGAACCGTAATGGGGCCTAGATCCGTTCCCATAAATGCTTCTAGTTTGTGACCCCTCACAATAGGAAGAACCGTATATTTCCATAGAAGATAGTTATCACGAGTCAATTTCACAGTGCATGTTTGATTAAGATGACTGTTAAATGGAGTGGAATTTTGTGAGAAGGGAGTTGGAGAAAGAGACATGTGAGTTGTTATCATTGCCGGAAAAGATGGTGGCACCAGCGAACCAGTTATCTAAGTGAAAGGAATTCCAGCTGAGTATTCCGGTGGTGGATACAGGAAACCCGGATATCTATAATGAATATCCTACCAACAACGAAGTAACTCGAATAAAAAGATTCACAAACAATTGAACAAAAGCGATTGACATTCTGTAAGAATTTGTCACATGCAAGCAAGCATTCATCACAAAGTCAATACAGATTGAAAGAAAATGATTTTACATATCAATTCGATCAAAAACAGTTGCATTTAATCGTTGATTATTCTAAGATTTTTTCGCGTAAACGATTCGATCGTGAAGGAGAATAATGAAATGCGATTCGTCAAATAATCAATAATCGGAGAGGAAAAAACGCAATAATTTGCGATCAAAAGCAGTTGAATTTAATCGTTGATCATCCTAAGAATTTTTACTTTGTTGGAGAAGATATTTGGATTAAACCCAAATTCATATCAGAAAGTGCAACATCGTTTACCGTTAAATCATAATCAATCCGAAAAGTTGAAAAAGTTAATGATATACCCGAACCAGAATGGGGCCCTGTTCATCTGGATTGGGTCTACTATCATGGCCCAATAACGAAGATATGGGGCCTCTTTCCCCTTAGTCCGCACTCATAAGCCGGATCCTACCCGCCGCTCGTAAGCCGGGTCCTATCCGCCAACAGCAAGCCAGATCATGTCCGCTGGTCATAAGTCGGACACCTCCTCTCCGTGTGATTTCTACCCATATGTTCAAGTTGATTTCAAGACAAGGCATATACTGAGTCCATTTATTTGCTCGCCATACTTATCACCCGGTGGCCACTTTTACGGTGGCTAGGCCACTTGTATTGCATGCATAATTATCTTTAATTATGTATTCTTAATTGTCTTGTCATTAACAGTAAACCGACATAGTCTTAGCTAATAAATATGGGATCACAATGTAATAGAAATGATCCAAGAATTAATACAGACAGAGCTACTCTGTCAATTTGTCGACTCATTAACGTGTTCTTCCTTAGCGTTATTCCGACTATATCGTTCTTGTGCACCGCCATACTCTCCCCGGAGAAATCACGTGTATAAAATCTTATATCCTCAAGATAAGCACTGTTACCGCAAATCTGATATTCTACGCAATATCAGTTAAGAAAGCAAACTTTTATGTCTGTTCAAGGTAATCGTCATATATACGTGAATTGGCTTAAATTGGTTGTGAAAGGATTGAAAAAAACATACTTTTTATTATGTGTTTGTTTAATTTATACCACATAATCACGTGATCACAATGAGCTGAACTCAGGGGCGGAACTATGTGGTTGTTGGGGTGGTCTCAAGCCCACCCCAAAAAAAAAAAAAACTAGTGAGAATATGTGTGTAGTACCCCGATAATAAAGATCAAACTGATAACCAAGACCACTCCAAAATAACCAAGACCACCCCGTAGTAAATTCCTGGTTCCGCCACTGGCTGAACTGATACTCATACTAAGAGTTCATAGCCTTATCACACCAAAATAATATCTCTGTCACTCCATTTTTTCACATCTTACCTTTGCATGCAGTTTGAATCTCATTATCCGAACTACTCGGATGGTCATTGTATGTTTTCTCACCTTCAAATCAATTTTGTAACAGAGTTGCAAATATGTTGGAGTTGATTGAAAGGAAAACACTTCAAGTTCGAGATCAACCAGACATATATTATGAACCCGATAATCTTTGACAACCTCATCCAACCTATTTAAATTGTTGACGAGTCGAGTATTAGACGAGTCGAGTTGGATCTTGTCATTTTATTTATAAAAATTCAATGAGTTTATTAGGATTAAGTGTTTACCGTTCTACTAAAACCAATTGGTTTTAGTAAATATGCTACTATATTTTTTTCTTATATCACGCCCCCCTCAAGTGTGGGTCTATAAGAAGGGAGAGAGGCCCAACACTTGGCTTGTTATTTATTTATTTATTTGGGATGTGTGTGCCTATAAGAAGAGAGTGAAACCCAACACTTGTTTTTTTTTTAGTTTTTTTTTTTAATTGTGTTGGAAGCGGGGCTTAAACTCGGGATCTCCTTCTCCGATATCATATTAGGATCAAGCGCTTAACGTTCTACTAAAATCAATTGATTTTTTAGTAAAGATTCTACTATATTTCCTTATATCAGATTTGTTTAAAAAATCGAGCATATGATCCAAGTTAAGTTATATCGAGTACCGAAAGAGTCAAGCACAAACCAAGTTTTGAGATTGAGGTTTTTTTAGTCGAGTCAAGCTTGAGCCCTAAAGAGTATTGACCCAGCTTGACTCGATTACACCCCCAACAATTTTAAAAACTTTTCAGATTTTTTTTTTTCAAATTCTGAATACACAAACTTCCACGAGAAACGTGTCAATCCCTTTCAAGAGTACAGTGATGCGCAACCCAAGTGATACAACAAGACTGTTACACTTGACAACAGTTCCTGGATAACGCATACCGGTTTCCTCCCGAATTCAATGCTTGAATGGATACAATTTTGAGCATATCAAAACATTAAATTCTTTTACGTTTGTTTCCATAAATACATTCAAGCATTAAATGGAATAGAATATTCATATACCCTTGCGTAGGGTTGTAAACTATCTAAGACGAATCAAATATTTATTTGTCGAGTTGAGTTTTGCAATTGTACGTTGTGTGCGCACCTGTACTTTGGTCATTATCATAAAATCGGTTGAAAAATTATTCAAGTATCAAGAGATTTCGGGTTTTGTTTTTCTCGAATGCACGAAATCACAGGGAGAATAAAAACATAAAAAAGAGCACGTGCAAAAAAGAAAAATATCATCAAAACAAGTTTTTTTTTTTTTTTTTTTTTTTTATCTTTGATGTGTTTGGTAGGGAGAAATGAGGTGAGAAAAGAAAAGATTAATTCTTTTTTCTCAATTTAGATACGTTTGGTTACTTAGGAAAAAAATAGTATATGTTCTCTTGTCAAAAAAAAAAAAGTGTCTGTTCTCAGGTTACCTTTTTTTCTCCGGATATTATTTTTTTCCCCTTATTTTTCATTCTCAGCCTACCGTGAAGAAAAGTTCATTGGGAATAGAAAAGTCTTTTTTTTTCCCCACAACTTTTTTTCTCTCATATTAGCAACAAATTATTGTAGCATTTTTTTTCCATTATCTTGTAAAAATATTTTTTGCTTTTTTGTTCAGAAAATAATATCTTCAATAAAATATTTCTCACTCAAAATTCGGTTACACTCTTTCCAAAAAAGAAAAACCGATTACATATTTTTACATGACAACCAAATATGCTTCGGTGAGGGTAGAATGTAAAACTATTCTTTTCTATATTATTTTCTCTTTAGCAAACAACATACTTATGATCAATTATATTTTCAACATCTTTTCTCTGCATACACAAACAGATGTTTTAATTATGTTTACTCGAATTACCGATATTCCTATAGTTTCACAAATTATTTTAGAAGTTGCAGATTAAAGAATGAAAAGTTAAAAACAAATCATACGGCTTTCCCAAATATAATTGTTAAAGAAACGAGTTCAAATTTGGATACTTAAAACCATTTGACAATATATGTTGTTTTCTACTAATTAATATCCACTCCACAAGTTATCAACATTTGCATATATGAAAATAAATGGAATGGAAAACCATACGCTGCTAAATCACAAATTAAATTAAACATTCTCAATTATTCTTTCCATTTAAATAAGTGTTTAGCAAAGCATAGCAACAAAAGACCATATGATGTAAATAAACCAAATAAAATACTAACTCATGTGGATAACTCCTCCTACTCACTTGCTCTCAACACCTTAAACAAATATCTTTAAAAGAAAATTAAGAAAAATGAAATATTCAACTGTTAATCGGAAAAGCATGACAGACTGAGAATGGGGCTGTAGGCTTAACTAGTCACTCTTTAAACTTTGATGCATATATATATATATATATCTTCTCCTAATTAGTTGATTGAAAACAAACTTTCACAGCAAGTTACAACTTGTAATGTCTCTACCTCTACCTTTTCTAGCCCTGAAGATGGCAGACGGAAAGGATTTTTACGCTGTCGAGGTTGGCATTGTCGACGTTTGGAGAGATCGTAACAAATGATTTTCCCATCTGTTTTTACAAGGAGAAGTTTATCTTTTCCCCAAAAAGATAATGGCTTCTGGATTGATGGTAACCAACTTATAGAATACTGTTTAGTCCAAGACTGTCTGACACCATATTCTTTCATTATCCATACGTCAAGCGTCACAGCACGTGTACCCCATTTACGTTTCGAGTAAATAGCTACCAAGGAAATACAAGAGTTGTCAACCTTAAGCAGATGAGGTTGCTCTCTATGCTTATAATCTTTCCAACCCTCAGGAAATTCAATCTCTTGAAATAACTTAGTAGTCGTGTTGAAAGTAAGTATCCTATAATTATTTGGCTCCCACCCTATGCACCAATGGATGGATCCATGATAAAATAAGGAAGAATCAATCTTCTGATCATCATCTTTGAAGTAAGACGCGGAAACAAATGTAGGCATCTCGAACATTGTCGAAGAGTCGGTCCTGACATTGTATAAATCACATTTGTGGTCCGTACATGCATCTCCATCCGCAAAGCTAAATAATTGAACTACGATATAATCCTTTGTAGCATCATCAAAACCAAATCCCACTGCTCTTATTCGAAACGCAGTAGGAGATCTCTGATTTTAGAGAGAGAATCAAATTCAGAGAGTTTCCTAAATTTTCTCAGGGCAGGATTACACAAAATGATATTGAATTTACCCACTTCTAATTGTGTAATGCAAAGCATGCCGTTGATATGCGTGCAAAAACTTGACCAATAGCGATCAATATCAAAATTATATAATGCAATCCAACGAGCAAGGGATTTGTAATCTCCGTAACAAGTCACAACATCCTGATAATTATAATCATCAAAATCATGAAAATGATACCTCCTCAAGACAAGAATGAGATCATCGTCATCTCTGGCAAGTCGGTAAGCCAGATGCTTTTCTTTGAAGAGGGAACTGTCAATTTGGGCACACCAATTCTTACAAACACATCTGAATCGCAGCAATGATCGCACCGGCAATCTCAATAAGATCTCCATAACTGCGTCGTCGTCCGGCATGTTCATCATCTTTTTCTTTTTTAGGGGAAGGCTCGTCATCTCTCAAGGACCTGCAGAACGTTAGTTTAGTGAATGAGGATGAAAATTTCACATACAAATATATATATTGCTCAATTCCAAGAGACGCAAAAGACGATCTGGTTTCAATTAGCGTTTTTTTATGGGGGGAGGGGTTTGGTTGTGCGTATGTACAAGAGGCGTAAAGAGAAGGAAAAGGCTATCCGTAATGCGACGGCTATAATATTCCAGGGCAAATTTCGTCACCTTCCCTTGTTTTCCTATTCTACCCTTTAACATCAATAGTAAACATGTTGATAATGAGGAAGTTAGAAAAATTAAAAATATGGAAGAAGGGGCCAGAAGAACACATAAATTAAGAAATTAGAGAAATAGGATAATCTAAAATTTCCCTTTTTTGGGGAATGATAAATATATAGCTCCGTACCAAAATACCCTCCTATAAAATAAATAATATATGCTTGTATTGTTAAATTATTTTTTTTAAATTGCATTGTGCAGTAATGCATCATAATATAATCAATATATGAAGACAGTAAAGATTATCTTCAACTATATATGTTACTATTGCTAATATAGTAGTTTTTCCATTACATGTTAGTTCATCTATATTATACATGTTGCTACCACATATGTTACTTTTGTTAAAATTGTTGATTTCGGGTTACATGTTACTTCAACTGTATATGTTACTGCATGATGCTACCATATGTGTTACTGCTGGTAATATAGTGTTCTCCCCTAATATTTTACTTCGACTATATGTGTTACTGCATACAATCACGTGTAACACACTCGTCCAGTGTGCAAGAAATGTATTAATAAAATATGAAATATTTCCTCAAAATTTTTTTTTAATACATTTAAGGAGCATTATGCTCCATCGTATCATCAGCAGTAAAAAAGAAAGAAAGAGAATCTTCCTAATTATTATGGAACAATTATTATTGAATATTAAAAATAAAAAAAAGAAACCAACTAATTATTAAGGGTATTATAGGAAGAATAGTTGATGTTGGTCCTTAAAAGCAAACTAATTTTTTCCTTGTCCTTTTAGTCTGATTAAGTTTAAAATGAGTCATTCCCCACAAAAATCTATAAAAATATAAATTGTGATAAGGCATGTAAAAACCATGTATCTTTTTTTTTTTATTGTTTTAATAACATCTTATTGGTGCCAACGAGGCATTGACCCAGCGGTAAGTGTAACGCCCCGTCCCGGACACCGAGTCCTTATCCGGAAAATAGAACGTTCGACACGTGACATTTAGAGAAAACCCTAAACCTCACGTAAGCCTTACATCATATCAGAGTAATTAACAATAAATGCGGAAATAAAACAAACCAATGACTCGGGATTAAGACCCTCAGGGTCTTGCATATAACAACCCAACCAGAAAGTAACGTACTGTTGTCAAACTATATCATAAATAACTGAAATAAATGCTAGCATCCCCAAATGAACATCCACGTCTAATAAGAAAGGAACGATCAGAATATCATCGGCAAGAATGCCTTATTCAAAAGTACTAAAACAATAAACTTGAACATAAACTCCATAAGCTCCAATCCTAAGCTGATCTTGAACTCTTCCTCGTAAAACATCACCAACTCCGCATATCTTCTTATTCCAAAAGAGAGTAAGCTCATGCATAAGCTTAGTAAGGAGAAAGAAGATCAAAAGTGAGATTCATGGTTGTCATAAGTCGGAAGACACGACATGAATCTACTATATCCACTTTCACAAACAGTTTAGAACAATACTTTAAACAAAAGGAGAAAACCATTGTGGAATACATAATCAACGATAAGAAAACATGCCTATTTGCTATATCCGTTTATCTTGCACATACATGTTAGTTACATTAACTACTTACTTGCTTACTTAACATATTCATGTCCTTGTCGTTTTCTATCCGTGATTCTTGTCTACTAGCTTTAAGGCGTGAGGATACAACTCGGCTAACACAACTAACTACACCTCCAACATGGGACTTACTTGCCCAAGGTACACTTATAAGCACACCGCCTTAAGAATGGCTTGGCTAATATAGCTAGTCACACTCTCCGATACATGGGTCTTAATCGTGCTCAATGTACCCGTCTATTCGTGCTTATTAACGAATACCTTGCTAAGTAGATTCGATAACATGTAAATCAAATATGAGCACATAAAGCACATAATTCTATATTAAAAAATCCATGTCTAACCTATAGGAAACATGAAAAGTCCATAATCACACCATACTACCAACCTATCTCCACTATATATGAAAACAGAGCCCAGAAAATCATCCAGAAACCTAGATAACATTCTGAAAGCCCTGCTGACCTCACAGAACAACCAGAAAGCCAATCTGAGACTTTCCTGGGACGCTTAACCGAGAGATGCCCTCGGTTCATGAGCCGATGAATCCAGATTCACTTTCGCTTCTAAGACTAGTCCGGCATCTTGTCCTAAAACACATAACATGTCCAGTTTCGTGCCAATTTACAAAATACGGTATTTAAACATATTAAAAACATAATCTTTAAAGCCAAAAGGGATACTTTTGATAAGAAGAACTCCTTACCTCATAAACGTAACGAAAAACAAGCCAAACAACGCTCAAACTATGGTCAAACTTCAAACCCTTGCGAATCTACGCATTTAAACACTAATAAACCCTACCATTAAAACTACTTAATTCTAACAAATCCAAGAGTAAAACTACGAATAAAACTAAGGTTTCATGACTAATACCTTCTTGAGATGAAACAATATTCAAATCGCTCCTGGACTTGAAATTTCTTGAAACTAGCACTCGACCGCAAACACGCACTTAGAACGATCAAGATCGAGCCTGAAGTCCAAAATCGGGTCGCTTAACCGAGGAGAGTGCTCGGTTCGGCGCCCGCTGCTGATCTGGACACGTCTGGGGTGTCCGGGACACGCCCTGGTCGTCTGGACACGCCCCTGGGCACCACCGGGTCGCTTTTATCGAGGAGTATTCTCGGTTCAGCGTGCCGACTGATCCCAGAACTTCAAAAAGAGCGATTTTATGGTGTCTAGGGCTATCTAGGGTCATATTTATAGCCTTTTATCACCATGAGTCGGTTTTCAAAACCTTGAGGGAAAAGAAAACCTAAAAATAAAAAGGAAAAAAAAAGAAAATAAATTTCAAAAAGACTGAAATACCCTTACAAAGAGGTGAGGGGTTTTACAGTAAGTGATCTGGTTATTAACACGACGGTTTCGGGTTCGAGTCCCGATGGGAGGACAAAAGTGTCCGTGCGTGTGCATCTTTCGTATCCAGAAGAAAAAAATCTTACAGATTGTTAAAAAGAAGAGAGTAAATGTGATATCACAAAAAAATACTGAGACAATCAAATGTGAATGTATGTTGTACTAAAAAAATGGCTGAGAAAAACGTGTTTTTTTTACAGATACCAAATATACACACGCACGCTCACTATCACCATTGAGAATTGGACCTTGAACCTCCGGGTTAAGAACCTCTGGGTTCATAAATAAATATGTTAAGAACATATAGAGTAGCAGGCTGAATCTAATATTAATCTTTTTTTTCTCGCTGTATAGTTTGCATTATTTCTTATATAACAAAATGCTTGGTCAACTGAAATACACATAAAGAAAGTTTGTATTAATGGATACTCCCTCCGTTCCACAATAACTAAGGCAGTTGTAGAAAAAATTTATTCCATTTTATATGAGGCAGTACAATTTTTAATACAACATTTATTGTGTTTTTAGTTGATTTACTCTTATTTATTACACTAGAAGAAAAGATATAAAAAAGAATGTCACATTAATTATATCCAAATTAAGACATTCTAGTCATTTCATCCTAAAAGTTAATGTATTAACTCACATCCTGCCTCAGATAAATTGAAACGGAGGGAGTAGTATATTTTATGGGCCCAAGAGAAGAAAAGAGAAGGTATGCAGGATTTCGGTGGCCCAAATAATAATTTTTTTTACCCAGACACGTGTCAAAAGGAGGTTACATGCCTTCCTTTCTATTAGATAGGTTATTAGGTATAGATAGATAGGAAATAGGTATAGATAGATAGGAAAGCAATACCAATCTTTTATTTTAAAGAACTCCTATCTAATCTAAAATATAACTCTATCTTTTTCAAATGTCATAGTTTATCTTTTCGAATGATTTTATCTTCTATTAGCGAGCTTCAAAATGAATAAGAATTCGAATTTTGAAGCGGGAATTAAGGTTCATAAGATTGATTTTCCATGGTTTTATAGAAAGTCACCCAAGGAGTGGATTCAACATAGTGAAAGATACTTTCGGATGCATGTCATATCGGAGAACCATAAGGTACTAAAAATGGCAAAAATACATTTGAGGGGGAAGGAACATGTTTAGTTTGGAGGATTAAGGATGAGCTATCCTAATATCAGTTTGGTGGAGATGCAGAATCCTACATTGAAAGAACATTACTTTAGAGCTTGTTCTACAAGGGGACTGAAGGTTGTGTTGAAAATTACGAAAATGAAAAACGCAAGACAATAAATGCGGAATTTCTCATTAACAAATGGGCAGACGCATTGCCTTACCGTTTGACGAAAGAAAAATGATAGCACAACAAAGACAGGAACTAGATTTCGGCATTCCTCTATGATGCTTTACATAAGAAAAATCTTGCACATGTTGATTTAGCCTTTGGTTTGTGATCAAAGAATCGCCTTCGAAAGTCCCTCTAAAAAAACCCCCCAAGGGATGAAGGTAGTGAACTATAGGCTTTACTCTAGTACGCTATGCAAACGATTCAAGTTCTATACCATGACATATAATGAACTACATCTCTGGCAACCCCGTCCCAATCTATTTACAATAATTTGGTTTTTTCCAACTCCCTAGTATAATTTTGGAGAAGAAAAAAAAAAAAAACATTACAAGGGGTAGTAAGAAATAGCAAGAGAAGTATACAAATCGATGGGTTCTGCAATTGCTGTGTGTGCGCTCTTCTACTCCCGATACAGGCACAACATGTGACACAACCATCATCTGCACCCTTAATCATGGTGTATGATCTAGTGATCATGATGTAGACAATCATAATCAAGGGTACATATGATGGTTGCGTAACCCGTTGTGTCTCAGAGGTTTTGTGCGTATCATTACACTTCAAAAACTATCACTCCTCAAAAGATATTTTTAGGAAAGAACACAATGGAAATCAGTGTTAAACAAAACATAAAAACAAGACCGTACGAAAAACAAAACCAAATAATTCGAAACACCTTAAACAGAATTCAAAACACAAACAAAATAAAATGAAGTGTTAAGAATGTGGAAACAGAGTGAGAAGGAAAAGAACTGGACAACATGCTCCTTCACCTATTTCTGTTTTGTAATATGATATGCTTCTTTCATCTACTTTAAACTTTCCTCGATTGAAACTAAACTCGAATAGCAAGTTACCACTTCTGTTGATTCTGGATCTGCATATGGCACGAAAGTAGTATCAGGCCGTCCAAGTTTTCTAATTTTACCTTTGGAGAGATCATAACACATGATACTTCTATCCACTGCTGGAAGGAGAAGTTTATCCTTTCTCCACAACGACAATGGTTTCTTAAGTAATGGTAAATCACTTATAGAATATAGTTTAATCCAAGAATCCCTATTACCATATTCTTTCATCACCCAAACGTCGAGCACCTGTTGAAAAAATGTTTCTTGTTTAAAGTAAAGGGAAACCAAGGCAATGCAGGAACTGTCAACCTTATACAGATAAGGATGCTCTTTGCAACTGTAATCTTTCCAACCGTGAGGAAACTCAATCTCTTGAAATAACTTACTAGTCGTGTTGAGAGTAAGTATACGATAATTAGGCTAGCACACAATGCACCAGTGGATGGATCCATGGGAGAAGAAGGAAGAACAAATCACACCATTATTGAAGTAAGTAGTCGTCGCGGACACGAATGCAGGCATCTCCACCATCAACCAAGATTTGGTCCTTAGATGGTATACAACACATTTGTGGTCATTTTTTTTCTTAAGGCTAAATATTTGAGCTACAACATAATCTTTTGTAGCATCATCAAATCCAAATCCAACGGCTTTTCTTTCAATAGCATTAATGTCATTAAAAACAGGGATTTCGCTGAAAGAGAGTTTCCTAAATTCTCTTAGTGCAGGATTACCCAGAATGATATTAAACTTACACCCTTTCTCAAAAAATTGAATAAAGCAAACTAGGCCGTTGACATGCATAAAAAAGCTTAAGCAAGATGAACCTATATCAAAGTACCCAGGAGATTCGTAATCACCATAACAGTTCACAATATCCTTGAAATTATGAGTATCCCAGTAATACCTCTTTTTGACAAGTATAAGCTCCTCATCATCATCAATGGCTAATCGGTAAGCGAGATGCTTTTCTCTGAAAAGGGGACTGTTAATCTGGGCAAACCACTTCTTACAAACGCTTCTGAATCGCAAAAGTGATTTCACCGGCAATCTCAATAAAATCTCTGAAACTGCGTCTTCAGGCAGCTCCATCATCTCAAGAAACAGAATATTCGTTTACAGAGGAGGAACAGAATATTCGTTTACAGGTGAGGATAGATTTTGCATACGAATATTGGTCCGGTTGCGAGAGACGGAAAAGAGGGGACTAGGGTTTTCTTGTGTCCCTTCTTCTCATAGTGAACGCAGAAAAACTCGTTAAAATTTATTTATTTTCTTTAAGGTAATTTTTTTTATGAAAATTCGCATTTTTATTGTAGGGCGTGAAAATTCTGCACTTCGTTCGGCTCATTAGAATTATCTCGTGATTTTCATACTACTGTTAGTGTTATTGCATGGCTGTTAGTTGATAATGCTTTTTTATTGTTTGAATGTGAATAATATACTTGTCAAAGACATGACTACATGATTCACCGTTTCAAAAAAAAAAAAAAAAAAAAACATTTTGATGATAGCCGACTCGAACTATGCCACGTGTCGTCCCTTTAGGACGTGTAATAAATGACTAGTCCCTTAACATAAGGCATTAAGGGTTAGGAGTCCCAGAAACATAACTAAGGGCAGGTCATTTACCTCATGTGAGAGATCGGCTGAAGCTCCTTCTCCAGCCACCGCAGGTCGGCTAAGGCATGGTGAAGATGAGCTGCCTAGTTCGGCCAGAGTGGCCTAGGGGTCTGAGTGCAGGACGCTCAGAACAACCCAGCTGTTATTCCACGTATCGGATAATTGAGTATATGCGTGAGGAGAGAATCATTAGTCATAAAGACTGTAATATTGACATTAAATATGTCCATATCTATCCCTAAATCATAGGGATTTAAGCGTGTATATCCTTAGGGAAATAATGAAGATAATTACGATGCAATTCTTTGCAGGACAAGGAAAGAGATAAATCATCCCCTATATAAACAACTCTTAGCCCTTGTTTGTTTTGGAGAGGGTTTTTTTGGGAGTTTTTTACATCACATCACCAATCATTTCTTACAATTCTCTCACGAATCAAATCTTCAACTACAAATAAATAAATATTAAATCATCTCTCGTCATTTCACTTTATCAACTTTATTACCTTTTTACCATTATTTTATTCATTATTCTACTTTATTTCACCAATCATTTCATAATCTACACCAATCATTATTCTACTTTATTTTACCCATCAACTTTCTAATTATTACTTCAATCATTTTATCTAAAAAAAACTCCAAAAAAAACTCCAACCCAAAACAAACGGCGAGATCTCAGTCCAAAGACTTGATTCCAATTCAATTATTGGATACGTAGGCAACTCAAGAGAAATAACTTGAGCGCTCAGTCTAAATAAATACAAAAACACGTCCCTCTTAGTAAGAATTAGGGTTCTAAGGGATCAAGGTCGTTATCACAAAGGTAATCGGCCCGGATTTATTCATAGACGAGATCCAGCATCGTCAATTGTCACTAGAAGGAGGGCCTCTTTCTGATAAACGATCAAAACAATCCCAGTAAGCAGCCATGCCACCAAAGAACCCTGGTAAGAAAACAGCAGATCTAACGGATCCGACCCAACAGGGTGGAGCTGCTACCACCCAGGTAGAAGGCCAGACTACGGTCGCACAAAAAGCTGCAAGTATGGCTGGAGATTAGACTCATCAGCCCGATCCAATCCTTCAAGATCCAGCCAACCAGGTGTTGGTGGAGGCCTTGAAAAACCACCCTTAAGGTTATTTTTGAAAAACCACCCTTAAGGTTATTTTTGAAGGGACGTTGAAAGGGAGAGACCCCCTAGAGGTTTCGGAAACAACTCCCCCTTGATGGGAACCAACTTTACTGTACATTTCTGTACAGTTTAACCCACGGTTATCATATTTCTAGCATGGTTCGGGTGAGTTTAGACCCTATATTGAGTGTTAATGAGGTTTTTTTCGCACGGCGAATAACTGTTGGTTGTTTCGTAAACTCGGCCTACTTTTAGCATGTTATACTCATTTCCCGAGCACCCGTAGTTTGCAGGGTTATGCGTTTTGCTTGTTTCCATGTTTGTGCAGGATTTGGGTGAGTCGAGAGCCCGGAAAGTGATGATTTGTGAGTTTAGACGTGTCCGAGGCGAGAAACGAAAGCTAAGTATGGAAAAAGAGAAGTTTTTGAAGTGAAGGCATCTATACGTACGGACAAAAGTTTGTCCGTACGGACAACCCTCAGCCAGAATCAAGATTTCATACAGAGATATATCCGTACGGATAGTCAATTCATCCGTACGGACAGACTGGTGCAGTAGAGGTCCATCCGGAAGGATAGAAATATATCCATACGGACAGACACTGGGGACACAAAACAGAAGGTTTGATCAGAGATATATCCGTACGGACAACCTTCCAGCCGTACGGACAACCTGGAGAATCAAAGAACCATCCGTACGGATAGTCTGTTATCCGTACGGATAAGCTGAATTTTGCCCTAGCCTATAAAAGGGCAGCTCAAACGTTTTATTTAGCAGACTTTTTACGATTTTAGTTAGTTGTTGTGGAAATATTACTCAGCAGACTCAGTCTGCTGAGGCTTCAGCAGGGTGCTCAGCAGATTGCTGAGCCTTAGGATTTCGTGCATAATATTTTGTACACCTTATTTAATTGTAAAATTAATTGTAAAAGACATATTAATTGTGAGTCATATAAACAATTAATATGTCAAACTCTAGTTTACTTTATGTCATAGACATAACTTTTACTTTTTACTTTTGCATGCTTGCCGCCCACATCTACATACTCAAGTGGCCGCCAAGCTAGCTAGCTAGTCTCTCTATCTCAATTGTATCTATTTATACATCTTTTACTCAATGAATAAACTAAGTTGAAGTTTACTCTTGTGTTAACACATTCTCAAACTCTCTTCATGGTATCGGAGCCTCACTCGAGTTCTAAAATCATTTGCAAAACTCGGCTTTCTTTTCGAAAAATGTCAACATTATCCGAAGTTTCATCTTCTTGAAGACTCACAGTGCCTCAAGCAGATGGGATAATCGAACACTCTTCTTTACAAATCATAAACTTGATGGTAACAATTATTTGCTATGGTCAAGGTCTATGAAAATGTATATCTCCGGCCAGGGCAAGATGGGATATCTGTGCTGGTTCCAAACTGCCCTCTTAAATCGACCCCAAGTTTGAAGCATGGGACACAGAAAATAACCAAGTCATGACCATCCTCACGAGGTCTATGACAAAAGAGATCGATGAGAACTTTATGATGTATGACACCGCTAAGGAAATCAGGATAATGCCGGAGACCTTTACTCAAAAAAGGACAATACATCTCAAGTCTATGAACTCAAGCTCAGATTCAAAATTGCGCACAAGGGGATATGTCTCAGAACTCAATACTTTAATCAACTATCTAAGGCATGGCAACACCTAGATATGTTAGAAACTCACCTGGAATGATGTTAAAGATGTCGCACTCTTTAAAGACATTATCAAGAAAAAGAGAGTATTCAAATTCTTATCGGATGAATCCTACTCTTGATGATGTCGAGGTAGAATTCTTGCTACTAAACCTCTTCCAAATCTCAAATCCATGTTTGCCGAGGTCAAACATGAGGAAAGCAGGAGGAAAGTGATGCTGCTGAACCCCCCTGCTGACAACCCTACTGAAAGTGCCACCTGCCGATCGCAGGAACCTGCTGAGGCTAATGAGGCTTACTGAAGCCTCGCCGATAAAACTGGAAGTCGTTTCGTGACCACCGCAAACGCACTAATCACACCAAGGACACTTCTTTGGAAGCTACATGGCAAGCCTAACTCCTCCAAGACCTCCAGGCACTGCCAAGGAAAGTCGAGCGGGACATACATAAGTGAGGAAGAAGATGACAACAAGGTTGAATGCTCACCTTGTCGCATTCAAAGCCTTCCTAACTCAACAAAAGGGAGGTAGTCACTCACCGACATAGCCTCTCATGCCGATCTGAGTAAATTCTACTCATCTATTAGTAATGAAACCTGGATTGTTGACTCTGGGGCCTCATCCCATATGGTATGGTAATAAAAATCTCATTACTCAACTTAAGACATGTCCCCAAATTCACAATATTAAGGCTCATTGATGGATCTATCTCTAGTGCAAAAGGTTTTGGTCAGTCGTGACTTACTAATAAGATATGCCTGCAGAATGTCCTATTTGTTCCAAAATTAGATTGCAATCTCATATCTCACAAGAAACTTACTAAAGATTTGAATCGATTGTTGTTTTTAATGAGAATCGAGTGCACATTCCAGATCATTCCTCAAAGGCGTGATTGGGATGCTAAACCTTGCTCAGTCTGTTTGTGGTCAACCTCTATTTGAAGACAGAAGATCAAGACCGAATCGCCAAGACTGCACTCAAACTCAAAACCTAGACAATATCATGTTATGACATTATAGACTAGGACATCCTGATTTTAGTTATTTAAAGTCTATAGATCCTGAATTGTTTAAAGGTTGTAATTTGAATGATCTTCAATGTGATATTTGTCATTTGCTAAACTCACCAAATCTGTGTATGCAAAATTACCTTACTTACCATCCACACCATTCACCTTAATTCACAAAGCGACGTATGGGGACCCTCAAGAGTAAAAAGCATAACAGAAAGAGGTGGTTTGTTACCTTCATAGATGACCACACCAGAACCACTTGGTTATTTTTAATGAAGGATAAGTCCAAGTTGGACCCATCTTTCAAGAATTTTACAACATGGTCTCCACTCGGTTTGACACTAAGATCAAAATCTTGAAGACCGACAATGCTCTTGAATATTATGAGTCTCATCTCATTAATTTCTTGATGGATAAAGGATTGTCCATATCAAGAGTTGTGTTGAAACCCCTCACCAAAATGGGGTTCTTTGAGAGAAAGAACAGCATCCGCTTGAAATGGCTAGGTCTATTATGTTTACCACAAATGTTCCAAAATATATGTGGGGTGAAGCCATATTGACTTCCACATACTTAATCAACAGACTTCCCAAGCAGGTACTAGGCTTCAAAACTCCTATCAAAACCCTACTGGACACACACTCCTCGCCCCATCTTATTTCCCGATTACCTCCAAAAATCTTTGGTTGTCTTGTGTTTGTCTATATCCATGCCCAACACGAAGCAAACTTGATCCCAAAGCTCACAAGTGCATTTTCCTAGGATATGCAAAGGACAGGAAAGGTTACAAGTGCTACTCTCCTTCGAAAAGAGATTTTACAATTCTATGGATGTAAAATTTTTGAAAGGACTCCTACTACAAACAAGTCCACTCGAGGCGATCAACGATGGAAACTCGATAGAAATTGACCTAAACCCTTCCTTCACCAAACTCTTAACCTCAAAGAACTCATCGATCCTCGCAGATCGAACCCCAAGATTCCTGCTTGACTCACAAGTAGCCTCATCGATCCTCAAGAACCAACCCGACTCAGAGCCCGCGCTCCGAGCCCATCGACACTCAAAGAATCTGCAGATCCTCGCAGCTTCATCGACATTGATGATGGACTATTGCTCTAAGGAAAGGGAAAAGATCATGCACCGATCATTCTATTCATACTTATTTATCTTATGATCGGTTGTCTCTGTCTTTGCCATGTTTACACAGACTGGACTCTCACTCTATCCCTAGAAATATTCAGAGGCCCTTCAAAATGATAAATGGAAGGTCATTGTTAAAACCGAGATGATCGCCTCCTGGATAATCATACTTGGGACCTCACAACTCTTCCCAAAGGCAAGAAGACGAGTTAGCTGCAGATGGTTATTCACTATCAAATACAATGTCGATGGTACAATTGACAAGTACAAAGCCGATTGGTAGCAAGGGATTCACTCAAACTTATGGTATTGACTATAAGGAAACTTTTGCACCAGTGGCAAAACTCAACACTGTCAGGGTTCGATCTCTCTATTTGTCCAAACTGGGTCGCCTCTACACCAATTGGATATCAAAAATGCTTTTCTCAATGGTGATCTCACTGAGGAAGTCTATATGAATGTACCTCCTGGTTTTGTCAATCCCCACACTCAAGGCAAGGTATGCAAACTCGGAAATCTCTATATGGCCTCAAGCAATCCCCAAGAGCCTGGTTTGGAAAACTCACTCTGTGGTTAAAGCTGCTGGATATCATCAATGCAACTCGATCACACCATGTTTGTCAAGACAACCAAACAGAGGAGGTCCATTCTAATTGTATATGTGGATGATATCATCCCATCGGGAAGACTCTACTGAAATCCGTAACTTGAAGACTCTACTTGGCAAAGGTGTTCCAAGTTAAAGATCTGGGCTACCTCAAGTACTTTCTTGGTATGGAAGTAGCTAGAAGCACCAATGGCATTTCGGGTCTCCCAAAGGAAGTATGTCTGGACTCATCAAGGAAAGCGGCATCTTTGGGATGCAAACCGTCAGTATCTCCAGTGAGACCAGGTCATACCCATCGCATGGTGACATTCTTTGTCGAGGAAAGAACAATATCAAAGGCTTGTAGGCAAACTCATATACCTTTCTCACACAAGACCCGATATTGCATATGGGGGTCGGGCCAGTCGAGTCAATTCATGCATTGCCCTCTTGAGCAACATTGGGATGCGATGAATAGGATCTTGAGGTATTTAAAATCCACTCTCGGCCAAGGCCCGCACTTCACCAAGTCTACCGATAGATCAATCAAGGTCTACACCGATGTTGATTGGGTGGATGTCACATTGACAGGAGGTCTACCACAGTGCTATTGCTCATATATATGGGGAACCGGTTACTTTGAGGAGCAAGAAACAACCACTGTGTCAAGAATCAGCACAAGTTTGAACTAAGGGCACTTGTACTTGGCATTTGTGAAGCTCTATGGCTAAAAAGGGTACTGACTGAACTTCAGCAACCATATCAGAACCTATCACACTCTGTTGTGATAATAATTCAGCCTTATGCATGGCAGAGGATCCAGTCCATCATGATAAAACCAAGCATGTGGACATTGACAGACACTTTCTGAAGGAGCTGATTGATGCCAAGATTATTCAACTCCAAAGATGTTCCTCAACAGATCGAATGCCGATATTCTTACCAAGGCTATTCCACCTCTTATGTTCAAAGAGACTAAGTAGCAAACTTGTTTGCATCAACATATACTGAAAATTTGATTTGAGGGGGTGTGGAAATATTACTCACTCAGACTCGATCTGCGAGGCTTCAACAGGTGCTCACAGATTGCCGAGCCTTAGGATTTCGTGCATAATATTTTGTACACCTTATTTAATTGTAAAATTAATTGTAAAAGACATATTAATTGTGAGTCATATAAACAATTAATATGTCAAACTCTAGTTTACTTTATGTCATAGACATAACTTTTACTTTTTTACTTTTGCATGCTTGCCGCCCACATCTACATACTCAAGTGGCCGCCAAGCTAGCTAGCTAGTCTCTCTATCTCAATTGTATCTATTTATACATCTTTTACTCAATGAATAAACTAAGTTGAAGTTTACTCTTGTGTTAACACATTCTCAAACTCTCTTCGATTGTAGCCTCTTCGGCGATTTCTTCGTCCCGAGCGTAGAATTAAGTTCCATATACCGTTGTTCTCATCTTTCGATTCTCCATTACATTAGACACATTACAACAGCAATCCGTTACGGTTCGATTGTCAAGATTTAATCTTTGTGAGCACAACTTTGTCACTTCATCAATTTTCAATAAAGTGGGTATGGTTTATTGTTCTTTTATCATTTCTATCATGAATCACTTTACCGGTTCTTGTTTCAATTCGATAATGAGTAGCTAATTCTTTCGTACGGCCGAATTATGTGAAAGCGGATGAAACGCCATTAGGGAGATGAACCGGGAGGTAGTGTATCACGTAATGAAACGTTCTAATCGATAATTCATATCACGAAACCTGTTTTAATCGTAATCGATGCTAGCTTGATCACCTAGTCATTCATCATCACACACACCTAGCTTATAAATGTATGTTGCAGCAAAGTGTGGGAACTGGGGTTTCGGGACCGTAGATGTTTTGGCTTAAAAGGTAGTTTGACACCTACATGTGCACTAGATTGACACCCTAGTCATTAGGTCCTTTTCCAATACGGAGTTTTTATCGTTTAGGCAAGGAAGGTAGATCACACTCCCGGGGTAGTTTGTTTGAGGGTAGGGTAATCCGCTGGATCGTAGTTCGGCTGTACCTCTTTTAATCGTAAGAAATCCGATTAGTGTAATCTTTCTTTTACGCAATAGTATAACATCCTATTTTTCTGGTTGACCTGAACTGAGTGCTAAGTCAGTTGTGGTACTCAAAGCCAATCTTTGTGGGTTCGACCTCGGACTCCTCAAGCACTACCTACAATCGATCCGGTCCACTGCCGGTTAGAAAGTAGATTTTGCTAAGGTTTCGAGTTTTTACTTGATTAACCGGATTGCAAAAATCCTCTTATCAAGTTGGCGCCGTTGCCGGGGATTGGCAATATTTTGATATCACAAAAGTTGACCGAAAGCTTAGGCTTAGTTCGGTTTTTATTTTTTTCTTGTTGTTTTGTTTTGACTTGCAGCTGAAGAGTCACACGACCTATTGTTGTAACGGTGGTGACGAGATACCGTGAGTTTGTTGTTGTTGTCTCCTAAGATCTTGCAATTTGAGCCTAAATGGATGGATTCTCCAATCAATACTACTCACCTGAACAACAATTCCCCTACCAACCACAGGCAGCTGAACAATATTATCAACAACAGTATGTGCCTCAAACCTCAAGATCATCAACAGAGTAACCAGGATTCTTGGGCCTATCGATTGCCCTAGTGCATACCAGATCGAATTGTGGTTATTCGAGTAATGAGCCACAACAGTATGAGGGTTATCAAAACCCCGGTGCTTATCATGATTTTGGTTCTCACGCTGGGCATGTTGACAACTTTGCACAGATTCAGCCATTTGATCAGAATCCATCTTGGCAAGTAGCCTGCTACCCGCCTCCGATGAATCAAAGTCAGTATGATCAGTTTGCTCCCGTGCCACAAGAGAGTCTCATCGACAGTCAAATGGAGCTACTAGAGCGACTGAAACAGAGCCTGCAGGAGCAACTGCTGGACATACAAGAGTTCAAGATAAGTCCCGACGCCGCCATCAGAAACCTTCTAGACCGGGCGGGGCAGTTGATTGAAATGATGGGGCTTGAGCAGAAAGAGCAGGCATGTGCAATAGAAGTGGTTATGGCTGATGAGGTTGGCATTGAGGAAGTTCAGGTGGAGAGTGAGGTTGATGATTCGGGTTACCATGATGAGCTATCGGACCCAGAGAAGCAAGAGCTTGAGTTGGGATCGCCCATTTCTCCATCACTCCCGATTGAAGAGATGAAAGTTGATACTCCCTCCGTCCCATTTTATTTGTCATGTTTGACTTTTCACACAGATTAAGAAAAGTGTAGTTAATGCTTTGAATCATATTAAATGATCTAAAATTTTTAAACTCATGCCCTTTAAGTTGTTGTTGGAGCATTTAATGCTACACATTTTTTATTGTAAATATTGTAAAGAGAAAAGGGTATTTGAAGAAATTTAACAATTAATGCACAAAGTGGACACTTATTTTGGGACAAACCAAAAAGGAAATATGGACAAATAAAATGGGACGGTGGGAGTACTTTGGTGGAGTGCGCAGGGGAACCGACCATTGTTATAAGTGAACAAGAAGTCTTTGGTAATAAAACGCTCTGGGATGAAGATGAGCTTCAGGACTTGGGGACAACAGAGGTGCAACTTCTGTCTATTACATGACCTCCGCCCAACAAAAAATAATGACGTGGAGGCGTGTGTGATAGATTTGAGCGTACTCTTTGATGAGACAGAGGTAGAAGAGCGAGAGATTGATATGGGATCGTCCATTTCTCTATCACTCCCAATTGGAGATTTCCATAAGGAGTGTATGAGAAACTCGATGAGATTGATAGGCCATCTTTGGTAGAGCCACCGGAAAGTTGGGAATATTTGATATGTCGGTCCCGGATTACTACTCTCGCGTTCACTCTGTGTGGATGAATTTTATGCGGTCCAGTTTGTGTACCCCCCGGTGGATGAACTTTATGGAAGTGCGAAAAAGGGGAAACGACTATGGAGTGGTGATTTTCAGAAGAAGATGGATCAACAGGCCGATAAAAGAAGATTCTCCGGCTGGGAGGAGGTAGCATCGAGGACCAAAGGAGGTACGTTTCTAGTCAATTCAATTTCGATGGTTCTTGCATTATTCACTTTTCTTAAGCTATTGGTCTTCTTGAGTTTAGATTTTGGTTGATGGTTTTTGGTGTTACTTGTTTGAAATAAATTGTTAAAAGTGATGTTTTGAGTCTTAAGTGATTTGAGGCTGTTTAAGTGCCATATGGTCGAGCCAACGACGTAAAACACAGGCGCTTGTGGGAGGCAACCCACCTTTTTGCTTTATTTGTTTAGATCTTATTGGGACCCTGAGAGAATATTTTACACCCGATCTTGTTTTTGTTAGGAAATCACTAGTTTAACGCAGCGGAATTTAAAATTTTGATTTCCTTTTTAGATCGTTCTTCGTTTAATGCAATAAACACGTTAAGTAGTTTGACGGTTATACCTTAGATGATCTACAAGATCGTCGCTTTGACCGCCAACGGAGAGTAGTTCAATGCGCAAGCCGCCCACGCGTCCGGCCTCTATCGCTAATCCACACGAACCCCTCGCCGAATCCTCCTTGATTGCTATCGGAAAACTCCGGCCGCTAGATCGGACCTTTTCTTCCTCACAAACTCACTATGGAGAGCTCTCTATTTTACACAAGAATTATGAACTCTTGCAATTGTGATGTACAAAAGAGCTTGACACCCACTTCCTTTTATAGAGGAAGTGGCGCCCATATGTAGTGTGGAGGAGAAGAAAACCTTTTTCCAATAAAATAAGGAAAATCAATTAGATTGATTTATCTCTTTAATTATAATATTTTGTCAATATCATATATTGATTATAATTATCTTATTACCATAAATCTATTTTTCCAAAATCAATTAATATCCTATATTAATATTATGGCAATATTTATTAATTAAAGTGCACAATCCAAGTGTATCTTAAACACTCAAAAATGGCGCCCATTAGTCAACAAATTGACTTCCGAATATTCTTTAATTTATATATAATTAATATCTTGTGTTTTATTTATTCATAATAAATAAATACCACCATATTAATTTACCACTATAACCTTTATAGTCTAGAGATAAACCTTCCTTATTTGGTTATCAACTATAACCGCATTTTAATCCGACTCGATGTTCATATGTGTGTGACCCGATAGGCTTCCGAATATGTTGGCCGTAGACACAAAGTGCAATTTACTAAAATGCCCTTCATACCTAACGATCACGGGATAGCGCCTCACAGCAACACACCGTGACCCCCAATTATCGGAAGAGTCAAAAGCAATGACTACTACCTTTCATGTGAAGCAGTTACCGTGTAACTTACAATCCTATCGCTATAATAATATCCATACGATCGTATCTCGAGTGTCAATACATTGACGATCGTATCTTATAACTGGATATCATGCTCTCTCGAATAACACATTTACTCCCACTTTGCAAAGATTCTCGAGAGCTAGACATTCCTTATAAGAAGGCCATTTCGATATTCAATCCCAATCATAGGATACGCGATTCCCGGACGACCAATCATGTATACTCCGCATGCTTCAATATCATACCCAATCACTACCGCATGATCGCCCCGTGGTTAGGAGAAATCTCAATAGTGTCAAAGCATGACAATCCACACCGTGATGCCATGAAGACTCCGGTCAAAAGGATAATTACACAACCGCCACATAGTGTGACACTTAATGTAAGTGGGTCGCCTAACGACGCATTCTCTAATACACGCCCACGCATACCCAAGTGTCCCTACACTTCGATAGACGAGATCTATCCCTACCTTCTAAAAGATAGAAGACATCCAATACGTGCTAGTCCGATTATACTATCAATGTCCCATTTGATAATATGTAAGACTAGAGACATTTAAGTACCAACCTTGTTATAGTGATTAGAGATCTCATCAACCATAATCACTATCATGGTTTCTCTATCACAGATTGATACTAGGGACGTTACTATATATATACAACAAATAATATGAAGACAAACAATATATAATAACATAAGTGCTTTTATTAATCATAATAAAGTTATTACATGAACTAAATAGACTGTAAATGACCCGACCCGGTCGGATCCGGTCCAACCCGATTGGGTTTAGGACACCTTTCCAACAATCTCCCACTTGGCCTAAAGCCAATCTCCCATATGCCTAAGCCCGCAAGTGAACATGTTTCTCATGCTTAGCTTGAGACAATGCCTTGGTTAACGGATCGGCTATGTTATCATCCGTGTGGACTTTCTCTATCTTTACATCTCCTCTATCTACTATCTCTAATCAAGTGATAGCGCCGTAGCACATGTTTGGACTTCGATGAGACCTTGGTTCCTTAGGATCGAGATATCGCTCCATTATTATCACGAAGATCGAGGCATCGACCTTCAATGGAGGAACCACACCAAGTTCGAGAATGAACTTCTTCATCCAAATCGCCTTTGCCGCCTCCGAGGCTGCTATGTATTCGGCTTCGTTGTAGAGTCCGCAGAGTCTCTCGCTTGGAACTCTTCCACCACTCGCTCCGCCGTTAAGCGTGAAAACAAATCCAGATTGTGACTTGAAGTCGCCCTTGTCGGTTTGGAAGGCGCATCCGTGTAACCTCGTAATACTAAATCATCGCTCCGAAAACCAGGAACATATCCCTAGTACGCGTCTCAAGTACTTAAGGATATTCTTGACAAAGAATCCAGTGACCATCACCTGGATTGTGGTACCTACTAGTCATACTAAGAGGTACGAGACGCCTGGTCTTGTGCATAACATGGCATACATGATAGACCCAATTGCCGAAGCATAAGGGACTTTACTCATTTGTGCCCTTTTCCTCCTCTGTCTTAGGACTCATTCCTTCGATGTAGACCCCATGTGACATGGGCAAGCAATCCTTTCTTTGATCGCTCCATGCCGAATCTCTTGAAGATCTTGTCTATGTAGGTGGATTGCGCATGCACAAGCAACCTTTTAGATCTATCTCTATAGATCTTTATTCCTAGAATATAGGCTGCCTCACCCAAGTCCTTCATTGAGAAGTTCTTGGATAACCAAGCTTTGACTGATTGTAACATAGGCACATCATTCCCTATGAGCGAGATGTCATCCACATAAAGCACTAAGAACACAATGGCACTCCCACTAACCTTCTTGTAAATACAGAGGCTCATCTTCGTTCTTGATGAAATCAAACTGCTTGATTATCTCATCAAAGCGAAGATTCCAACCCGAGAAGCTTGCTTTAATCCATAAATGGATCTTTGCGGTTTACACACCATCCTGGCGTCATTGGTTGTGAAACCTCAGTCGTGTCATATACACTTCCTCAGATGTGTTCCCGTTAAGGAAAGTCGTTTTCACATCCATCCGCGCGATTTCGTAATCATGGTATGTCGCAATAGCGAGCAAAATTCTAATGGATTTTAACATGGCAATCAAGCGAGAAGGTTTCATCATAGTCAACTCCTTGTCTTTGCTTATAACCTTTGCCACCAACCTAGCCTTGTAGGTGGTCACGTTATCGCCCATGTCGGTCTTTCTCTTAAAGACCCATTTACACCCTATGGGAACTATTCCTCAGCGGATCAACTAAGTTCCAAACTTGGTTGTCCTTCATGGATTCCATCTCGTAATTCATGGCTTGAGCCATTTCTCTTTGTCGTGCCTTAATAGCACCTCCTCATAAGTTCTAGTGGTCCTCATCTTCCATGAGATACACGCCAAAGTGTACCTTTCGGGTCCACGGCGCTCCTGGTGGATCTTCGAGGTGTTATTGTGTCTACGGTAGAGGTGGCGCCACATTTGTATGTGGTGTCTCCTCTACTTCCATCAACGGATCTGTTATCCGTAAGTGGTTCTCGAATTTCTTCAAGATCAATCTTACTCCCACCGACCCTATCCGTAATAAACTCTTTCTCCGTAGAAAGTGGGCGACCCTGGCAACAAACACCTTTTGTTCCTCAGGGTGGTAAAATTGGTACCCTTTGGTTTCCTAGGATAACCCACAAACAGACATTTGTCGATCTAGGTTCCGATTTGTCGTGCATGGTTCGTTTCACATAAACCGACATCCCCAAGGTTTCATGTAACCTAGTGTTGGTTTCTTCCTTTGAACACTTCACAGGAGTGGACTCAACTGCGTCTTTGATGGAACTCGGTTCGAGTGTATAGGATGCGGTTTCTAGAGCATACCCCAAAACGATTTTGGAAGAATCGCATAGCTCATCATGGACGCGCACCATGTCTAACAAGGTGCGGTTCCTCCTCTCGCACACCCCATTCATCTCTGTGGCATTCCGGGAGGAGTCCATTCAGTAGAATCCCATTCTCCTTTAAATAATCTTGAAACTCTCCATCTAGGTATTCTCCGCCTCGATCGGATCAAGTGTTTTGATTTCTTTACCTAGTTGTTTCTCCACTTCACTTCGAATTCTTTGAACTTTTCAAGGCATCGATTTATACTTCATTAAGTATATATAACCATAGCGAGAATGGTCATCATGAAAGTGATAAAATAAGAGTATCCTCCTTTGGCTTGAATCGACATTGGGCCACACACATCAGTATGTATAAGCTCAAGAAATTCATTGATCTTATCCCTTTGCTACTAAAAGGTGACTTTGTCATCTTGCCAAGTAAACAAGCTTCAGATGTATCAAACGATTCGTAATCGAATTGATCCAACATTCCATCTTTATGGAGTTGGAAATGCGATTCTTATTTATATGGCCAAGTCTACAATGCCATAAGTAGGATTCATTCAAGTCATTTGTTTTGGCTTTCTTGTTATTTATATTAAGCACATCAACATTCATATCTAATATGTAGAGACCATTGCTAAGTATGCCAACAGACCATAAAAGATTCCATCACGTGAAAAAGAACAACATTTATTCTCAAACGTAAAAGAAAATCCATCAACATCTAATGCAGAATAGAAATAATGCTCTTCGTAAAGAGCAGAACAAAATAATGCTTATTGAGTTCTAGTACTAGCCCACTCGGGCAATGAAAGAAAATAAACTCCTACGCCGCAAAGAACACTTGCTCCATTTCCAACGCGTAGGTCCACCTCTCCTTTCCTCGGATCTCTAGTTCTTCTTAGTGCCTGTGATATTCAGACAAATATGAGAACCACAAACCAGATCTAATACCAAAGGTTAGACTTAGAAGAAGTAATGTTGATCTCAATCATAAATATACTGAAGTCGAAGCATCGAATGCTTCTTCTTGGTACTCAAGAAGCCCTTGCGTTTCTCCTCCAATGTCCGGTCTCACCGCAATGGAAGCAAGCATCCTTGGATTTGTCTTTTTTGCTATCTTAGGCGTTGGCTTAGGTGCAGCCTTCGCCTTCTTGGACTTTTTCGGGCTTTTGCCTTGCCCTTGCTTGAAGTGACCAAAGAACACTTGCTTTCCCTTCCTACTACAAGTGCCTTCAAAGTAGTTTTCAACATGTTCAATAACACCGCTAGGAGCAATCTATCTTGTTCATGTGATAGTTCATCACAAACTGCGAGAATGAGTCGTAGAGATTGCAGAATCAAGTCAATACTCAACTCGCTCCAACTTGTGGCCCGCCTTCCCAAGCCTCTCTATGTACCCGATCATTTTCAAAGACGTGTGACCCCACAAAGATCCCAGATGCCATCTTACAACTAAACAGGCCTTCGAGACCTCGTACTCTCTCAAGCAGGGACTCGAGAAGCATAAAGTTCCTTCAGGTGGACCATGATAGAGTAGGCGCCCATGGACTCATGTCTGCTTCTCGCGATCAGTGTCATAGAAGCAAGCATGATACATGTAGCATCAAGATTGTCGTAACAGTTGCTTGTTATACTTCTCGACGACATCTGCGGCCGAACCTCGCTGGGCTTTTTCGGTAGGGCCTCGTCCAAGACATAGCCAATCTTCTCGTGCCTCAAAACGATTTTGAGGTTTCTTTCCCAATCGAGAAAATTAGTTTCGTCAAGCTTGTTTTCGATGATAAAACGAAGGTTCAATTTGTTTGACATTTTCTACAACAATAAATAAAGATAGAATAAGTAAAAGCTCATGTATAAAAACCTAAATTTGCACTAAGAAATTTATAAGGTTTTACTCCCACTAGCCAACTATTCCCTATTGGCTTTCAAGAATTTTAATTAATTCTTTAGTGGCTGGGACCTATCTAGTTGCCTTAATCCCGACGGTGGTCGATCAATCTCGGCAATTTCGAAGGTAGGTACTCTCTATCGATCGATCGCATCGCGACTCCCAAAGTGGTCGACTAGTCAACTCTTTGACGCCTCACGCCTCTATGTGATAGTCAACCCTTGTCTCTAAAGTCGACGGCCCGACGGTGGCCAATCACCGAAAGACTTTAGTCGAGTCATAACCCAATATTCATGAGATCTCGTGGACGATCATGTCTCAATAATAACGATATGCCCGTGGTAGGTCAACTCCCGACGGTGGTCGATCGCTTGATCCGAACAAAGGCTCTTCACCGTCATTATAATATTGGGAGACAATTTTGGCTCGATTTTTGGCGTGAGAATAATTTTAAATTAATTCACTTAATTAATTTGGTTTAATTATGGTCTCATCTACTATGTGCATATTACTACGATATCATATAAAGTAAAACATACACAACATTCGCGCATAAAATAACCGGTATGATCATGGACTTTTCCTAAAGTGCGGTTTTGAATACAAACCGATTTAAAACCGCTGGTCACAAACTAAGGGTATCTCGCAACCGCCAATAGGATCTTTATTGTCTGTGACGCCAATGGGTTCTTTATTTCTCCTTGGTCTTGAACTTCTTGCTCCATTCTTGTTACATAATATATAATTACACCCGCCGCATTACGCGGGGAGGGGAACTCAGGAATGGGATAAATGCAAAAAGTAAACTAGGTCACGTTCTTCATAACGGCATAGGACAATTTTTTTCAAAACCAACATAAAGAAAACATTCCCATCTATCCTATTGGTGAGTCCATGATCAATCGGGGTCCATATAATCACATTATATCTACACATCTAATCCATACAATTTTATCTTATGAAAAAGATTAAATTTTAATTTTAACTACTACTACTCATGCGTCTTTATTTTATCATGTCAAATAATTAAATAACTTTTAATTAATTATATGACTTAACCGAAAATTAAAATTAACATTTAATTTTAAATCGATTTCAATTTTAATTAAATTTGAACTATTCAAAATAAAATTAAAATTATAAAGTCTCCTATTTGTTTCCTTTCCAAAACTAAATTTAGCTTAGGCCTGCCCACTTTCCAAAATCAAAATTTTGAAGTGGCTTCAGCCAGCCATACCAAATCAAATATTTGGAAAGGGCTAGGCCTATTCCAAATCAAATATTTGGAAAGGCCAAATTATTTTAGTTCAGGCTCGCCACTTTCCAAAATCAAAATTTTGGAAGTGGCTTCAAACCTCAGCCTATTCCAAATCAAATATTTGGAAAGGGCCTAGGCCTATTCCAAATCAAATATTTGGAAAGGCCAAATAGTTTTGGTTTAGGCCTGCCACTTTCCAAAATCAAAATTTTGGAAGTGGCCTAGGCCTAGGCCTATTCCAAATCAAATATTTGAAAAGGGCCTAGGCCTATTCCAAATCAAAATTTGGAAAGGCCAACATACCATATGGTTTCCCAATGGTCCAAACTATTTGAACCATTGGTTGGCCATGTGACATAACTAAACAAACGAGATATCTATGCACAATAAAATATCACAAAACGAAAAGGGTCGGTCTCCCCCATTGGAAGAGGAGAGCCGACGGACGGCAACCCTAGGGTTACCGCCGCCGCCGCCGCCGCCGCAGAGGGAGGGGGGCGCCGCCAGTCGGCCGACCCCCCAAGAACCCTAATTAAATTTTTTTTTTTTTGTTTTAACGTTTCGTGATTTAAATCTTGCATCTATCGATTAAATACTACGCTTTTAAATTATGCTTATTGCTTAAGCTCGAAGTCTGGCTCCGATACCACTGTTAGGAAATCACTAGTTTAACGCAGCGGAATTTAAAATTTTGATTTCCTTTTTAGATCGTTCTTCGTTTAATGCAATAAACACGTTAAGTAGTTTGACGGTTATACCTTAGATGATCTACAAGATCGTCGCTTTGACCGCCAACGGAGAGTAGTTCAATGCGCAAGTCGTCCACGCGTCCGGCCTCTATCGCTAATCCACACGAACCCTCGCCGAATCCTCCTTGATTGCTATCGAAAAACTCCGGCCGCTAGATCGACCTTTTCTTCCTCACAAACTCACTATGGAGAGCTCTCTATTTTACACAAGAATTATGAACTCTTGCAATTGTGATGTACAAAAGAGCTTGACACCCACTTCCTTTTTATAGAGGAAGTGGCGCCCCATATGTAGTGTGGAGGAGAAGAAAACCTTTTTTCCAATAAAATAAGGAAAATCAATTAGATTGATTTATCTCTTTAATTATAATATTTTGTCAATATCATATATTGATTATAATTATCTTATTACCATAAATCTATTTTTCCAAAATCAATTAATATCCTATATTAATATTATGGCAATATTTATTAATTAAAGTGCACAATCCAAGTGTATCTTAAACACTCAAAAATGGCGCCCCATTAGTCAACAAATTGACTTCCGGAATATTCTTTAATTTATATATAATTAATATCTTGTGTTTTATTTATTCATAATAAATAAATACCACCATATTAATTTACCACTATAACCTTTATAGTCTAGAGATAAACCTTCCTTATTTGGTTATCAACTATAACCGCATTTTAATCCGACTCGATGTTCATATGTGTGTGACCCGATAGGCTTCCGAATATGTTGGCCGTAGACACAAAGTGCAATTTACTAAAATGCCCTTCATACCTAACGATCACGGGATAGCGCCTACAGCAACACACCGTGACCCCAATTATCGGAAGAGTCAAAAGCAATGACTACTACCTTTCATGTGAAGCGATTATCGTGTAACTTACAATCCTATCGCTATAATAATATCCATACGATCGATCTCGAGTGTCAATACATTGACGATCGTATCTTATAATCTGGATATCATGCTCTCTCGAATAACACATTTACTCCCACTTTGCAAAGATTCTCGAGAGCTAGACATTCCTTATAAGAAGGCCATTTCGGATATTCAATCCCAATCATAGGATACGCGATTCCCGGACGACCAATCATGTATACTCCGCGATGCTTCAATATCATACCCAATCACTACCGCATGATCGCCCGTGGTTAGGAGAAATCTCAATAGTGTCAAAGCATGACAATCCACACCGTGATGCCATGAAGACTCGGTCAAAAGGATAATTACACAACCGCCACATAGTGTGACACTTAATGTAAGTGGGTCATCTAACGACGCATTCTCTAATACACGTCCACGCATACCCAAGTGTCCCTACACTTCGATAGACGAGATCTATCCCTACCTTCTAAAAGATAGAAGACATCCAATACGTGCTAGTCCGATTATACTATCAATGTCCCATTTGATAATATGTAAGACTAGAGACATTTAAGTACCAACCTTGTTATAGTGATTAGAGATCTCATCAATCATAATCACTATCATGGTTTCTCTATCACAAATTGATACTAGGGACGTTACTATATATATACAACAAATAATATGAAGACAAACAATATATAATAACATAAGTGCTTTTATTAATCATAATAAAGTTATTACATGAACTGAATAGACTGTAAATGACCCGACCCGGTCGGATCCGGTCCAACCCGATTGGGTTTAGGACACCTTTCCAACAGTTTTTGACATGCATGCCATAGCCGATATTTTCTTTATATATACATCTCCATGTTTGTGTTACCTACACTTAAGGTCTCGGCCTTTCGTTGTAGAGAATTCTTTGCGTTTACTTTGTAGCACAGGCACCCTGGGAGATACAGTTGCGGTTGTTGCATTGCCTTGGATGAGCTTTGCCGGGCTACTAAGCTAAGTCTCTTTTTCCTTTTCGTTCACACACCGAGGACGGTGTTTCACTAAAGTGGGTGGTGGGACGACTTAGCTTATTCGCATGTTTTTATAGTTTATTATGCCATTATGTGATGAACTCAGTTTTACTCATTTTCGAGTTGATTTCTAGGCATTTTCAAATTTTCCCCGGGTTGTAACACCGCGATATATGCATGTTTTTCACGGTTGAGTTAGTAAACGGTTTTAGCCTTGTGAATGTCTTGCAGTGAGTCCATTCTATCACGATACGGAATACTTTTAGTACACGTTTGACGACGGTTATACTTAGTATGATTGCTTTACACACCTGTACCCCTAGTTTTGAGGCGAAATAGAAAGGATTCACCCTGGGTAGGTTCGGGATGACGGGAAAGGCATTTCTTTGAAGCGACCAGAGCCAAAAGCCAACATCCCAACATTATCCCTCTAAACCCTCCTAAGCCTTGATAGGAACGGTCTGACCACCGTCCGAATATGAGCCGTTTTTGGTTGCTTAGCTTATAATCCCTAGCCCTGATCCGATAATTTGGTCACATTCCTTTTTGACTCCCCTACGAGTGGACTTAGTCGTTTCCTTCAGACACACTTGCCAAGGCAAGTGTGGGGTGGGAGAGAACATGTGAAATGGTATGAGGAGGGAGTTTTGAGCTAACATCTAGAAGGGGAGGAGCTCGAGAAAATCTTCGATGTGACCTTTGGTTCGAAAGAGAAGTTTGTTCAATTCAATTCAAAAAAAAAGTGAATAAAGTCAGACCAAAGAAAGCCAGAAAAGGGTATGCGTATTAGCTAATATGATGTGAGTTTGGATGTTGTTTTAATGGAAATTCGAAAGAAGTTCGGTGGTTTTCTATGTTTGAGTTGAGGGAGTACACACAATAATTAGGTTCACTCGTGCCTTATTTTCTCCAGTCCTAAATTATCTTTCGATAACCCCCGTCCGAGCCTAACGTTATAACCTTTCAAGTCCTACCTGACCGGATCTCTGGCCCTGGTGAACCTCGATTAGTGGAGACTCTAGGAAGGGCAGGATTGTGTGCAGTCATTTGTCCGGTATTCCAAGCCGGTAACCGTATTGATTATAAGTCGTCGTCATTCACCACACACTCACTCCGTTTCGTGACTTTGTGGAGTCAAGGTATTACATTCACTTGTCTAAGCTCCTTTTACTTTGATTTTTTGAAACGCATGCATGTACCGTAAAGTTGATTCCTTGGCATTGTTTGATAGCCTGATTTACTCGAGGGCGAGTAAATGCTAAGTGTGGGGTGGTCATGGGAACCAACTTTAATGTACATTTCTGTACAGTTTAACCCACGGTTATCATATTTCTAGCATGGTTCAGGTGAGTTTAGACCCTATATTGAGTGTTAATGATGTTTTCTTCGCACGGTGAGTAACTGTCGGTTGTTCCGTAAACTCGGCCTACTTTTAGCATGTTATACTCATTTCTCGAGCACCCGTAGTTTACGGGGTTATGCGTTTGCTTGTTGTTTCCATGTTTGTGCAGGATTTGGGTGAGTCGAGAGCCTGGAAAGTGATGATTTGTGAGTTTAGACGTGTCCGAGGCGAGAAACGAAAGCTATGTATGGAAAAAGAGAAGTTTTTGAAGTGAAGGCATCTATCCGTACGGACAAAAGTGCATCGTCCGCACGGACAACCCTCGATGTAATCAAGATTTCATACAGAGATATATCCGTACGGATAGTCAATTCATCCGTACGGACATACTGGTGCAGTAGAGGTCCATCCGGACGGATAGAAATATATCCGTACGGATGTATTAATCTGGGGACACAAAAGCGTAAGGTTTGATCGAGAGATATATCCGCACGGACAACCTTCCGGCGCACACGGACAACCTGGAGAATCAAAGAACCATCCGTACGGATAGTCTGTTATCCGTGCGGATAAGCTGAATTTTGCCCTAGCCTATAAAAGGGCAGCTCAAACGTTTTATTTAGCAGACTTTTTACGATTTTAGTTAGTTGTAGCCTCTTCTGGGCGATTTCCTTCGTCCGGAAGCATAGAATTAAGTTCCATATACCGTTGTTCTCGTCTTTCGATTCTCCATTACATTAGACACATTACAACAGCAATCTGTTACGGTTCGATTGTCAAGATTTGATCTTTGTGAGCACAACTTTGTCACTTCATCAATTTTCAATAAAGTGGGTATGGTTTATTGTTCTTTTATCATTTCTATCATGAATCACTTTACCGGTTCTTGTTTCCATTCGATAATGAGTAGCTAATTCTTTCGTACGGCCGAATTATGTGAAAGCGGATGAAAAGCCATTAGGGAGATGAACCGGGAGGTAGTGTAGCACGTAATGAAACGTTCTAATCGATAATTCATATCACGAAACCTGTTTTAATCGTAATCGATGCTAGCTTGATCACCTAGTCATTCATCATCACACACACCTAGCTTATAAATGTATGTTGCGGCAAAGTGTGGGAACTGGGGTTTCGGGACCGTAGACGTTTTGGCTTAAAAGGTAGTTTGACACTTACCTGTGCACTAGATTGACACCCTAGTCATTAGGTCATTTTCCAATACGGAGTTTTTATCGTTTAGGCAAGGAAGGTAGATCACACTCCCGGGGTAGTTTGTTTGAGGGTAGGGTAATCCGCTGGATCGTAGTTCGGCTGTACCTCTTTAATCGTAAGAAATCCGATTAGTGTAATCTTTCTTTTACGCAATAGTATAACATCCTATTTTTCTGGTTGACCTGAATTGAGTGCTAAGTCAGCTGTGGTACTCAAAGCCAATCTCTGTGGGTTCGACCTCGGACTCCTCAAGCACTACCTACAATCGATCCGGTCCACTGCCGGTTAGAAAGTAGATTTTGCTAAGGTTTCGAGTTTTTACTTGATTAACCGGATTGTAAAAATCCTCTTATCACCCCTCAAGAGACTTATAAGAAGCAGAAGGCAGAGTCCAGCCTTAACACAGTAAAAAGGAATGTTCAGAACCCTAACGACAGGCCTAATTCCGAACTGAACGCTTTGCTCGGAATCAGATGAACTACTCTGTGCGTCGTCCTTCACCGAGTACATTGACAACTATCCCCGACCAGCGGGGTTTAAGATTCCTAAGATTTATTCTTACGATGGGTCTAAGGATCCTTATGATCACATGCATCAATACATCTCTCATATGAATTTGTACAATGCCTCAGATGAGATGAAGTGCAAAGCCTTCCCCGCACTGCTAACAGGAAGAGCCAGAGAGTGGTTCAACTAGATTCCTCCCAGGTCGATCTCCGACTTTGGGACCTTAACTCGGAAGTTCGTCCATGCCTTTATCGCAGCTCGTCCGTTCCAGAGAAATCAGACTCACCTGTTAACTTTGAAACAAAAGCATGATGAGTCCGTACTGCACTTTATAAAGCGCTTCAATGAGGAATCCGCACAGGTGCGGGAAGTTTGTCAATGCCTTTATCGCAGCTCGTCAGTTCCAGAGAAATCAGACTCACCTGTTAACATTGAAACAAAAGCATGATGAGTCCGTACTGCACTTTATAAAGCGCTTCATCGAGGAATCTCACACAAAAAGGGATGAGATGATCGATCGATGGATGGACCTCTTTCGTGGAAGGTCTGTGAGAGGGACGGCTACTGATGAGCTCGATTTTCACCAAACAAATTTATTAAATACTCAAGACAATGGTGACTAAACAAGCTCTCTAACCGGCAGTGTACCGGGTCGATTGCGAGTAAAGCTACAGGAGTCCGAGGTCGATCCCACAGAGAAGATGTGCTTGTAAGTACCAAAGTGAACTTATTGCTTAGTCTAGGCAAACAAGTTGTTGGAATGTTTGTACACTTCAATTAAACTAAAGTAAATTAAACTAACAAGTCTAAAGGGAGAAAGGGACATAGCCGAACCATGATCAAAATGACTAATTTCAACCCCAAGGATAGACAAAACCGGGAGTGTGTATTATACTAAACGAACCCTTGCATTCAATTTCACGGGTGCGAACTCCTAAACCCGGTGCTGGCGTCGAACAACTCTCTTCTAACACCTTATGCCATGTTAAGGTCTGAACAACTCTCTCCTAACAAGTCATGTTTTGCACTCGAGCCGCTTAAACGTATAAACGAGTAACCTCACGATGTGCTCGGTTTAACAACTAAACCGAGACTACACCGCGATCCTAGAACCCTTCCCACACCCTCTCTCTCGAACAACTCTCAAGAGTGGTGTGTGTGATGTTTGACCCAGGTGATCAATCTAGCCCAAATCCGTTATAACAAGTTCTAAGACGTGAAACGTGCAAGAAACAACAATAAAAAGCACTACCCACTCCCAATTTCATCACCCAAAGGGTGATTTCACCAAATTTCACATGATTCAAGCTATGAAGATGTTTAGCTACGCATTATACTAATCAAAACATGCATAAAACAGTAAATAAGAGCCATAACAAGTAAAAGAGAAGAGAGATATACCATAAAATTGCAGAAATTGAGTTGAGATCCAAAAAGTACAAAATATAGAAGTAATTAAAGGTGGTCTCTTAGTGTTTGAAATGAAAATCTAAGCTAAGAAATGGAAAGATTAAGCTAAGATGTTGTTGATTTACACTAAGAGAGAGTATTCTAAGCTATTACAAAATTCGAGCTATGAAAGGGGTAGAGTTTGGCTAAGAAGATGAATAATCATCCCAAAATGGACTAAGGGGGTATTTATAGGTGGAGGAAAAATCTGTAGAGATTTTGGTTCGAACGCTGGTTCCAAACAAGTGGAAGCGTGCGTTCGCTTGAAATTCAGGCAGCTTAGGGCTTCGTCTTGCGAGTAACGTTTGGTTTGAAGGCGAGGAAGCGTATGCGTCTAGAGGCCTGGAACGCCGGGTTTGAAGGTAGAGAACGGCGCTCTAGAGGCCTGGAACGCTGGTTTGAGGTAGTTCTCCGAACCCGGCGTTTGAAGGGGCTGAACTCTGTTTGACTCGGCAACTCGAACGCTGGTTTGGGCTTGGAACGCCGGTTTGGGGTGTCCGAACTGGTTTGAGAGTTCCAAACCCGGCGTTTGGATCTGTGCCACCAATTCTTCACTTTTTTTTCTCCCTTTTCACCTCTTTTCTCGCCTCGGTCATGTTTCTCATTGTAAACCCTTGCCTTTCGGGTCATCGAGACACCAATACCCTACATCATCACAATAACCAAAAACAACCAAAACATTCCAAAGGGTAAACGTGCTCGGAATGGGGTCAATATCATCGAAAGGGGTGGTAAACTATCAAAATGATGAATTACCCCCGTGCTAGGAACTCACAATATTACCCCAAAAGTGGTCTAAATCATCCAAAATGTGCTTTGAAAATGTGGTAAACGGGGCCAAACATCAGAAGCGGAGTCACGTAAAGTTGACTCCTATCAACCACCCCACACGTAGCCTTTGCTCGTGCTCGAGTAAAATAGGCGTTTTAAAACAAACCAAGGGATTCAACTTTATGATGTAGGTGCTACTACTCACACTCTCAAGGTAACCACAAAGTAAGAAACACGAACATATACACATTGGAGCAACATTATCAAGAAAATGGAGTGTGTGTGGTGCCAAGCTAAAACCAAGTGCTCAAAATGATTGTCGGGGCTTGAATCCCAACCAAACGCCTACCAACCGTCTCATAATCACTAGCCTCTCCACTAATCAAGGTCACTAAGTTTGGACATGATCGAGCAGGACGTGAAGGGTTATAATGTTAGGCCAGGGTAATTTTGGTTAATCGAAAAGGGTATTTTGGGAACTGGAGAAAAAGAAGTACGAGTGAACCTAATCAACACATGTACCACTTTATCTCTACCATACAAACCATCCAAACTCCATTTTGATTTAATTAAACACTTTGGGAACCATAGGATACTAACATACCCGAACTCATTGCCACACTCAACTATATTTTAAGTGTTATGAGGTGAGATCGAATACATTAGCACCTATCTCACTATCCCAACTCCAACATCATAAAAATCACTTTTGAGCTCATTACTTTTGACTCCAACCCTTTATTTCTATAAACATCAACTTTTATTCAATGAAAGCTAATGTATTTTGAACTTGTTTGATTGATTTTTTTTTTTTTTTTTTTTTTTTTTTTTAGAAGAGAAGATAGAAGAAGGTTCTTTTCCTTGGCCCAAAAGCCGAACACCAAGCCCAAACGAGCTCCTCAACACCTTATAGCTCAAAACAAGAAACAACAACCCAATCAAAACATCATATTTCCCCCACCCCACACTTGTTTTAGCAAGTGTGCTCCAACTAAGGACTAGGTCCACTCGTAGGGTTAAAATGAAGGAAATGTGACCATATTTAAGGCTCAGGGTAGGTTTCTGACTAAGTAACAAAACGGCTCTAAAACGAATGGTGGTCAGACCATTCTATCAAGGCTGAGAGGGGTTACGAAGGGTAAATGTTCCGGTTAAGGCTTATTTGGCTATGGTAGGGTCAAAAGAACGCCAAAACCGTCATCCCATGTCCTACTTAGGTGTACCTTAAACATTTCGCCTCAAGACTAGTGATATGAAAGGTGGTAGCAATCAAATTGTGCACAAGGTGTAGCTTTCGTGAAATTAATAAAACTCCATTCATTAGATATTATCAAACCGCAATGTACATGTTCGGGATCCCGACTAAGGTGATCACCACTCAAATGTGAAAATAACACATACAACACGGTGTTAAGACCCTTGAAAATTTTTAAAAATTACCCAAAAATCGACTCGAGCCCGGTCATAGGCCAAGTATACCACATTTATAGCACATTTAACAACGAAAACAAGAAAACGGCTAAGTCTCCCACCCCACACTTAAACGAAACACTGTCCTCGGTGTGTGAGAGATAAAAAGAGTAAAAGACTTATTTGTTTGACCAAAACTCGCAGAAAGGCGCATTTTAGCCCACGTGACATCTTCTAGTAAGCTCCATCTCGAGTATCTCAAACCATAGAAACAAAATCCAAGGCAAACACATGCACGGAAAAAATCCACGTGCCAAAAGATGGTGATAGATACGAGATATATAAAAATAGAAGCCATGCCACAATCAAGGTATCAAAGCATATCAACTATACTAGACGGAAGTGCACTTTGGATGTAAAGATAATCAAAAGAAACACAGAGCATCCACGCATAAAATAAGGCCACAGAGGCTCACATAAAAACATCCCCGCTCTACGCACAAGAGCAAGAATCAAAAGAAAATCTCACCCCAAGCTCTCTTGTGAGACAAAACTCTCCCTCTTACAACCAAAACTACTTCAAAACATAATTATCAAAAAGGTGGGTTGCCTCCCACAAAGCGCCTTTGTTTTACGTCGTTGGCTCGACGAAGTGGCACTTAAATGGACCAAAACCACAAAAGACTCAAACTAACTCAAGACAACATTTTTATTTCAATCAAAAATCACCAAAAACTATCAACCAAAATCCGAACTCAAAAGATCAACAACTTCGAGGAAGAACAAAAATAGCAAGCATAGGAAAAACGAGTTCACAAGGAACTTACCTCGCATGGCTCTCGAGGCCACCTCTTGCCAACTCGGGAGTCCCTTCCTTTCAAAGTCTTTTATCTTCTTCTTCTTGAAGTTGCCATCCCATGGTAGTCGTCCATTTTCAAGAATCTTGTGAGTTTCATCTACCGGGGAGTACACAAACTCGATCGAATAATACTCCTCAACACATTGTGGAAGAGTGTAGTAGTCTGGGACCGGCATGCTAATAATCTCCAACTCTTCCGGTAGCTCTACCACGGATGTCATACTAAGCTCATGTGATTTCATCACACACTCCAAAATTGCATCATTATACACTTCAATCGGGAGTGATGGTGAAATGGGCGATCCAGTTTCTCTTTCGGCTCTATCTCCACAAAATCAACAACGCAATCGAATCCACCACACTCTCGTCAATTCATCATTTTGCACATCATGGGAAGGTGGTGTAGTAGACAACAATTGCGCCGCTTCCATCTCAAAATCTTGCTTCTTCTTGATCCTGAGAGGGTTTCATCACCAAAGAATTCTTGCTCACCATAACAATGGTTGGCTCCACCACACACTCTTCCAAGGTATCATTAGATATTTCAATAGAATGTGATGGTGTGATGAATGACCCCAAATCAATGTCGGCTCAGAAACCTCGTCATAGTGAATCGAATCATCAATCTCACTCTCAACCCGAACTTCTTCAATAAGCACCTCATCCTCCTTAACCACCTCTATTGCACAAGTCTCTTCCACTTTCTCGTGCCTCATCGTTCAAGCAATTTCCCCATCCGGTCTCCAAGATTGCTTATGTCGGAGTCAAATCTTTTGTCGACCTCTTGCATATCCTTCTTGAACTCTTTCGAACTCTTGCAATTGATTCGACAACCTGCTCCATTTGATTGTCGTTGAATTCTTCTTGTGGCATGGAGAGGCTGGTCATACTTGAAAATCCTCATAATGTTGTGGCTCATAGCTCGAATGACCATAATTTTGACTTTGGTATGCACTAGGGCAATCGATAAGCCCATGAACTTTGGTTACTCTCGCCGCGATATTGAGGATGAGGCATGAACTGTTGTTGATAATATCGCTCAGGTGCCTGAGGTTGGTAAGGGTATTGTTGTTCAGGTGAGTGCCATTGATTGAAAAATCCTTCCATTTAAGAACAACTGCAAAATCTAAGAAAACAACAAGAAAACAATAAAACAAAACCTAGGCCCAAGCCTTCGGTTCACTTACAAGATATCACAAATAACACACACCGTTCCCCGGCAACGGCGCCATTTTGATGATGCTTTTTTTCTCACCGAACAAATTTATAAAATACTCAAGACAACGGTGACTAAACAAGCTCTCTAACCGGCGATGTACCGGGTCGATCAAGAGTAAAGCTACAGAGTCCGAGGTCGATCCCACAGAGAAGATGTGCTTGTAAGTACCAAAGTGAACTTATTGCTTAGTCTAGGCAAACAAGTTGTTGGAATGTTTGTACACTTCAATTAAACTAAAGTAAATTAAACTAACAAGTCTAAAGGAGAAAGGGACATAGCCGAACCATGATCAAAATGACTAATTTCAACCCCAAGGATAGACAAAACCGGGAGTGTGTATTATACTAAACGAACCCTTGCATTCAATTTCACGGGTGCGAACTCCTAAACCCGGTGCTAGCGTCTGAACAACTCTCTTTTAACACCTTATGCCATGTTAAGGTCTGAACAACTCTCTCCTAACAAGTCATGTTTTGCACTCGAGCCGCTTAAACGTATAAACGAGTAACCTCACGATGTGCTCGGTTTAACAACTAAACCGAGACTACACCGCGATCCTAGAACCCTTTTCCCACACCCCTCTCTCTGAACAACTCTCAAGAGTGGTGTGTGTGATGTTTGACCTAGGTGATTAATCTAGCCCAAATCCGTTATAACAAGTTCTAAGACGTGAAACGTGCAAGAAACAACAATAAAAAGCACTACCCACTCCTAATTTCATCACCCAAAGGGTGATTTCACCAAATTTCACATGATTCGGCTATGAAGATGTTTAGCTACGCATTATACTAATCAAAACATGCATAAAACAGTAAATAAGAGCCATAACAAGTAAAAGAGAAGAGAGATATACCATAAAATTGCAGAAATTCGAGTTGAGATCCAAAAAGTACAAAATATAGAAGTAATTAAAAGGTGGTCTCTTAGTGTTTGAAATGAAAATCTAAGCTAAGAAATGGAAAGATTAAGCTAAGATGTTGTTGATTTACACTAAGAGAGAGTATTCTAAGCTATTACAAAATTCGAGCTATGAAAGGGGTAGAGTTTGGCTAAGAAGATGAATAATCATCCCAAAATGGACTAAGGGGGGTATTTATAGGTGGAGGAAAAATCCTGCAGATTTTGGTTCGAACGCTGGTTCCAAACAAGTGGAACGTGCGTTCTGCTTGAAATTCAGGCGACTTAGGGCTTCGTCTTGCGTAACGCCTGGTTTGAAGGCAGGACGCGTGCGTTCTGAGGCTGGAACGCTGGTTTGAAGGTAGAGAACGCGGCGCTCTAGAGGCCTGGAACGCTGGTTTGAGGTAGTTCTTTGAACCAGCGTTTGAAGGAAAGTGAACTCGTTTGACTCGCAACTCGAACGCTGGTTTGGGCTTGGAACGCCATTTGGGGAGTGAACGCTGGTTTGAGAGTTCCAAACCAGCGTTTGGATCTGTGCCACCAATTCTTCACTTTTTCTCCCTTTTCACCTCTTTTTCGCCTCGGTCATGTTTCTCATTGTAAACCCTTGCCTTCGGGTCATCGAGACACCAATACCCTACATCATCACAATAACCAAAAAACAACCAAAACATTCCAAAGGGTAAACGTGCTCGGGAATGGGGTCAATATCATCGAAAAGGGTGGTAAACTATCAAAATGATGAGCAATTACCCCCGTGCTACAGAACTCACAATATTACCCGAAAGTGGTCTAAATCATCCAAAATGTCTTTGAAAATGTGGTAAACGGGGGCCAAACAACATCAGAAGCGGAGTCACGTAAAGTTGACTCCTATCAGCTACATGCCAAGCTCAACAGCAAACTCCCTCAGACAATGGAAGAATGTCTGGACGTGGCCTATAAGCATTACCAAGGAGAAGAAGCAAACAGACTCAAGAGAGAGATGGAAGAAGGTGAAGGAAAGAAAAACAAATCTGAGGATAAACAGGACAAGAAGAGGAAGTAATTTTGGGAGAGTAACAGCACCAATCTCAGATCGACTAGGCAAGAAAGGAGCTCTACAGGACATAGACTTCATCCCTTTGAACAGATCTCATGAACAGGTCCTCGCGATTATGGAAAAGAAAGGCATATCCAAGGTCCCATCACCCATGAGGGGACCTCGAGAAAAGAGAGACCCAAACAAATTCTGCAAGTATCACCAGGATGTGGGTCATGATTCAGAGCAGTGTCGAGATCTGATCAGAGACATCGACGCAGCGGTGATGGAAGGAAAGCTTGATGAGGTCGTAGATCGGTCTCAGCAGGCCGAACCATGGGGTCGACGTGAATTCAAACACCAAAATAATCACCGAGATGGAGATAACCGAAATGAGTTTCGGAGAAGAAGGGACCACTCGCCAGACCCTGATGGTCAGATGGATAACCGCCCTGAGAATACGATCAATACGATCTTAGGGGGGCCGAACAGCACAAGCAGAACTGAATACATGGATAGTAGCAGGTCTACTGCCCTCACTCCTTCGAATAAAAGGCAAAGAATGTCGGGAGAAGTGATTTATGGTCCAAGGGATTCATTACCACCGGTAACTAATAATGAAGGGCTAATAATAGAAGCGGTGATAGCAAGAATCGAACAAAGCGAATATGTGTAGACACGGGCAGTGCCGTGAACGTCCTCTACTACAATGTGTTTAAAGTGATGGAGTTGAAGGATACGATCTAATAATGAAGGGCTAGTAATAGAAGCGGTGATCACCAAGAATCGAACAAAGCGAATATGTGTAGACACGGGCAGTGCTGTGAACGTCCTCTACTACAATGTGTTTAAAGCGATGAAGTTGAAGGATACTGATCTAACCCCCGTTTCTGCCCATCTGTTCGCTTTGCCGGACCCCCAGTTCATCCACTGGGTGTGATCAAACTCCTTACAACTTTTGGAGAGGGAACCAGGGGCAGGACCCTAATGGTAGATTATGTGGTGGTAAGGGCGCCATCAGCTTATAATGTGATTATGGGAAGACCAGCACTTATCGATCTCCGAGCTGTAATTTCACCAGCTCATGTCAGTATGAAAATCCCAATAGGAGAGGGTTCGATAGAAATCAAAGAGGATGTAGAAACAGCCATGAGCTGCTACACAACAACCGTTAACGGGAAAATGATGGTTCAGCAAGTAAGCATTGAAGAACTACTTCCTGAGGATGAAGAGAACTGGTCATTAGAGGATCAGACAAAGGCTGTTCGTCTATGGGACGAACAAGAGGACTCAACAGTTAGTGTGGGGGCATGGATTCCAGCCTCACACAAGGAATCTCTGATAAACCTTTTAAAGGAATTCAGAGATGTGTTCGCATGGAAAGCAGAGGATATGCCCGGATTATCTCCAGAGCTGGCAGTTCATAGGTTGAACGTAGACCCGAACATGAGGCATGTTCGTCAAAATAAAAGGCACTTTGCCTCTGAGCGCATCTCAGCAATAGAGCAGGAGGTGACAAAGTTGTTGCAGGCCAACATAATCAAAGAAGTAATATATCCTGAGTGGTTAGCTAACCCTGTGCTGGTTAAAAACCAGAGGGGAGCTGGAGGATGTGCATAGATTTCACAGACCTCAACAAAGCATGTCCAAAGGATTGTTATGCCCTACCTAAGATTGATTGTCTGGTGGACTCAACGGTAGGATTTGAAGTGTTCCTATTCTTAGATGCGTACAAAGGTTACCATCAGATCGTAATGGATCCTGAAGATGCAGAGAAGACTGCTTTTATCACAGAATTTGGGATGTACTGCTACGTCACTATGACTTTTGGCCTGAAGAATGCCGGAGCCACCTATCAGAGGGCTGTAAATGCAATTTTTGCTGAACAGATCGGGAGAAGTATGGAGGTGTATGTGGACGACCTCCTAATCAAAAGCAAGTCTCTTGATCAATACTTGAAAGATGTCAAAGAAGTGTTTGAGGTACTGAGGAAAACTCAGATGAAACTTAACCCCAAGAAATGCACATATGGGGTCAGATCGGGAAAATTCCTAGGATACATGATATCCAAAGACGGAATTAGCGAAAACCCGGATAAGATTGATGCGCTGAAGACTATGTCACCGCCGAAAAACATCAAAGAAGTGCAGTGGTTAACATGAAGAATAGCAGCTCTGAACAGGTTCTATCCAGATCAGCACAGCGTGCCTTGCCATTTTTCAAAATTTTGAGAAAAGCAAGTCCTTTTCAGTGGGACGAGGAAAGTCAGAAGGCCTTTGAAGAACTGAAGTTATACTTAGCCGAACTGCCCACCTTAACTGCTCCTCAGGTAGGAGAACCCATGTACGTCTATTTGGCAATATGTGAAGAAGCGCTGAGCGCGGTACTGGTTAAAGAGCATGACGGACAGCAGATACCGGTTTTCTTTGCAAGCAAAGCACTCCATGGACCAGAGGTCAGATATTCAAATGCCGAGAAATTGGCATTGGCATTAGTGCATGCCTTTAGGAAGCTAAGACCTTACTTTCAGGCACATCCGATCATGGTGATTACCGATCAGCCGCTACGGCAAATTTTAGGACGACCGGAAACCTTAGGAAGGTTGGCGAAATGGGTCGTTGAACTGGCAAAATATGAAATTGATTTTCGTCCTCGAATTGCCATCAAAGCACAAGCCTTAGCGGATTTTCTAGCTGAAGGGATCGCTGTTCGTTTAGAGGACGATCAGCCGAAACCAGATGAAAACAAGTGGAAACTATATGTTGATGGGGCAGCAAGCAAAGAAGGAGCAGGGGTAGGCCTCCTGCTCGTCAGTCCAAAAGGAGAGGAGTTCCCCTACGCTTTAAGGTTTGCTTTCAAGCCACTAACAATGAGGCTGAGTATGAAGCCCTAATTACAGGGCTCAAGTTGGCAAGTAAGCTTGGAGCAGATAGTCTGCAGGTGTACAACGATTCACAACTCGTTGTCAACCACATCAATGGATAATATGAGGCTAAAGAGGTGCCCATGAAGAAATACTTAACAGTGGCCCAAACTCTGCTAGAAAATTTTCAACAGGTCCAGGTTGACCGAATACCTCGAGCAAAGACCAGAAGAGCAGATGCCTTATCAAAGTTGGCATCGAATTTTCTCTCAGAGAAGAAAGTGCTAGTCAAACTCCTCAAAGAAAGAAGTTATGATCAACAGATCGTACAGCCGATTAGGCAAACCAGTAACTGGATGGACCCTATTGTGTCCTATCTCAGAGATAGCTGATGACGGAAAAATTCACTGTTATTATTATAACATTTCACCTCACTTTTGATACCATTTTGAGCATTTATGTATCAAATCAAGTCATTAATTTATAGGTTTTATCTAATTATATAAATAGTAAGTCTTATAGAAAATATCGTGTTTTTATGTGTTTTTACTAGTTTTTGTACCGGTTTAGTAACCGGAGTGTCGTGTCGGATTTACGTTTGGTATTTTGGTGGTTCATTGCAGGATTATACATTGACCAAGATTCCACGAAACGACATGTTTTGAGTCTAAAAGATGTGTTTAGAGGGTTAGAAGAAGGTGCCACAAGCTTACGAGTTCAAAAGGGTCGTTTTTCCTAAGTACTTGAATCGTTACATATTTTCGACGGAGATTTGATCCAGCTTAGAGACATTTTCAGGGGATGACTTCTTAATGAAAGTTGTAGATCTTCACATAAGATTTCCAACGCACTTTGAATCACGTCAATTGGAGTTCTACAACTCAAGTTATGGTCAAGTGGCTAATCAATTCGTATCAGTAAAATGTCGTAAAACGACACGTAATGGAAATGGCTCATCAAAACGACATTTTCTGAAGAAGTTTCCTTAATAAAAGTTGTATATCTTCAAGAAATCTTTCCAATGGATTTTGAATCAAGTCAATCGGACTCCTACAACTCAAATGGTGGTCAAGTGGCTAATTGATTCAATTTCGTAAAAATGTCGCAAAAACGCTCGGAGGAACACGAGGTACTCAAGAAGACGTTTTCTGAAGAAGAGTCCTTCATGAAAGTTGTAGAATTTCTCGAGACCGTAATTTTGGCATTTCGTTTGCAATTTTGGAGGTCTACAACTCAAGATATGAATTTTAGAAGTTTTAATCCAATATATATCAAATCATCCGAAGATTTGGATAGAATCAGTTAGGATTTGCAATGATTAGTCCGGCCCAGTCCGGCATTTTCCCGGACCAGTCCGGCCTCCCTTTGAACTCTATAAATAGGACTCAAATGATACAACAGAATGCGGCCCCTGCCTTTGGCCCTTTCTTTTTTTTTCTTCTTGTTTTCATTTCTTTAGATGTAGTAACTATATATATATATATATATATATATATATATATATATATATATATATATATATATATATATATATATATATATAACTAATCTCTTTTCATTTCCTTTCTTGTTCTTATTTTGTTTATTTCTTTTGTAGTAGTAATATATATATATATATATATATATATATATATATATATATATATATATATCTAATTTAATTTCCTTTCATTGTTCTTGTTTTATTCTTTTTAGTATTAATATATATATATATATAGATCTATATATACTTATATACTTATATACTTATATATATACTTATAGACTTATATATATATATGTATAAAAATAATAATACCGTAGTATTGTTGTAATGCTCGGAAATTATCAAAATATCGTTGTTGTTAAAGTCATAGCTATTTTTCGGAGAATACGACCTATGAATCAACAATTGAAATCAAATGATTTCAAGCAATCGTACGATGATGAGAGGCTAAAGCACGTTGGAACAAGCCTTGTGAAACCGATTCTTAGCAACATCTCGATTTCGAATTTGGATTATCTTGTAAGTTTTAATAAAAGTTGTATCTTTATTATGCTTTATTCGTTTTTATGCAATTATATCGAGAGATCATTGCATATTTGATGTTTAACGTTTGACGAGAGTCGTTGTTAAATCTTAGATCACCATATTAAAGATTAGATTTTTAACCTAAAAATAACGAGAGTTGTTAGGTTGAATATCTAGATTACGAAATTGAGAGATTTCACACCTTTGTTATGAAAGCGTTAATATTTAAGATCGAAAGATAAAAGATTGATAGGCGAATTATCTACGAAAGTAGAAATTCATACCTTTGATGGGTGAATCACAATTTTCGTTAAATCACCACAAGATAATCTAGAGTCGAAATTGAGGGTTGCGGGAATCGGTGGATCACTGCTTGTTCGTTGTTAAATTAATTGAGAAAAATCGTTTGTGCTGTTTTGCTTCGTTTTCACCGTAGTAACCGTAGTGAGTTTATTGTAGTTTTAGTTATAAAATAGAAACAACTTAGTTAGCTCGGTTCGTAATTATCTTTCCTGGCTTTGGATTGACAACCCTCTGTCCAGTTATTTGCTTTCGTTTTTAATTCTGTTTTGTTTTATTTTCCGTGACAAACTTTCGAAAAATTAAGAACTAGACCAACCCCGATTCCCTGTGGATCGACTCCGGTTTTTAATCGCTATACTACGATCCCTGCACTTGGGGTAAACCGGATTTATTTTATTACTTGTTATATTTTGCTTTGCATAAAATCCGAGACAATAACATCTTGCCTCAAGACAAGCTCCAGGCCAGAAAGATGAAACTCTTAGCGACCTGATACTCGCTGTTCGAAAACGTACTCTATCGTAGATCGTATATTGCACCATGGCTTAGGTGTGCAACAAGTGAAGAAGGGAACTACCTTCTCAGAGAGATACACTTGGGAATTTGTGGAAACCACCCTGGAGCTCGGACCTTAGCAAGGAAGTGCAGGCTGTTCGGCTACTGTTGGCCAACAATGTTAGAAGATGCCAAAGAACTAGTGGAAAAATGCAAATCGTGCCAGGTGCATGATAATCTATCGCATCAGCCATCTTAGGACATGGTTCCAGTGGTCGCCCCATGGCCCTTCGATCAGTGGGGGGTAGATCTAGTAGGACCACTTCCGCGAGCTCCCGGCAATGTCCGATTTCTGATAGTAGCAGTGGATTATTTCACCAAGTTCGTTGAAGCCGAACCGCTGACTACCATAACAGGGAAGCAGATATAGAAATTTCTGTGGAAGAACATAGTGTGTAGATATGGAATACCAATGACATTAATTTCAGACAATGGAACTCAATTTGAAGATAAAGTTGTCAGAGAATGGTGTTCCTAGCTGCACATAACTCAACATTTCACCTCAGTTGGTTATCCACAGGCCAATGGGCAGGTCAAACAGACCAACAGGCAGATCAAAATTGGGCTAAAGAAACGCCTAGAAGAGGAAGGCTAGAGTTGGACCGAGCATTTGCCCAATATTTTATGGGCCTACAGAACAACTCCAAACTCGACCACAGGAGAAACTCCGTTCAGCTTGGCATATGGACGTGAAGCGGTAATTCCGGCCGAGATCGGCTTACCATCACCACGAGCAGCACTTTATTCAGAAGATCAGCAGTTAGCCGAGCTCATGCACTCAAAAGATGACCTAGAAAAAGCTCGAGATATGGCCTTCATCAGGATGGCCAAGTACAAACAACGTATATCTCAGTACTATAACTCCCGGGTTAAGCACTCATACTTTAAAGAGGGAGACCTAGTGCTCAGGAAGAATAAAGTTAGCAAGCAAGGACCTGAAGGAAAACTTGACCCGAACTGGGAAGGTCCATACAAAGTGGTCAAGGTACATGGAAAATGAGCATATCAGCTAGACGATGCAAATGGCAGGACCATACCACGCAGCTGGAATTTAGCCAACCTAAGGAAGTTTTATGTCTAGGACAGGTTCCAGACTTTACATATGCATTATTTACTTCTAAAGTTTATCTTCCAATAAGATGTACCAAGCATCAGTTATTAAATAAATTTTTATTTGGCACCTGTGCATTGTTTATTTCTATGATTGATTAAAGTTTGCAAAGGGCAAACTCTATTAGTCTGCAGGACAGAGCCGCAGGACGGACTCAAAAAAAGTTTGCAAGAAAAACCCTATTAGTCTACATGACAGACCATGCGAACTGAGCCGCAAATCGGACTCAGAAAAAGTTTGCAAAGGACAAACTCTATTAGTCTGCAGGACAGACCTTACGAACTGAGCCGTACATCAGACTCAGAAAAAGTTTGCATGACAAACTCTATTAGTCTGCAGGACAAACCTTGCGAACTGAGCCGCAGATCGGACTCAGAAAAAGTTTGCAAAGGACAAACTCTATTAGTCTGCAGGACAGACCTTAAAAACTGAGCTTAGATCGGGCTCAGAAAAAGTTTGCAAGACAAACTCTATTAGTCTGCAGGACAGATGATAGCAAAATAACTAACTGCTAACTTTAACCGACAGAGTATCGAATCAACAGTAGTATAGTGATAGCAAGGTCGAATCCACAGGGAATAACGTTTAAGTACCAAAGTCGACGTAGAACTTGGTTTAGGTCAAGATTGCGGTGGAGAGATATTACACTAGTGCGAAAGTAAAAATTAGCTAACGGTTGTAGTTCTAGTTATTAAAAGGTATGGCGAATTATGATCCAACGAGTTACTTTTACCCCTAAAGGAAGACTGACAGAGAGCGTGTATTAACCAACCTACCTTTCCACAAGTATTTTAACGACATCCACGGGTGCCAACTCCTAATTGCGGTGTTAAGATCTCGAACAACTCTCACTCAACACCTATGTGAAGTTAATTAATTTTCCCTTTAGAAAACCGATTAACCTAACATGATTACGCTCTTAAAGTCGCTCGAACAACGATGACAAACCTCTGTATTGGAAACGGTCCTAACAACTAGGCGAATCTACATAGCGATCCTAAACCCCTTTTCCCACATCTCACCGCAAAATACATTTATAGGTTCGATATGTGTGTGATGATGAACTAAATGATCAGTTTAATTCAAAGGCGTTTAGAATAAGTTTTAGGGCGTGGATTACTCATTAAAACATTATTTTACGCGCTACACAACTCCCGTTTAATCCCCTTAGGCGTTTTACTCGTTTTACATAATTCGACTACACGTACGTTTAGCTATTCATTTTAGCGATAATAACGGAATGATTAACGGAAATTATATTAACGACGAAAAGTAAAAGCGAATTCATTTTTTTATAAGTACATATATATATTTATATATATAGATATATAGTTATATAGCTAATAATATATATATAAGTGCATAAAAATAAATATACTATATATATATATATACGTAAGTAAAAGTAAAAGTAAATACGTAAGTAAAAAGTATATATATATATATATATATATATATATATATATATATATATATATATATATATATATATATATATAAGTATGTAAATAAAATAAAATAATGTAAGTAAAATGCGTAAAAGTAAATAAAAGATCGAAACAACGAATTTGTTGATAATTATACTATTACAATGGTATTCCAATTAATTTATATAAAAACAAATACATATATATATATATATATAGACATATATATAACTATATATATATATATATATATATATATATATATATAGTATATATATATGCCCAAAAGAAGATGAAAGAAGATGGAAAGAGATCTCTCTCTATATATATATATCTATATATCTCAACAAAACAACACAAAAAAAAAAAATGATGAAGATGATGATCAATGATGAAGAAAAAGATGAAGATGGTGATCAATGAAGAAAAAGATGAAGATGGTAAAAATGGAAGATGATGGAAAGAGATATATATATATATATATATATATATATATATATATATATATATATATATATATATATATATATATCACAACAAAACACAAAAAAATCAAAAAGAAAGATGGTGATGGACGATGAAGAGGGGAAGAAGAAGATGCAGAAGAGAAGGAAGAAGAGAAGGGGCTCTCTTTTGTGTATGGAGATTGGTGGTATATATAGGATAAGATATATATATATATATATATATATATATATATATATATATATATATATATATATATATATATATATATGCATATGGCCGAAAGAAATGATGAACCTAGCCATCAAGTTGATCTAGCATGTGCAATCTCTGATAATTTCAACTACCGGATCGATCCGGTGAAATCCCGGATCGATCCGGGCACTATTCCAAATATCCGAATCATCAAAATTCGTCTCACAGCGATATCGCAGTTCAGTAAAATGGCCATAACTTGAGTTGCAGACATCCGATTGACGCGATTCAAAGTGCGTTGGAAAGCTCTTTCAAAGATCTACAACTTTCATGAAGGACACTTCTTCAGAAAATGCGTTTTTGATGGGCCATTTGTTCGTCGAAGATATAATTCGATAGTGGTACTACGAACCATTTGATCCACTTGACCTTTTAAGCTTGTGGCACACTCTTATATCCCCATAAACACCTCTTTTAAGCCTCAAAGCGTGTCGTTACTCGGGATTTTGGTTAACCTATAATTACGCAATAAACCACCAAAATACCAAGCGTAAATCCGACACGACACACGATTACTAAACCGGTACAAAAACTATAAAAACACGCTAAAAATACGATATTTTATATAATAACTACTACTAACATATTTAGATGAAACATAGGAATTAATGACTCGAACTGATATAAAAATACTCGAAATGATATCAGAAACGGGTTGAAAAGTTATAAAAATAACGGTGAATTTTTCCGTTATCACAACCCCCCACTTAGCTTTTGGTCGTCCTCGAACAAAATAAGCGATAAAATAAAATGAATGAAGGAAAAATTCATAAAAAGATAAGATGTAAGGAACAACCAAATGATATAACCTTTAGAATTATAACCAGGCGTTAACCTCAATATAACTGTATAGCAGTGCGTGTGTGACACAAGCTTTTCAATTTCCACTATCCTCTCTTGAATAAATCAAGCAAGCGCACTAGTATCCATTGAGACAATCCTAACAAATTTCCTAGGTATAGCGATATGATTCCACACAAAGTCCTCCCGTGTACTTATTAGGATAATCACAAAGCATATCATTTAGTTTATCTTTGGGGATAGTCGAGGAAGATAACTAAGTTTTCAACCAACTTTTTCTTTTCTTTTTCTTCTTCTTTTTTTTTTTTTTTTTTTTTTCCACATGTATAGTATATGCCCTCATTCCTAGCAATAGGATGTTTCGTGATAACACCCTAGCTAGACTACAATCATCAGGCAATCGGGAGCTTTTAAACCTCATAGTGATATAGGGCGTTTCGTGATAACATACTACCGCACTCAAATCATTGGTAGCTACAACCGACATATATATAGTTTATCTTATTTTGACATTCTTCCTATCACATTCAAACCTTGGATATTCACGATTACACGTTCAAAAGTTAGGTACTAAGTTCTTTGCTATTATCTCTAGAATAACCACTAGGATCTTGAATGGATCTGATTTAAAATTTTCGCTTCAATATCAAAGGCTTACGTGAAGGAATTCATGTTATACAACTATATTTGGAATTACAATGCACTTACGGTTCACGTTGGTTATACATATCCAATTTGATCATTACATCTTTAAATCCATGAAATAAATACCTTATACAAATTATTTTAATCAACTAAATAATGCTCGAAAAAGAATCAAAAACTAAAGGTTTAAACACTTACGCCATACTAAACCAATCACATCTCTACCCCCCACTTACGATTTTGCATTATTCTCAGAGTGTAAATGAGATAGAGAAGAAGACTTAGCTTATAAATCAGGCAGAAAGGTGCTATCGAATCCCGTAACAGCCATGAGAAAGCACGTCCCGAATCCCTATATGAAAACAACCAAAACAAAGCAAACACAGGACATGGTCCTCGTGCAAGACATCGAATAGGGATATGGGAATAATAAGATAATGGCCCCTGTCACGTCGAGAAAATTCGATAGGCAATATAATCGCTTTAGATGGAAACATAACCCACACGGGTAAGCCACAGAACATCTAAGCATATACGTATCATAGAGAGTATCATGTGAGCATATATCATAATCAAGTAAGCTATTCTAGTTTCATTTTTTATTACACACAGTTTTATTAAGGTGGGAATACTCACCACTATACTACAACGACTAGAAATTTGAAGCAGACTAGATCATAAAATGAAATGTGGTGAAAGAGTATTGATTCTTTTATACCCGGATCCTCGAGGGTTCTATAACCTAAGTCCAAGAAATGATACATTTGAATTTTTATCTTTTTCTCCATCGGGATTTTCGGATAACCACACTAATCATTCCCTCTTAATGAAATTCAAACATTCATCACGAGACTTGGTTGTGCTTTGTGTTCATCTTTCATCTGATTCTACATTTCATTAAGACTAGGCTTATTCAAATTATCATTATTATTATTATTAACGGGCTGCCTCCGGTGGCGCTTTTGTTTAACGTCGTTGGCTCGTGCGAAATCCGAAGCGATTTAACAAGGCTGGGATCAGTCAAATGCACAATTTCAAGAGCCTCGTCGAATGGTAACTTCTTATACTTTTTTAGGCGAAGGCCGTTCGTGATGAGCGTTCCATGCTTCGGATGTGTTACCTCGATGGCTCTGAGTCGAAAACTTCGTAATACCGTATATGGTCACGACCACCTTGACTTAAGTTTGCCTTGAAATAAATGGAGGCGAGTATTATAGAAAAGGACCTCATCACCTACGCTGAAAATACGAGGTTTGATCAACTTATCATGAAGCAATTTGGTCTTTTCCTTATATTTCGCCGAACAATCGTAAGCTTGAAGGCGAAACTCATCTAACTCGTTCAATTTGAGCCATCCTTCTTTCACCAGTGTCGTCATCCATATTTAAATTCTTAATCGCCCAATAGGCCTTATGTTCTAACTCTACGGGAGATGGCGAGGCTTTGCCAAAAACAAGCATGTAGGGTGACATACTATTGGTGTCTTGAAAGCATGATTCGGTGTGCCCAAAGCGCATCATCTAACTTCTTTGACCAATCCTTAAGGTTAGAATTTCTTGTCTTCTCTAAGATTCTTTTGATTCCTCGATTGGACACCTCTACTTGGCCACTAGTGCGAGGATGGTAGGCGTTACCTAACTTATGAGTGACCCCATACTTTATTAAAAGCTTATTGAAATCTCTATTTGCAAAGTGACTTCCATTATCGCGATTATTGCTCGAGGTATTCCATACCGGGTTAGAATATGTTTCTTAAGAAACTTTATGACTACATGTTTGTCGTTAGTAGGTGAAGCAATTGCCTCAACCCACTTTGAAAGCGTAATCTGGCGACAAGAATGTCTTGATTCCCAAAAGAAGGCGGATATGGTCCCATGAAGTCTAATCCCCATATATCAAACACTTCACACACTATTATCGGTTTACAGGGCATCTCATTTCTCTTGGAAATCCTTCACGAGCGTTGACAAAGCGTCACACATCTTAACATAAGCATATGCATCCTTGAAAATAGTAGGCCAATAGAACCCACTTTGTAACACCTTTAATCTTTGTTCTCTGCCCGAGAAGTGGCCACCGGCCTCTTTATCATGGCGAGCGAGAGAATACTCACTATCTCCTTTATCATCAACACATCTTCTCAGGATTCCATCAGCACATAGCCTAAAAAGTAAGGGATCTTCCCACACATATCGGTTCACCTCACTATAAAACTTCTTTTTCTGGTTTTCATCAAACTCTGGATCTACGAATCCACACTCGTAATAATTAACAAAAGGTGCATACCAAGGGTTCCCATTCTTTCCTCTCTGCAGGAAATTTCCTCGCTTAACCGGGAGCATCGTATCTACTACGAACAACTGCTCATCCCGAAAATGATCATCAATTTCAACCTTAATGGAGTGTTTCTTGTCTCCCTGTTCCATCCTACTGAGGTGGTCAGCTACTACGTTCTCACACCCCTTTCGATTCTTAATTTCTACGTCGAACTCTTGAAGAAGCAAGATCCACCTCAACAAGCGTGGTTTTGCATCCTTCTTGGCAAATAGATATCTTAACGCAGCATGGTCAGTGTGAACTATCACTTTCGATCCAACCAAGTATGACCGGAACTTGTCGAAAGCAAAAACAACAGCTAAAAGTTCTTTTTCAGTTGTGGCATACTTTTGTTGAGCCGAGTTCATGGTATGACTCGCATAGTAGATAGGCGAAACAACTTGTCAATCTTCGACCTAGGACGGCTCTCTACGGCATAATCACTTGCATCACACATCACTTGAACCCCTTAGACCAATCGGGTGCTACTAAGATAGGAGCGAAGTAAGAAGTTTCTTAAGGGTTGAAAAGCATCTAGGCATGCCGCATCAAAAACACAGGGGCTCCCTTCATCAATTGAAGAGTAAGAGGTCTAGCAATGTGGGAAAAAACTGGAATGAATCTACGATAAAACCTCGCATGTCCCGAGAACGAGCGTAGAGTCTTGATTTGTAGGCATAGGAAGCTTAGAAATTACCTCTATTTTTGCTCTATCGACCTCTATTCCTTTCCCCGATACCTTATGTCCTAAAACAATTCCCTCGATTACCATGAAATGACACTTTTCCCAATTTAAAACCAAGTTTGTCTCTTCTGCACGTGCGTTAAGCACCTTATCAATGTTAGACAAACATTCATCAAAAGTATTACCAAAAACACTAAAGTCATCCATAAAAACTTCCATGAAATGCTCTATCATATCGGCAAAGATGGCCATCATGCATCGTTGGAATGTCGCAGTGCATTACACAACCCAAACGGCATTCTTCTAAATGCAAAGGTGCCATACGGACATGTGAAAGTAGTTTTATCTGGTCATGTATATCGATGTGAATTTGATAATAGCCACTAAAACCATCAAAAAAGCGATAAAATGCATGACCACTTAGGCGCTCTAGCATTTGATCAATAAAGGGTAGGGAAAATGATCTTTCCTAGTCTTATCATTTAGCATCGAAAATCAATACAAACCACGTGACCGATAACTAAGCAGTAGGAATAGGCACACCTTTTCATTAAGCTCAAGCTGTAATGCCTCCTTTCTTAGGCACGACTTGCGTGGGGCTCACCCATTCTTTGTCGGAGATTGCGTAGATTATCCCTAACTCAAGCATCTTTACCACGTCTTTCCTCACCACCTCTTGCATATGTGGGTTTAGTCGTCTCTGGCGCACGACCGGCTTGGCATCTTCTTCGAGAATGATCTTGTGCTTGCGGATATCAAGAGCGATCCCTTTTATGTCAACCATCTTCCATCCGAAGGCCTTTTTGTGTTTTTTTGAGCGTGGATCAACAGCTTCTGCAAAGCGGTTAGTGCGAGATGAAACAATAAGAGAAGTAATTCATCAGGTTCTAAAAACACATACTTTAAATGCTTAGGAAGTGGCTTCAACTCGGATCGGTAGGTGGTTCCTCGATTGCGGCTTTGGCAACTTGCCGATCAAACCGAGCTCTAGCTTCTTATTCCAACTTGCGTCAACAAAGGAGTTGCCTCCAAATGATATACTGAACTCTCGTTTGTGGATCATCATCCTCTGCGGTGCTTGACTTCATCAAGCATTCTTCCATTGGTTCTTGGTATCCTGCGAGTTAGTGTGCTCCACAATACAAGGATATATAGCATCAAGAAAAACAATCACTCTTTTCATCATTAGGATGCTTCATCGCCTTATACACATTTATGGCTACACTCTCTTTCCCGACTCGTAGTATAATCTCTCCCCTCTTAACGTCTATCAATGTCTCTCCTGTGTTCAAGAAAGGCCGACCTAACAAAAGTGGGGTTTTAGAATCCATATCCATATCTAAAACTACGAAGTCAGCGGGAAAACAAACTTGTCTACTGCACCAACACATCTTGACTACCCTAGAGGTTTCTATGAGACCTATCGCCATCTGTAAGGTCATTCATGTTGGCTCTAATGCTCCCAATCCCAATTTCTCATAAACTCCTCTAGGCATCAGGCTCACGAAGCCCCCTAGATCACATAGCACATTTTTAAACACAGTTTCTCCAATGGTAATTGGGATGGTAAAGCTACCTCTATCTCTGTAACTTGGGAGGTATCTTATTCTCAAAGATTTGAGAACATTCCCCACTCAAATGCACCATCTGTTGCATCTTCTCCTTACTCGACAACATTCCTTTTAGAAACTTAAAGTATGGGGAATGCTCAAAATTGCCTCTAATAGGGAATATTCACCTCTACCTTCCTTAAAAGATTCAGAAATTTTGCACGACCTGGGTCGGGATGTCCTTCTGGTTCCCTTAGGAGGATAGGGTAAAGTATTAACATCAAAATCGGGAGGAGGAGGAATTCTGTTTTCTTACCTCTTTCTTTAGGCGGTGAGGCTTCTTCTTCTTTGATGTCCAAGACCACATAGTCTTTCTTCGGTCTTTGCCCTTCCAATGCTTTCTTATTTGCCTCGGCCAAAGCCTTTTCGTGGCTTCCAATTCTTTCCTCATTGCTTCCATTCTCTGCTTTATATTGCCAGGTTTGTAAATCTTGATCTCGACTTCACCATACATAGCTCCTTCACAGTCAAGCTGCTTTCTCTTTCTCAACTTTCTCGTTTACGCCTCTTGACCCACAATTCTTTCTTTTTGTCACTCGGCCCGACCTCTTTACCACGCCCGTGTGAACACAGCATTCACATCCTTTGGGTTCCTCTCGGTGTTACTCAGGAGTCCACCACTTAGATTTGTCTTAGAGTGTCGGTTATTTGACCTACTTGGGTCTCAAGTTTCGAATGGCGAATGTGTGACCACTTTTTGCTCTATAGCATTCTTATTTAACTTTCGAAACATTCTGTCTAATTTCTCCGGGAGTATCTCGGTGGTCATCTTTTGGACACGAGGAATTGTTTGGTTGTTGATTGCTTTGATTGTTCTGCAGTGCGGATGAGCGTTTGGATGTTGATAGGTGCGAAGTATTACTTCTCAAAGATGGTGGCTCACTTGCGATTACGATTGTTTCTTGACCTTGATTTTGATTCCAACCTTGATTTTGATTCCAATATGAACTACGATTTTCTTCTTTGGCCTTGTGGCGAGGCGTGGATTCGACTATTACGATAGTATCCTTGGTTTTGATTACGGTGTGAACTCAGTTGCAGGGATTACGATTCCAAGGTCGGTTGTATGAGCTTTGGTTTTGCCTAAAACCTTGATTACGATTATTGTTTCGATTCCAATTCGATTACCTCACTGATTCCAACCTTGTCAACATAATTCACATCATATTGTTGTGAACCATCATTCATAACATAATCCAATTGTGGCCTTGATGATTATTAAAGTTTTGGTTCCACTTGTTCTTTGGCCAAACTCTTTTGCGATTCATATCCATCTGTCCCATCGCATAGACATTCATTCATTTGTTGGTCATTCGATTGCGATTTGTTGTTGTCTTGGAGTAGGTGTCAGCTGTTGTGGATAAGTGGATTTTTCAATGATGCACATTCTATGGCGAATGTCCACCTCCTGAGTTGGCAGCGTGTGTGTCTTCTTTCTTTCGACTCCATTCGGTCCATTTTAGTACCATTTCTTGCATCTTGTCATGCATGGCGATTCTCGATCGAGTTCCTCTTTCAGTGACTTTACACTTTCCATTGGGGCTTTCTTCTTCTTCTCGCTCGATCCCCATTGTCCTTCTCCATCTGCGCATTTTCTATCTGTCTCATTGCTTGTTACGGTGGTAGATTCATAATATCTCCGCCCGCTTGCGACATTCGACTTGTTTTGGTCCATCGGCTCTAAGGCCCTGAATAATATAATGACTTGCTCCACCGTAGAGAAACCGTGTGGTGGGGCATCTCTTCAGCAACCCCTGAATCTCTCATAAGTCTCTTTTAGTGTCTCTCCTCGAGACCATCAAGCGAAGAGATTTCTTCTTTGAGATCTAAAATCTTTGCGGAGGAAGTACTTTTCAGGAATACTCTCGTTACGTCACCACACGTATATGAGTCATTTGGTAAAAAGTCGTACCAATCCTTAGCGACTCCTCTTAATGCAAAGCGGAAAAACTATTAATTTTACCGCCTCATCACTCACCCGTTATATTTCATTGTCCCACGAGATCTGGAGAAAGTGATCCGAAAGTCATTCGGGTTCTCGATCGACTTCCCATGGAACAAGGCATGTTCCCCTAACATGTTCAAAATATTTTGCTTAATATCCATGTTATTTGCATTAATTGGGGGTACCCTAATTGGGTTATGCCCTATAACTTCCTGTGGGGTAGTGACATAATCTCGACAAACCCTCAGTCCCTGTGCTTTGCTTGAGCCATGTATTCTTTGATAAACCCGGCTCTTGAGGGGGTAGATTATCACGGGTTATACGGGTTTTGGAACCCTGTTGATTTCCTTGCATCTCTACAGCATCCGAAGTACTCGATTTACCGTTTCTTGGTCTAATTCGGGTCGAAGTTTTGCGTATCTGAGCATCTTGTCCTCCTCTGTATTGTCAATCCCGGCCTCACGATTAAAGTATGCGGATCCCAACCGCGTAGCCCTGTGTTGTCTTCTCTCGGTGATTCATGGCGAGGGTCCTCGGTGGAGTTTGCAAAGTCTTTGTTGCATTACCACGAGTAGTGGTTGAGGTTTGCCCTGTAGAGTCTGTTCATCTTTGGGATCCTTACCGTTTTTCTAGTTATTATATCGTCCATTTCTGCAGAGGAATTAGAAAGTGATCTTTCTAATTTCTCTCTTTCTTCAAACAAAGGGTTCGGACTAGCGACTAGGATTTCTCCTCGGCGCCGATCATTTCTATGGCGTCGTAAGCTTCGATTTCTTGGATGGGTTCAATGAGAGGTTCTTTAGAGCTTGAGTCATTCAGCGACGAACAAGAAACAACACGAAAACAAAATAAAAGCGACCTAAGCCAGGCTTTCGGTCAACTTACAAGATATCAAGCGTAGTATTCCCGACAAGCGGCGCCAAAAATTCTTGATAGCAAAATAACTAAGCGCTAACTTTAACCGATGAGTATCGAATCAGCGATAGTATAGTGATAGCAAGGTCGAATCCACGAGGAATAACGTTTAAGTACCAAAGTCGACGTAGAACTTGGTTTAGGTCAAGATTGCGGTGGAGAGATATTACACTAGTGCGAAAGTAAAAATTAGCTAACGGTTGTAGTTCTAGTTATTAAAAGGTATAGCGAATTATGATCCAACGAGTTACTTTTACCCCTAAAGGAAGACTTGACAGAGAGCGTGTATTAACCAACCTACCTTTCCACGATGTATTTTAACGACATCCACGGGTGCCAACTCCCAATTACGGTGTTAAGATCGAACAACTCTCACTCAACACCCTATGTGAAGTTAATTAATTTTCCCTTTAGAAAACCGATTAACCTAACATGATTACGCTCTTAAAGTCGCTCGAACAACGATGACAAACCTCTGTATTGGAAAGCGGTCCTAACAACTAGGCGAATCTACGCATAGCGATCCTAAAACCCCTTTTCCCACATCTCACCGCAAAATACATTTATAGGTTCGATATGTGTGTGATGAACTAAATGATCGATTTAATTCAAAGGCGTTTAGAATAAGTTTTAGGGCGTGGATTACTCATTAAAACATTATTTTCTGCGCTACACAACTCCCGTTTAATCCCCGCCAGGGTGTTTTACTCGTTTTACATAATTCGACTACACGTCACGTTTAGCTATTCATTTTGGCGATAATAACGGAATGATTAACGGAAATTATATTAACGACGAAAAGTAAGCGAATTCATTTTTTTATAAGTACATATATATATTTATATATATAGATATATAGTTATATAGCTAATAATATATATATAAGTGCATAAAAATAAATATACTATATATATAATGCGTAAAAGTAAATACGTAAGTAAATGCGTATATATATATATATATATATATATATATATATATATATATATATATATATATATATGCGTAAATAAAATGCGTAAGTAAGTAAAATCGTAAAAGTAAATAAAAGATCGAAACAACGAAGCTGTTGATAATTATACTATTACAATGGTATTCCAATTAATTTATATAAAAACAAATACATATATATATATATATATATAGACATATATATAATATATATATATATATATATATATATATATATATATATATATATGCCCAAAAGAAGATGAAAGAAGATGGAAAGAGATCTCTCTCTATATATATATATCTATATATCTCAACAAAACAACACAAAAAAGAAAAATGATGAAGATGATGATCAATGATGAAGAAAAAGATGAAGATGGTGATCAATGAAGAAAAAGATGAAGATGGTAAAAATGGAAGATGATGGAAGAGAGATATATATATATATATATATATATATATATATATATATATATATATATATATATATATATATATATCACAACAAAACACAAAAATAATCAAAAGAAAGATGGTGATGGACGATGAAGAGGGGAAGAAGAAGATGCAGAAGAGAAGGAAGAAGAGAAAGGGGCTCTCCTTTGTGTATGGAGATTGGTGGTATATATAGGATAAGATATATATATATATATATATATATATATATATATATATATATATATATATATATATATATATATATATATATATATATATATATGCATATGGCCGAAAGAAATGATGAACCTAGCCATCAAGTTGATCTAGCATGTGCAATCTCTGATAATTTCAACTACCGGATCGATCCGGTGAAATCCCGGATCGATCCGGCACTATTCCAAATATCCGAAGCTATCAAAATTAAATACACGATTATCGCAGTTCAGTAAAATGGCCATAACTTGAGTTGCAGACATCCGATTGACGTGATTCAAAGTGCGTTGGAAAGCTCTTTCAAAGATCTACAACTTTCATGAAGGACACTTCTTCAGAAAATGCGTTTTGATGGGCCATTTGTTCGTCGAAGATATAATTCGATAGTGTACTACTCTGAACCAGCTGATCCACTTGACCTTTTAAGCTTGTGGCACACTCTTATATCCCCATAAACACCTCTTTTAAGCCTCAAAAGCGTGTCGTTACTCAAGGATTTTGGTTAACCTATAATTACGCAATAAACCACCAAAATACCAAGCGTAAATCCGACCACGACACACGGTTACTAAACCGGTACAAAAACTATAAAAAACACGCTAAAAATACGATATTTTATATAATAACTACTACTAACATATTTAGATGAAACATAGGAATTAATGACTCGAACTGATATAAAAATACTCGAAATGATATCAGAAACGGGTTGAAAAGTTATAAAAATAACGGTGAATTTTTCCGTTATCAACAGACCTTACGAACTGAGCCGTAGATCGGACTCAGAAAAAGTTTGCAAGACAAACTCTATTAGTCTGCAGGACAGACCTTACAAACTGAGCTGTAGATCAGACTCAGAAAGTTTGCAGGACAAACTCTATTAGTCTGCAGGACAGACCATACGAACTGAGCCGCAGGACGGACTCAGAAAACCACCGTTACTACAACACAGACGATCAACGCTGATGTACGCTCAAGACTGATACTTAGAAAGTTTGAAATAATCCAAACTTCTCAAGTCTGCATGACAGATGATCATAGCTTAAGCTAAAAGTACACCATTCAAAAAAGCAAAGCTTTTAAATGTTGTACTTCAGGGGGTAAAGGACCCCAGATCATGCCTAACATGCGTAAAGCCTAACACGCTTAAATAAAAGCAAAGGCTAAATCAAAAGCAGAGAACAATAGATAAAGGGCGAAAAAGCAACAAAAAATATTACAGAGCAAGTGCCTAGAAGGCATATATTGTCAAAAGTTAAAGGCAGCAAAAATTTGGAATTATTACAATTTTCAACTGAAGTAAAAAAGCCTAAGCCTAAGAATCGACATCAGGGTCTTGTTGCTCAGGCTGATCTGAAGGCGTGATAGTGAGCTGGGTCGAAGACGTACTGGCTGGCTGAGCGGCAGGTCTGCGACCATACTTCTCAGCCAGATCTTCACCAGCCTGAAACTGCTTAAGCCTGGCCTCATAGAGTTGATTTCCGCCTGGCTTACAGAGCCTACCGTGTTGAAGGTTCTCAACGATCAGCTGAGGGCACTGCTCTTTGGCCTGATTCATGCCCAGAGTGTACCAGTGGCTTAAAATGGAGCCAAGTAAAACCTTCAAGGCCCCAGTGAAGTGAGCAGAGCTCTTGTAATCATGAATAGCCTGAGCAACCCGCACAGGTAATGCGGCCTCAAGCCCCTCGTGTTCAGCGCGGTGTTTGGCTAGGGCCTCCTCCCGTTCAGTATTAGCAGCTCGCAGCACCTCTAGCTCAACCTGTTGAGCCTGCATAATCTTCTCCAGATCAGCGATCTGGGCATCCTTGGACAGAGACTCCTCCTTGTGCTTTTTACAACTGGTAGAAAGATTAGTGATCAGCCGTTCCAAAGAAACCTTTTGAGTGGAGAAACCGTCCAGCCTGTTCAGAATCTCCTTTCCAGCTCTAATGACCTGACAAAGATACACAAAGGTCAGTGCGTAAAGATAGCTAAAAATAAAGTGAGTACGAGAGTATGGAATAACATACCACTGAGGCCAGATCTTTGTCCGGCATCTCGGATAGAAAGTCGCCTTGGGGAATAGATCCCCCTTCAGGAAGTTCTTCCTGATCTCCTCGATCAACCCGGCCTCTCTTTCGACCAAATCGGGAGCGCTATTGGGGTTGTCACCCAGAATCAGAACCGTCCAGGATGATCAGGCTAGCATCCTGCTGATCAGTACGCTGCACAGTTGCAGCCAAGTCCTTTTGTGGAACACCACCCTCAGTAAGCGGATCTTCAGAGTTGGTCTCCAGGTTAGCTAGACCAGGATCCAGTTCGGCACCAGCCTCAAGAGCCTCTGGGTTCAGTACTTGTTCGTTGTGCTCTGGCACAACCTCCTCCTTGAAATCCTGGTCAAAAACATCAGCAAAATCGGCCACTAAAAAAAGAAAAGACAGTGTCAGTACAAGCATAGAGAAATGCAAAAACAACAGAAATACATAAAGTTAAAGAAATATAAATGCAGATAAAATCCTACAGGTGTTGTACTCTTCTTGGATAAGCCTCAGGTAAGGCTCAGGTCCAGAATCGGCTAGGAGATCCGCCTCGATCAGTTCAGAGGACCACTGTTCGTGATCGAAAAGAAGGCCGGATCCGGCAATGTCTTCCAGTAAGCTTTCTCTGACCCCAGTAGGGCACACATCACCTAGAAGCTGAAAGTGATTCCAGGCGCTCAGCTCAGGATGCCCTTCATGGCGGACAAAGAAGAAGTGGTTCTTTCACTCGTGAATAGAGGACTTCCCCGTGGATAGTATGGGGATGCCCCTTCGTTGATCTATACGGCGTGGAAAGTAATACCACCCACTGTGATTCTTCACCTTTTTGTGCTAGTAAAAGGTCCTAAACAGGTTTACACTGAACTCGGTGTCCATCAATCTACAATAGATCGTAAAGACGGTGATCGCCCTAACCCCATTAGGGGCGATCTGGGCAGAGCCCAGTTGATAGTGCCTCAGTACGGCCAAGAAGGCCGGGCAGAACAGGACCCTAAGGCCGCAGACGAACTGCTCTCTGTATACAACACAATACCTATCTGGAGGCTGATGAGCATACAAGTGTACACCCCCATGCAGTCGAGGAGCGTATTGGCCCATATCTTTACCATATTCGGTGCAAATTTGCAGGATATCCTCTTGGGTGAGTTTGGATCTAACCCCAAAACAACCTACGGCTGACCTAGCAGTCATGTGTGCCCTAATCCTTTGATTTAAGGAAGTAAATCCGAAGGAGGAACGGGGACTAGATGGCTTAGTAGGTTAGGAATCTACGACAAACTGCTCAAAATTACTACGAGCAGCAACCGTGTTAAGCGCATGGATGTCTATTGGACCCCCATGTTGAACAATTTTAGCTTCAGACTCAGAATGGGACTCAAACTCTTTCTCAATCGAAATACTAGATGCAGTGCTTGCCCTCATTAACTGGAAAAATAGAAGAAAAGAAGAAGCATAACTCAGAAATTAATGAATAAAATGAGAGCCTACTTGAGTACAAAGCCTTGAGAGAAGTGAAGTCTTCGATTTAATAGCACCAGCGAAGAAGTGGGAAAGTCTGATGTGAAAGGACATGTTATAACCCCCTCCGGACGTGTAAACGACGTCAGTTATGGAAAGAAGAGAAAAATGCCTCGTATTCTGCAAAAGTAATGATAACCTATTTAATAGACTGCCACCTGGCAGTTGGGCAATTCAAAATGCGAGATCGGATTAGTCTGGCCGAACTGCCAAAATAGTACAGATATGACCAACTAAAAGTAAGATCAGATCTGGGGGGCTTATGATGATAGCCAACCCGAACTACGCCACGGGTCGTCATGTTAGGACGTGTAATAAATGACTAGTCCCTAAACATAGGGCATTAAGGGCCAGGAGACCTAGAAACATAACCCCAGGTGGGAGATCGGCAAAAGCTCCTCCTCCAGCCACCGCAGGTCGGCCAAGGCATGACGAAGAGGAGCTGCCCAGTTCGGCCATAGTGGCCTAGGGGTCTGAGTGCAGGACTCTCAGAACAACCTAGTTGTTATTCCACGTATAGGATAATTGAGTATATGTGTGAGGAGAGAATCCTTAGTCATAAAGACTGTAATATTGACATTAAATATGTCCATATCTATCCTTAAATCATAGGGATTTAGGGTGTGTATATCCTTAGGGAAATAATGAAGATAATTACAATGCAATTCCTTGCAGGACAAGAAAAGGGATAAATCATCCCCTATATAAACAACTCTAAGTAACTACGAAAGACTTGATTCCAGTTCAATTATTGGATACGTAGACAACTCAAGAGAAATAACTCGAGAGGTCAGTCTAAATAAATACAAAAACACGTCCCTCTTAATAAGAATTAGGGTTCTAAGGGATCAAGATCGTTATCACAAAGGTAATCGGCCCGGATCATCGTCACATTTCTTTCCGTCCATTCCGATAGTGTGATGTTTTCTTTTACTTGTAGGTTCTAAACCCATTGGGTAAAGTAATACTTTTCCGTGAATTTTTATGTTATCAATTGTTCGATGTCACTACAAATATTCCTCATTCAATTTACACCTTATGTAACTCATTGACTATGAGTACCTATTGCACATAAAGTAACGTTCCAGCCAGATGTAACGTCATCAACAATTAATAACACATTAAATAACATTACTACATTTTTTAAAGGGTTGGATTTCATTTTTCTATGAAACATTGACACACTAAATAATAATGCGATATCAAGTAACACCAAATTAAAGTAACTATACGACAATAAGTACCTATTATTGCACATAAAGTAACAAAGCCATCAGTTTAATGATTCTCGAGAATCAAAACCTCATTCGAATAACAATTCCACATCAAGTAACACCCGTTAAAATAACTATTCGACTATAAGTATATAATGCACACAAAGTAACTTGATTCGTCAAGATGTAACGCCATCAACAACTTGATAACACATTAAAAACATCACTACATTTTTCAAAGGTTGGGTCTTGATTTCTATGAAATATGGACGCACTAACTAACAATTCAACTTCAAGTAACACCAAATTAAATCAACTACACGACAATAAGTACCTATTAGAGTACAAATCTCAGTGTACAAATTTCATATCAAGTAACACCACTAAAGCTGGTATTGTAAAGATCAAACGGATGGGGAACCAGCAAGCCCCTGACTCTGAGCTCTAGGTTACCTGATTAACCTCTCCCCACATTCCTGTGGGATCGGGAGTGGGGGCCCTCATGATTAGGGTTTAACCATTTTTGTAAAGATCAAACGGAGTCGGTACGTAGTAATCACAGAAGAAGTAAAAAAAAACCCAATTACAGTAACAATTCAAAATTAGGCAACAGTAGCAGACATCTTAGCAATTTGATAGGAAATACCTGCTATCAATGCAATAAAGTACTACTATTACTGCAATTTTCATTCTGAACAAAAGAATATCTTCAGAAGAACATCCTGACATGCAATCCGCAATTTTAAGATAGCATGCATAAACCCGAAAAGAATATCTTCCATTCTGAACAAACGAAGTCCTTAAGTAAGAATCTCTTGCCATGAAAAGTATCCAGAGAAAAGTATACTTACATCGATTTTGGTTCTTTTTCCTCTAGTCATGATTTGAGCACCAGTGGCGGGCAGAGATCTCGAGTAAGAAGGCGCAGTAAAAGATTTAAAGAGACAAATAAAAAATTTAAGAGGGGCAAATAAGATACATACTACATATATTAGTAGGATTTTTTCGGATTAAGGAGCGATTGGCCCCCCCTTAGCTGTATGTAGGTCCGCCACTGCGAGCACCCACAAACGCCAGTGAATCTATGCTTTCCCTCCAAATCGTTCTCACTTTCAATGTCACTTTCTTCCATTGAATTGTACTATATCTCAATTGATCGAGATTCACAGTTCAATAACACGTAAAACCGTCAAAGAACGAGTTACATACCGATAGAGTAGTAAGAGAAAGAAGGAGAATAAATATTTTTTTTCGTTGTAGACAGGCCGATCTGGCTAAATTACAATTTTGGTCCTCTAACTAGACACGTTTTTCGATTTTGGTCCTGGTTTTTCTCCGGCCACCTTTTTAGTCCTGCAAGTGGTCTTTTTTTGCAAAAATAGTCCTGAATGCCGGAAAGACCACTTACAGGACTAAAATTGGTCTTTTCCGGCGACAATTTTAGTCCTGTAAGTGATCTTTCCGGCGTTCAAGACTATTTTTGCAAAAAAAGACCACTTACAAGACTAAAATTGTCGCCGAAGAAAAACCAGGACCAAAATCGAAAATGTGTCCAGTTAGAAGACCAAAATTGTAATTTAGCCCGTAAAAGCCTAAAATCCCCTGCTCAGAGCCGTAACATATTCTGCCTTCCCTCCTTTCTTATTCATAATTTTTTATTTTTTTTACTTCTAATAGGCTTTACGACACAGAAATAAACGTAAGAAGTGGTAAAGTACAAGACTCTTACCTTCCTGCGATTCTTATTTTTTTTAGTTTTTATTTTTTACCTATTTAACATTCTGGATTTAATTTTTAGCCAAACGATCTTTATGGATTCAACAGAATTATGTGCCATGATTTCCTAGATAATGCTTTTCCAAAATATATGCAATAAATCCAACGGCTGATTCTTAGCACTGCCTTCCTTGGGAAACCATCTGCGCATTTACTTCAAATTGCGGACATAATTAAAAAAACATAATAATGGGCATTTCGGTCAATCTTTTATCATTTTGTCTTTTTTAATCACTTAAAATAGAAGATGTTCTTTGAGACCCATTTTTTAAATTTTATGTGCTTTTGGCCGGTATCAAGCTCTTCAAAAGATTTCTTAAGAAAGAACACAATCGATCCACTCAAAAAAAAACAAAAACACAATCGAGCATGAGAAAAACAGAAACAATTTTTGAAATCATACGTGCAAGAAATCACGGGCTAAAAAAAAAAGTTAATGGTTGATAAGCACCTAGGTAGCACGGACACTCCATTTAGGCCGCGTGTCCCGTGTCGGACACGCACGGACACGGACACGCTGGGACACGCGGACACACCATCTGGACACGGTGTCGGACCGAATTGTATTTTTCAAAAATTCGGACACGCTTGAGTCGGACACGCGAAGTCGAACTTCGGACACTTGAGTCGGAACTCGGACACGCAAGTCGGACTGGGACACGATGTTTAGTTTTGGAGACGGTATTTCTTTTTTTTCCCGACTCTAGATACAATAATTTATTCGAATAAAAACCGGAGTTGGAATCCGTCTTTTGTCAGGATGTTGGAGATGATGTTGAACTATTCATCTATTGTAGTAGTATTTCATGTATTTTGTGTATTTTGGGTGAGATCTAACTCATGAAAGCGCTTTGGTTTGAAAATTCTAACTATGATGTTTTGTATTTGAAGCCGTGGGATGAAAGCGTACTACCATGAAGCCCATGATTATATTTTTGGTTATTATGCTTGGGTTAAATTTATCATTCTAGTGCTTATAGTATTTGATAATTACCTTTAGTCCTTATATTTTTAATAATTGCATACCAGTCCTTATACTTTTATTAATTACATTTTAGTCCTTATACTTTTAATATTTACATTTTGACCGACGCACCCGTATCTTATATTTTTTAAAACTTCCGTATCCCGGTGTCCGTATCCGCGTATCCATGTCCATGTGTCCGTGTCCGTGCAACCTAGATAAGCACACTCACATTTTCATTCCGATAATAATCAATCTTAACATTTCTTAAGTGATTAAGGATAACTGAATTATTAAATACCAAAATTGCCCTTATGTTTTTTTTTTCCCTGAAATTGACATTTTCATTCTGATAATAATCAATCTTAACATTTCTTAAGTCATCAAGGGTAACTGAATTATTAAATACCAAAATTGCCCTTATGTTTTTTTTTCCCTGAAATGGTTTTTCAATACTTTCCGTTATTGGGACTTATTTTCCATTGATTGATACGATTCTTCCATTTTTTCCGTTGATTTTCAATCTTTGATTCATCCGATTCTTCGTATCAACCTTTGATCGAATATTACTAATCGGAATATGCTCAACGGATTACCGGTTTATCCGATCAAACGATTTCTTCAAATCATTCATATGATTTCGTGAAGAATTCATGGTTGACTATTCATTTTGTTCGGTTTTAGTTTTACACTCACAGAATTTCGATGAAATTGTTGTCTTGTCTGTGTTTGGAATTACATCAGATTTCGATCTTCCTATTCTGTGCAATTGTGCTTCTGTACAATTGTACAATCTGCAGCCTTGCAAATGACAAAGTCCCAGCTTAATTAATTACGTGCTTGATACTCATGTTTTGGTAACGAGAGTCGTATTCGATATGTATCTGACGCATAACATACATGTTTGAGGCAAATTCACAAATTTTTAAAAGTTGGATACGAGAACAAGATATTCATTCCCATTAATTATTACTTTTTATGATTTTTTTGATATTTCTGGTGTTTGTTCCATTAGTTTCAAGATGTATAACTTGGCCCCTACATTTTTAATATATATCCATGCTCCCTTCTCATCCATGTCCTTTTTTTTTTTGTTCTTCTAAATCTTAAATACACATTTTAAATGACACAATAAATCAAACAAAAATTACCGCGGTTTGTTTACCAGAGAAAAACATTGTTTACAAGATCGATCATACCCTTTGCTTAATCTTCACATGGATTGAAATGGAGTAGACGGTATGTTAAAAAAAAAAAAACTTGTAAAGCCTTTCACAACTATAACTCAATTATGAGAAGTGAGACCGAAAAAAACATCATAATTTGTGGGCTCATGCATACTCGAGCAAAGAAACGAGTCTAAATCGATCATGGATACTTAAAAACCATGACAATGAACTAATATGTTCTTTTCTACACTAATATCTGCTCCGGCCATAAAACTTCTTCAGCACTTGTACATGTAGGATTATATCCCACACACATATATCAGAGCATGCAGTTATGTGTGATGAAATACACGAGCTTAGAGATTGACCCGGAGCCAATGTGATTGTTTTCATTTTACTTCATTATCTATATATATATTATAAAAAGAGATGCAAGTGAATCAATAGCCTTCCACGTCCCCTCTTTTCTTAAGCTTGACACGTTTCAGTTAGAGAGCAATCCAAGTTTAAGAAAAGAGGGGACGTGGAAGGCTATTGATGCACTTGCATCTCTTTTTATAATATATATATAGATGCTTATAACTTTTTTTTTAATGCAACACTTTCATGCTTGCCAGCTATGGGATTTTTTTGCCCATCAAATAATAATGAGATATGATAAGAATAAAACCGAAAATAGGACGGAAGGCTCGCCATGGGTGGGGGCGTTTTCAAGGGTTCAGACGCGTAGTTTCGGTCAAGCATCCGGGGGATAATCGGACGGAGGCGGCGGAGACATGGAAGTATGCTTTTCCCATTGGATTTTAGCAAGGCTTTGTACATACACTTGGTATATGTCAGATCCTTAGACAGAAAACGCGTCCTGCGTCTTTATCCTACGGCTTTTAATCGAATGGATGTGAATCTTGCATCTGTATCCGAGATAAACAGGTTTGGTCTAGGTAAATGCTTGCTTCGATTTTACAGTGTCTTATCTTGTTTTTTTTTCCCCTTTAAAGCAAGAGAACCCAGCATTCATTTTACACGACAAGGGGAGCTCATTGTTCAGTACTCTAGGCACACAGAGAGCTGATGCTTTTTTAAGAAGTGTGAGCTGAGGCATTCTTACCTGTATGTCGTTGATATTGAGCTTTGATTTTATCAATGATGTAAGGAAGGTTTAGAGGTACTAAATCTCTTGCCTTTGTCTTCTTGAAGTTTTAATTTGAATTTATTTTTAGGAGTGTTTCTCTCAATTCAGTGAATCCATATATTGTTTTGTCCACTGAAGTATAGAGAGCACCAGGGATCAACTCCTTGTACCATTACAAGGGGGGATTCTACAGGGTCTCGATCAGTTTCTTTTACTTAGAACAAGATAAGAAACATTAGGACTATAATTGTATTCATAAGCAAACTGAGAAATATATATAGTATCTCGGTTCTCTATAACCCCCACTCTTTGTCGATTTTGTAATTTATCTCTTTCCGTTCCATCAAATTATGCTAACAAGCTATGCCATTTTTTAATCCATATGTTTTCGTCTCCCCATTTTTGCTGATGAACAATCACAACAACTGGATCAAGAGAAATGCACGACATACAAATCATCGATGGGGGTCAAGTAAGAGTGGACTTCGATTGCACCTTGGATGAATTTAGATTTTTGTATGTTTCACAGAAAATCAAAGTGTTTTTTCCCTTCATTGTTAGACGATGATGAGTGGTTGGTAAGTGTCGTACGTATGTTACCGTTATAATTTTATCACCATGTTGTGCTTATTGCAATACAATTTAATGTTATTATTTATATATGCTAAAAGAATAATTCACAATATTGGGCACGCCGTGCCTTGCACGGCACACGTACCACTAGTATGAAAATGGATGGAATGAAACGATCGACACCAGATTCGATTTTGATAAGTTTACAGGAGGAGGAGGTCAGAAACAAAAGATTTGGATTCTCAAAAAGTTTAAATTAGTACAAGACTTATGCTGGCATGCTGCTAAGTCTAGGTCTCCATAAATATTTAAAACACTAAACATTCTTTCCATCTAAATTAGTGTTCCACAAAAGATATAACAAAAAAAGACCATATGATCTGTAATGAAACCAGATAAAATACTACTCCTTTAGCTCGTAGCATGACCTTAAACAAAATTCGAAAAACGAACCAAATAGGAAAATCATGGAGATCAGACACCTCTTTGTTTCATATAATATGATGCTTATTCTCCTAATATTCGATTTTGATTGATTGAAACTAAACTTTCACAGCAACTTACCACTTCTGATATCATATCATATGGATGTGGCAGACTCATGGAATCAGAATCACGCTGTCCTGGAGGTTTATATAGTCGACCTCTGGAGAGATCATAACAAATGATCTTACTATCCATTTCCATTGTTAGGAGGAGAAGTTTATCTTTTCTCCAAAAAGATAATGGCTTCTGGATTGGTTGGAAACATCTTATAGAATACTGTTTAGTCCAAGACTCAGTGACACCATATTCTTTCATCACCCATATGTCGAGCGTGTATAGATCGTGTGCACCCACCAAGGCAATACAGGAATTGTCGACCTTAAACAGATGAGGATACTCTCTGTAATCATAATCTTCTTTCCAGCCGTGAGGAAACTGAATCTCTTGAAATAACTTACTAGTCGTGTTGAAAGTAAGTATCCGATAACTAGGCTCCCACCCCATACACCAATGGATGGATCCATGGGAAAACAAGGAAGAATAAAACGGATTATCTTTGAAGTAAGATGCGTAAACGGAAACATAAGCAGGTATCTCGATCATCGTCCAAGAGTCGGTCCTGACATGGTATAAAACACATTTGAGGTCCCTACAGGCATCATCTTTTTTCTTATTGTTTAATAATAGAACTACAATATAATCCTCTGTAGCATCATCAAATCCAAATCCCACAGCTCTTATTTCGATGGGATAAGTTAATCCAAATTCCACCGGCCGCAGACCCATCATAAATTTAGAGAGTTTCCTAAATTCTCTTAGGGCAGGATTACACAAACACACATGGAAGCCCTCTCCACTTTTAAGTGCAACAAAAACTATGCCGTTGATATGATAGGAAAAGCTTGAAGAATAGATGGAACCAATATCACGACTACATAATGATTTCGAACAGGAGAGGGATCGGTATGTTAGGGAGTTTATAGGATGATTAGAACAATGGTGTCAAAACTTAAAATGCGAGATAACTTGATATGATCGCAGAGTCGATTTGGAAATCTTTCCTGCGAAAATTATTCGTTCCCTTGAATTGCCTCCGGGAATTAACTCGAATATAATCACGGGATAAATCTGCTTCTCTTTCAATCTTTGGCAATAAGATGAAAGAATGCTATAGAAGTTTTGTAGATATGTGTGTTTAAACTTGAGGCTTCAAGAATTTCAAAGAAAACAGAAAAAATTGCTTCTCAAATTCTATTCTTGTCTTTAAAATTGAAGTTCCAAGTGTTTCTTTATGTGTGTGTGATGTTATACTAATATAACACTACATACACAACCTTTCAGAATCAGTTACCAGTCAAAACCCGAAAGGATACCAGCAAAACCGACCAAAATCGCTCCGGAAGCGCCTCACTGGCGCCCGTTTAGAATCATGGGCGCCCGTGCTCGAAGCATACCGGACGGGCGCCCGGTTTTCGAGACGCTCGTCCATCGAGCAGTCACATCTCGTATGTAAATTCACACCAGACGCCCGTTTGACATCTTGGGCGCCCGTCGAAGAATACTGGGCGCCCGTCCGATTCTTAAGACGTTCATCCATCCAACCAGGTTACATCTCGTATGTAAATCCACTTTCAGACGCCTTTCGTCCGGTGAACCTAGACGCCCGTCGAAGTCAAACGCCCGTCCATATGAAATGGGACGCCCGTCCAATAAGCGGCGAGAATTTGGATTTTGTTCAACACTTGATCTAACACTCGTAAGCTTGTAAATATCAATTGTAAGCATGCACCCGCATCTCCTAACTCATATCGATTGTTTCAAGCTTACCAAACCTCATACTAAGTCCAATAACACTAAATCACATTGGTGATATAATCACCAACAATCCTCCCCATTTAGTGTAACCCTTGACTTAGTTAAAACTTTTCAACACACAACAATTCATCTTTCAATGATAATATCACATGATTGAATTACCATCTAGTATATTACACATTCCAAAATATTCTAGTATTGGGGTGTGACTAAGCATTGAACCCTTTACACATTTGAATACTTCAAAGATAATACACAAATGAATTAAGAAACAACTTCTATAGCTTGCTTGACACTCTTTATCCAGGCCTTGTGTCCATATCAATTCATGAGCATGTAGAAAGCCAACCCTAACTTTCTTGAAGCGGCCAAACTTCATACTCATATAGGTGAGTCTTATTAATCGTGTACTGCAACAACACTTTTCATAAGACTCATTAAGATTAATATCAACCTCACATGCAGGCTCAAAGACATACCTTCGGGACAAAACACATGTGCCAAATCTAAGTCACTAGGCCTTCCACATTGAATTCAGCCCCTAATGTCGTACAGAGGGAATTGGGTATCCTAATGCAAAGATTCAATGGGTTGTAGACCCATCCCGACAACTGACTTGATGAACAAGTCCTTAGCCAATGCCTTGGTCAAATGATCGGCTAAATTCTTTTGAGATCTCACAAAAGCAACTGATATCACCCCGTGAGTGATCAACTCACGAATCGAGCTATGCCTAACTCCAATATGTCGCGACTTTCCATTGTACACTTGACTATAACACTTAGCCAAGGTATTTTCACTATCACAATTGATAGAAATTGGTGATATTGGTTTTGGCCACAATGGAATCTAAGTAAATCAAATGTTTAAGCCATTCGCGCCTAAAACCGCCGAAGCCAAGGCGATGAATTCGATTCCATTGTCGAGTTTGCATTACATGTTTGCTTCTTGGAAGCCCGTGAGATGGCACCTCCTCCAAGCGAAATACCCAACCACTGCTCGTTGATGAATGATTCTCATTTGATATCCAACTAGCATCCGAGTAGCCTTCTATCACCGAAGGATGTCCAACATAAGTTAAACCAAAATTTTTGGTAAACTTAAGATACCTTAACACGCGACACGCATGCCAATGAACACTACTTGGATTACTAGTATATCTACTAAGTTTTCCAACCGCATATGCAATGTCCGGACGAGTGCTAGTCATTGCATACATTAAACATCCTATAACTCGAGCATATTCAAGTTGAGACTCCGGTTTACCCGAATTCAACTCAAATTTCTCATGAGGATCCATGGGAGTTCTTGCCGGAACAAATTTTCACAATTGAACTTCTTTAACATTTTCTCAATGTAGTGAGATTGTGTCAAAGTAATCCCTTGGTCATTCCTTATGATTTTTATACCAAGGATGACATCCGCCTCCCCATGTCTTTCATCGAAAAACTTGATGACAAAAATGATTTACATTGGTCAACTTGATCTTGGTTTGTACCAAAGATCAACATGTCATCAACATATAGACAAATGATTACACCATGTCCGGTTTCATCAAATTTGCTATACAAACATTTGTCCATTTGGTTAAGCTTAAAACCATTAGACAAAACAACTTCATCAAACTTATTATGCCATTGTTTGGGAGCTTGTTTCAGCCCATACAGTGATTTTACAAGCTTACATACTTTATGCTCATTTCCGGGTATCACAAAACCCTCCGGTTGTTTCATATAAATTTCTTCATCCAAATCCCCATTCAAGAAGGCTGTTTTTACATCCATTTGATGGATAACAAGATTGTTAATGGCTGCCAAGGCAATCAACAATCTAATAGTGGAGATTCTCGCAACCGGGGCATAAGTATCAAAATAATCAATGCCTTCCTTTTGTCTAAAGCCTTGTATCACCAACCGGGCTTTATACCTTTCAACGGATCCATCAATTTTCATTTTTCTTTTAAAGATCTATTTGCAACCCAATGGTTTACACCCACGTGGAAGGTCCGTCAATATCCACGTATCATTGCCTAAAATGGAGTCCATCTCATTGTTAATGGCTTCCTTCCAAAAGGCAATATCCCGAGATTCCATAGCCTCTTTATACGTTCTAGGATCATCATCAATATGATAGCAATATGCATATTGAAATCCTACTTCATCTCTTGTACCCTCCACCAAATAAGTTTGGAAATCGGGACCAAAAGATTTTTCTTTTCTTGCCCTTTTGCTTTTTCGAAGCACCAAAGGCTCATCTTGTGATTCCACACCACCACAACTTTCACTAATTCCAATAGGAACAACATTTCTAGGCCTTGATATAGAAGAAAATCGACTTTCATCAAAGATAGCATCCCTTGATTCAATAACGGAATGAACCGCAACCGAATCATTTGGTTCTATAACATAGAACCTATATGCCTTGGAATGCAACGCATATCCAATAAAAATGCAATCAATGCCACTTTAAACTTTTCCATTGCCTCGTCTTTTGTAAAAAGTAAGTAAACATAACAAATACGAGTGCAATCATGAATAAATGTGACAACATACTTTTTGTTTCCAAAAGATGGTGTAGAACTAAATTCACAAAGATCACTATGAATAAGTTCCAAAATAGTAGACGACCTTTCAACACCTTTGAAAGGTTGTCTTACAATTTTAGTTAAGTTACAAGTATCACACTTATTCATAGTCGTACTACAAACAGGAATTAAGTCATTTTTAGACATTTGCAACATTCTTCTAAAATGCACATGACCTAACCTTGCATGCCACAAGTATGAATCATCAACATTTACATGCATAACATTCATAGCAGCATTTTCATACAAACCATTATTAACAATATTAAGCATAAACATACCATTGTTAAGATAACCAAATCCTACAAACATGCCATGTTTAGTTAATACATAACGAGAGGACTCATGTACTTGTTTATAGCCCTCTTTACATAAAATACTACTGGAAACCAAGTTTTTCCGGATTAAAGGAACATGTAAAACATTGTTTAAGGTTACAAATTTTCAAGAACTAAATTGCAAATTAACAATTCCTCTTCCAACAACAAAGGACTTAGACTCGTTTCCCATATGCACAATGGATCCGTCTTCAACTTTTTCATATGTTGAGAACCACGATCTATCCTTGCATACATGTCTTGTCGCTCCCAAGTCTATCCACCAACTAACATCATCATCCCGCAAATAACATGCTTCGAAATCGGTGGTACATAATTCATATCGTAATTAAAGCCACAATCATTAACAAGTGTACCTTGATGTTTTGATGGATCCGGATCTTTCGACCCCTGTCCCGAACCTTTACCGGTTCCTTTACCATTGTTATGCTTTCTAGCATGACAATCCGCCCTAAAGTGGCCTTCCTTACCGCAATACCAACAAGCCCCTTTAGGCTTTTTGTTGAATTTTGCTTTGTTTTTGTTGTTGTTGGAATCAAACTTTCTCTTATTATTATTTTTCTTAGAATTTTCCCCAACTTCAACCATGTTGATTGAAGTTGAGCCACCTGCAATGTTCTTACCGCAACCTACAACATTTTTACCACTTTCTTGCAAACGCAAACTTTCCTCTATTCTAAGATGAGAACCAAGTTCAATCAAAGAAAGTTCTTCCGTCTTATGTTTCAAGGAATTTTTAAAATCCCTCCAAGAGGGAGGCAACTTTTCAATGATGCTTGAAACACAAATGGACTCATCCATAGCCATTTTATGAATAGAAAACTGACCAAACAAACGCAGTAATTCATGATATTGATCCATAACCGGACGATTATCAACCATAACATACTTCATAAAATTACCAACAAGAAATTTCTTACTTGAAGCATCTTCACTCACATACTTTGCCTCCAGAGTATCCCACAACTCTTTAGATGTTTCAATTTCAAGATAGGTATCAAACAAATTATTAGACACACCGTTCAGGATGTGACCACGGCATATATAGTCATCGTTTTCCCACTTACTTTTTCTCCTCGACTCTTCCATGGTGCTGTATCATCAATCTGAGGGCATGGTGTACTCAACACGTACACAACCTTCAATGCGATAAAAGAAAGTGCATTTTCTTTTGCCACCTTCGAAAATCCTCACCGTTGAATTGTTCCAATTTCTTTGAAATTGGAAGTCATCTCTTGATACTTGACATTGTTCAAACCACAATAATTTTCGCAGATTGTTAGGGAGTTTATAGGATGATTAGAACAATGGTGTCAAAACTTGAAATGCGAGATAACTTGATATGATCGCAGAGTCGATTTGGAAAGCTTTCTGCGAAAATTATTCGTTCCTTGAATTGCCTCCGGAATTAACTCGAATATAATCACGGGATAAATCGCTTCTCTTTCAATCTTTGGCAATAAGATGAAAGAATGCTATAAGTTTTGTAGATATGTGTGTTTAAACTTGAGGCTTCAAGAATTTCAAAGAAAAGCAGAAAAAATTGCTTCTCAAATTCTATTCTTGTCTTTAAAATTGAAGTTCCAAGTGTTTCTTTATGTGTGTGTGATGTTATACTAATATAACACTACATACACAACCTTCGTAATCGATTACTACCCAAACCCGAAAGGATACCAGCAAAACCGACCAAAATCGCTCCGGAGGCGCCACTGGGCGCCCGTTTAGAATCTCGGCGCCCGTCGAAGCATGCATTGGGACGGGCGTCGGTTTCTTCAGACGCCGTCCATCTCGAAGCAGTCACATCTCGTATGTAAATTCACATTTGACGCTTATTTGACATCTTGGGCGCCCGTCGAAGAATGCTTTGGACGCCCGCCCGCATTCTTAAGACGTTCGTCCATCCAACCAGGTTACATCCTGTATGTAAATCCACCCTTCAGGACGCTCGTCCGGTGAACCTAGACGCCCCTGTCGAAGTCAAACGCCCATCCATATGAAATGGACGCCCGTCCAATAAGCAAAGCGAGAATTTGGATTTTGTTCAACACTTGATCTAACACTCTCGTAAGCTTGTAAATATCAATTGTAAGCATGCACCCGCATCTCCTAACTCATATCGATTGTTTCAAGCTTACCAAACCTCAAACTAAGTCCAATAACACTAAATCACATTGGTGATATAATCACCAACACGGTAATCACCATAACAAGTCACAACACTCTTAGCAAAACCATAACAAGTCCGACCATTCTCAGAAAAATTATCATAATGAAAATTATACGTCCCGTTCACAACGATAAGCTCATCGTCATACCTGGCAAGTCGGTAAGCAAGATGCTTTTTTTGAAGAGGGGACTGTTAATTTGGGCAAACCATTTCTTACACACGCACCTGAATCGTAGCACTGATTGCACCGGCAATCTCAATAGGATCTCTGAAACTGTGTCGTCCGGCACGTTCATTGGCTCTATCTTTTCTTGTTTTTTTCAAGGGAAGATTTTTCTATCTCAAGAAACAAAATATTAGTTCAGACGCAAAACACAACGAAAGTAAGCAAATTGTGCAGAACGAAGAAGATGAAGCAATTAACTTGATAAGCAGAAACGCCACTGACGGCGAAGAGATTTCTCAATTATTTGATAATAAATATTTCTCTTATATATGTTTTACAAAGTATACCCTACACTAATGACGTGTTTCTACCAATCAGGAAGCCCTATAATGCTGAGCTATCGTACAGCATGGACTGGGCCGGATCCTAGTCTTCTATTTTATCATTGGGCCGGATCCTTAGCTTCTGTTTTATCATCCTGCTAGGGATGTAATCGAGCCGTGTCGAGTCGATACTCTATAAGGCTCGAGTTTGATTCGATTAAAAAAGTTCGGGCTCCAAACTCGGCTCGAGCTCGATCGAGCCTTAAAAAAACAAGATCGAACTCGACTCGCTAAGTACTCGATATAGCTCGACTCAGCTCGTAAGCTTGATTATTTTCCTAGATTCGATTAATTTTTAACGAAATATGGCAAGATTGAGCTCGACTCGTCTAATACTCGACACGAATAATATTTTTTTAATTATGAAAATAATATTTTATAATAAATTTAGGGGGGTTCTATTTGCACCCCCTATTTACTAATTGCACCCACTTACTACTTGTACCACAAAAAATTACTTCGGCACCTCATGATTTTTTATATAGGAATGTCGATCACATCGGTGTTCCTTGTGGAACACCAACGTCGATCCATAATGGCGTTGGTGTTCCACAAGGAACATTACGATGACCGACGTTCCATATATAAAAAGTGTTAAATATTAGAACGTCGATCCATGACTTTTCACTTTGGTGTTCCTAGTGGCATACCAACGCCGGTGACATCGGCGTTGGTGTGCAACGAACAACTACCGATGTGAGTGGCGTTTTTTTCATCCGAAAAAATATTTATTAATGTGGTACAAGTAGTAAATAGGGGGGGTCCAAATAGAACCCCCCTAAATTTAATTAATTAAATAATTATTTAATCAAGTTCGATTAAGCTCGCGAGTTACTCGATTAATATATTTTAAAACTCGAGCTCGGCTCAATTAAATATTCGAGTAGCTCGACTCGAGCTCGAACTCAAAAAAACTGAATCGAGTCGATCTCTCTTGCGAGTCGAGTACGAGTAGCTCACGAGTAGTCCAGCTCATTTACAGCCTTAAGCCCCGCAAGCTGGATTTCGCGTAAATGGATATTAACCCGATCTTATCACAGAGCCATTTAAACCTTGGGGAATGTTAGGTTTAGTGAACAAGTCCTCCATGTGCTGTAAGGATGACACAGAAGTTGGAGTGAGGAGTCCAGCTTGAAACTTGTCCCGAATGAAGTGGCAATCGAGCTCAATATGTTTGATACGTTCGTGGAATACAGGGTTATCGACAATATAACAGGCACTTCCATTGTCACGGTATAAAGGGATAGGCAATCGATGCCGAATACCCAGATCACGATGAAGGAACACTAGCCATTGTAGTTCATATGACGTAGAGGCAAGGACTCGATATTCAGCCTCAGTTGAACTATGAGAGACGGTAGTCTGTTTTTTTTTTTTTTTTTGCTTTCCACGATATTAACGAGGAGCCCAAAAATATACATCATCCTGTGACGGATTTTCTGGTGTCCAAACACCCACCATAATCGGAATCGCAGTACGCAGTCACATGAAATATGGAGGATGCATGATATAAGAGGCCCAGACCGGGTGATCGCTTCAAGTAACGAAGCAAATGTATGGCTGCTTGCTGATGGTTGATTGTGGGACAATCCAGAAATTGTGAAAGTTGTTGGACGGCAAAGTTGATGTCCGGATGCGTGAAAGTAGGGTAAATGAGCTTACCAACAAGACTTCGGAAGCCCGTGGAATCTGGCAGCAAAGTAGAGTCGTCCTTGGACATTTTTGCATTCATGATCATGGGGGTGAGGGCTGGTTTGCAGCCCAACAAACCATATTCTTGTAACAGATCCATGGTATACTTCTTTTGGGATAAAAATAGACCATTGGAGGAACGAGCTACTTCCATGCCCAAGAAGTAATGCAATTTTCCCAAATCTTTAATCAAAGAGTAAGTTTTGTCCCACAAGTACTCACCCCATGGATACAAAGCAACTCGATCAAGGTACTCGACTATATAGAATATTTCCTTTGGTATGTTGGTCTTCTCTTCATATCCTAGGAGATATCCATAAAACTATGTACACGAGGCACAATCGATATAGAACCATAGGTTCAATTTGAGCTGCACCTTTTAAAGCTTTATCTATCATGACGATCGTGATTAGTTGTTTCGAATCGAATAAACGTCCATCTCCGATACACATCGATGTATTTCCAATTTTATAATCGTACGTGCGAAAACGTAGACCATATATCATGACAAACTCTTTCTTGACATAGGTATAAATCACGTCACCGAATCTGAATTGGAACTCGTCACCCCGGTCAGGATATACTACTCGTTCGAACATGTAGTGCCATATCAAACTTGAGAACTGCCAAATTGGTTTCGCCACGACAAATGGACCGAAGACGGATCTTGTCAATGTGTCACCCCTAGTATCACCGATCTCATTAGGTCTAGCTATCAAATAATTTTGGGTATCTGTCAGATTTTGCGTCCCCCTTATATTTCCATTGCGCTGACCATCACATATGTGGTGGAATAATATATGCACCAGGAACCCCCCACAAAGCTGCACAATATATATATATATATATATATATATATATATATATATATATATATATATATATATATATATATCAATATTTCAAGTAGTTATTTCACGATACTGATTGTATTGTGACTTGTATTTCTTTGGAAACTTGATCAATGTGTAAATATATGGATGTAAGTATGAATATATATATATATATATATATATATATATATATATATTTAATCAAAAACCCGTGCAATGCACAGGAAAAAAATAAAAATAGAAAATGAGTATTAAACAAAAAAATAGCTCATCATTAGAATTGAGCAATTGCCTTAAAGAGAAAATAGAAAAACTATTGCATTTTTATGTTATCGCAACTGTAAAAAAGCAGATTCTTGGTCATGCAAACCTACATTAAGATATGGAAGAATCAAACATCAAACACTTATAGTTGTATTGGAAAAGATAGTTCCAGTTTTTTATTTTTATTTTTATTTTTATTTTTATTTTTATTTTTATTTTTTGAGAGGGATAGTTCCACTTTCAAATTTATAATTCCTAAATCTCAACTTTAAACACAATTTACACAATATAAATAGTGATAAGAAATTCTTGACAACAACACTTGTACAGAACCATGTAAAGTAAGAATAATAATGAAAACCTTCCCCTAGCCAAAAAAACTGAACAACTATGCCGTACAGAAGTCCCCCTTGCATCTTAAGCCATAAACCTCAATCATCGCCGATGTATTTTTTGTAGACAAAAAATAATTAATCTGATAAACCTCACACATTTCTCCATGTCGCATTAAACTAATAGAAGTCCTGAAAAAGTAAAGAAAACCCTCATATGGAGAGAAATAGTATGTCACTGCGTTGGCGTAAAACTATAGCCATACTATGTCTCTGCACCCATTTATGGAATGGACGATTATAGAACGTTTTGCAAGGAAAGAAAAAACATAATGATCGTCTACAAATCATAACATAATAAACGACCATAATGCACGTCTCTGACACACAATCCTTGCATATATAGCATTATTATGCAAGATGCATATCAGATTGCTGAATAATTTGATTAATCTTACAAAGCTCACTAATGACAACAGTTTAAGCAAGAATCTTTGGCTCCCAATATACCTTTAAAATCTCCAAAAACCTACACTACATTTTCAGCATTATTTAAAAGTAAACAACAATGTTTAGTAGCTTTCTACACATAATAGCAACTGGTTTTTCACCTTTATCCCATACCAAAAAAATAACACCAACTTAACCTTTACCATTAAAATAAATGTATGATCTGCAATCATTGCAGCCAACGAAACCATGTTTATCACATTCATCAAGATTAATCAACAACATGTAGCATATATGCTTTTATATATTACTCTGCAAAATCCTGAATTGCATGCTTAGTCCTAGCAAAAATGCCACAATTTTTCGTCTTACATCAATGGATAAACTCCCTAGAGGGGAAAGATCAGGCAAACGTGGATTTGCATAGAATTTTCGAAAAAACAGCATTACTTACTTTTTCCGTCATACTCATATCCCCATGATTGTACACGTGCCTATCCAGCGATCTTGAATTACTCTTATCAACTGTGCAGAAAAGAGCCCAAAAAACAAAAAACAATATTAAAAAAAAAACAATAACTACTCGCAACGTTTAAATACAAAAAGTGTATAATTGAATCTGAGAAAGAGCTTTAACGCAACTTGGTGAAATGTATATCACTGAAGCCATGACCTTCCTTTCTTGAATGAAACCATTCTATTGAAAATGAAATTACTAAGCAGTACTTGAGAGGTGGAGATGGAGGTGAAGCGGGGGTGGCCAACCACACTACTAAAAAAATACCTTTTTGCTACACTTTTGTTTGCCACGCTCCTGCAAAACAGCGCCGCGAAAAGTTACCTTTTGCGTCACTTTTTACGAGCGACGCAAAAGGTACCTTTACTGTAATTTTTTGATAAAACAGTGACGCGAAAACAATTTTTTTGCGACGCTCATAAAACGTGACGCTACAGGTTCCTTTTTGGCGGCGCTTATTTTGTGGCGTGGCCAGCTATAGTGTAGCAAAAAGGTATTTTTTTGTAGTGCCAGGGTACCAACAAATTGAATAATGCAGCTTCACTATAAAACTCTCAAATTGAATCGCATCTGTCAGCAAATCTACAACCAAGAAGAGAGAGATAGAGAAGAATAGTTGTACATCAAGGATGAATAATTTGATCATTCTCACTAAAATTGCATTCTTATTTTCATTTTCTTTCTTAATGAAGGCGTAGCTAATGCACACAAAAATAGCAATTGTTTTATAATTAAGGCCTGTAGTAAAAAAAAATTAAAAAACAAATAACATAATAAGATTATCACCTTAGAGAGAATAAAGGGGTTGATAATGATATGAATTAGATGATAAACTTCAACCTGGAATTAAGAGTTCTTGATAATCATATGCATTAGCTTCAAAACTTCAACCTGTAATTCAGAGTTCTCCGCATAAACCCGATTACTCAACCTGCGATTTCTCAGTAGCATTCACACGAACTTCTTATATGAAAAGTCAACATCAAATATCTTACATATTTTTTTTCAAGTTTTCATAAACTGACAACAATTCAGATGTGGTATGTCAACCCGACTAAGGACAATAATCAGAAATACATATATTTTCACTACATTCGTCCTGCTGGAGGCTAACTCGCACCATTGATTCATTATAAAAAAGGATCTCGCCTCGTCTGTAGAAGTGCCAAAAAACAAAAACTCATTAAACTATCAGTATAGCAAGCAAAACATAAATAAAAAACCTGCAAAAACGTGCAACTATGAACTAAAAATGATTCTTATTGGGTCAACCTATGACCGAAATTCACGCAATCAGAAGAAAAAATATACCTTCTTATTCATCTTGAAGAGCCTAGTTAACGTCATTGTACATTTTGAATGAAACGTGCTACCTTCTTATCCATTAACACAACAACCTGTGTTTTATCCGGCGTTGAAGCATCAAGCCTTTATTTATTTATTTATTTTTGTAGATCTAAGCAACCTAGAGCAACCTGAGAGAAAAACAATAAAATGGCCGCGTTTTTAGATCTACCTCCATAGCAAGATATTCAAAATGACAGTCGTATTAATAATCCGGTTAACGTCACCTTTAACAAAAACAAATATAATCTAAAAACATTACGCAAAACAAAAGAACCCAAAACATTGAATTACCAAAAATGTCAAACAACAAAGTTAATGATGCACAATACCATTTAAACTATTACGAAGAGGCTTACCAAAAAAAATGAAATGCAATTATCTAATCATATGATGTTTCTAGGATCTCCTTTTTAATTGAAAAGGCTCAGCAATTTTGTGGAGATGAAATGAGTAGGGCTTTGCGATTTGGAACCGATAGGGGCCTTTGTGGTCCTTATCGTCACTGAAATAATCAAACGAAGCCTGAAAATGTAAATTAATATGGTTTTTTACAGTCAACATAAAAAGATAAAGAGAAAAACCCTAGGAATGAAAATGAAAAAACATTAACTAATCGAACATGCCTTCCCTGTGCGGAGCATTACATTTCTCATCTTCACCCTTTGTCGTGTAGCCTGTGTGGAGCATTACATTTCTCATCTTCACCCTTTGTCGTGAAAGCAGAATACGCCGTATTGATGACAAAGAACCGAGATAGTGTTTGAATAGGATATGGGAAAAATTAGGGAAAAAACATATTTTATAAACAACGATAAATTATATACCTGCATTTGGGTCTGTTGATTGAGGAAGTAAGAACCCAGAGCAACCCGCAATCAATAATTCCAGTCGAATCGCCACCAAAAGGCCCTAAAATCGACCAAACATTAGAGTTAGCAAATTAAAAAGATCAGTGTGAAAGTAAATAAAAGAATTAAGAAGCAATTTGAGAGGAATACCCCACAGAGAGATTCAACATCAATGTGCATTCGTGTATTCGTGTATCGCTGTGTTTTGACATGGGATGCTATCCACAGTTTGTTGTTCCTTTCTGAGGGAGATGAAGAAATGGCCGAGGATGTAACTGACGCAGACAACGTGGAATTTAGGAGGGGAGTAATGATGTTTCACGGTTTGAGTGGTTTAGGGAAAAAACTCGTGCCTTTCAAGAAAAAAAGTCGTGTTTTAAAAGCCGGGTTGTGGGCGGGTTTTAAAGCATCCCCAACAACCACCATCAATTGAAGACACATACAGAGTTTTGTTGAAAATCTATATATATATTAAAAAAGAGAATTTAAAATCAACGATACCTGATGCCGGAGTGAAAAGAGGGAGAGCAATATGCAAATCTGCAATCATGATATAAGGGAAACAAACAAAATGTGGTAGGGAAATATAAAAATAAAATAATAAAAATAAACTCAAATCGAGTTTCGAACTAAATTTAAAAAAGATAAACTTCCAAGAGATAACATCTTATATAATCTTTATGGCTGCAAAATGGAAGCAACTCGGTTAATCAAGAGAGAGAAAAAAAATGTTTCAGAAATTAAACAATAAAACAACACAACAAAAAAGAAAACACAAAAAAAAAAACCAAACAAAAAACAAAACGCAACGCAACAAACACTTAAAGAAAAAATCTTTCAACATGACAATAATTTAGGGTTTACCGTGAAAATGGGAGACTATATAGCTAGAAAAAATCAAGAGGTTTGATCGGCGGGTGGCATTCAGCCAAGTGCCATAAGCAAGGGTTTTCTGCTTTGAAACGTGGAGTTAATCTTCAAGACCTGTGCAAAACTTAACTGTGTGATCGATTAAACCACAATTGAAGCAACAATTTGGCAGACCTTCATATTGGATAATAAGGCCCGAAAACTTCTCATCATCAATATCGATCTGGAGAAGGAGGCGTAAAGGGGCATTTGTCGGAACCCTATCCCTCGATCATACGGGAAAAACGACCAGGGGAGGAGGAGAAAGCCATCGAGAGGAGAGCCGTTCATTTAGGATTAGGGTTTGGAAATGAGAGCTGTTCTCACAGAGAGGAAATATGCACCACTACGAGGATCGACGTCCACCAGTCGTCGTTTGGAGATACAATCTGGAAGATCACGACTTCTCTCTGGTTGGGGTAAATCTAGTAACCTTCTTGTAGATTAATTTATTATGCGAATCATAACGTGGTAAAATCGAAAAACGAATTTAATTCGTAGCTTTCGTTGTGTATGGCCGAGTGTCTCGATCGCTGCTGTGAATCAGATTTGACGATCCAATTATAGATCGGATCCGGATTCGGGTTTATGTATATCCAGCAGATACAACTTTCAAATTAAATGTTACATAATATGCAATATCACACTACGTTACATAATGCGTAAGAATAATATTAATACATATTAAAATGAAATTTTCTAAATATGTAAACTACCGCTTCATGAGGAGGTCTCAGACCGGGATGCCACGACCACCACCAAATTAAACCACAACCAAAAGCTTCCGATCCACCGCCACTACCACCACCACTACCACCACCAAAAGCTCCAGCTTCACCGAAAGCTCCAGTACCACCACCAGAAGCTCCAACTCCGCCACCACCAATAGTTCGGCCTAATCCACCACCACAATCAACACCAGCAGCAAAATCACCACCAAAAAATCATCAAAGCCTGACATCATTGCAATCTCTAAGATAACCCGTAGCTAATTTGAAATCCCCTCCCGTTATTTCGTATGTAATTTTGCTCCGGAATAACCAAAAAGATGAACGGGGGAGTTAAAACATATTTTTATTATGTACGGGATAATTCCGTACATAAGTGGCTCGCCCCGTATACATTACATACGGAAGGTACTCCTCGCCCCGTATATGAATTTTGAATTTCAAAATTCAATATATACTCTATCTGTATATATAATACACCCGGAATGACCGCGTACGTACGTATCATGCCCGGAAATGGGTTTCTCGCCCTAGACATGGGTAATTCTATCCGTTATTGCCGGAACCTGTATATATTGTGTCCGTATAAGACCATTTCGGTGTGTATTATATACGGAACAACCCACTTACCCCGTACATACCATTATGTGACATTATATACGGACTTTTAAAATACAATTTAGTCCAACACTTTTAAACTAATAAATTAGTCCCATAACTTCACTTATTCATCCATCTCTTATTCTCCTCCAACACCACCACCCATTTACATCATTATTTCCACCATTTACACCATCCAACACTTTAATCATGTCATCTACCTCTTCCGTTCCCCCCAAACCTGATGCGTCTGAAACCCTGCCCCATTACCCGATCTGAAACCCTGCTCCCCTTTCATGATTTGAAATCCACCCCCTCTCTCGATCTGAAATCGCCCCCCTCCTTTCTGATTTTTGGCTCCAATAATTTCTTCGATACACCTTCAAAATTATGGGCAGTGTGTTGTAACAATTTTGGGGATAAGTTTTCTGTTTGTGGGTAGGGGTTGTTCAAAATTTTGAAGGTGTATCGCCGGAAATTTTCTGTTCGCCGGAAAATTCCCTCTTCAAATTGTTTGTTCGCCGGAAGGTGTATCGCTAGATATTTTCTGTTCGCCGGAAAGGTAAGGGCTGTTCAAAATCTCCTGTACACCATCAAAATTTTATGTTCGCTGGAAGAAAAAGAGGTGGGTAGGGGCTGCAACGGGAAGATGGAAGAGGAAGGGTTTTGACTTTTGATGAAGATAAAAAAAAATGAAGGTGAAGATAAAGATATAATGGAGGATTTTTTTTTGTTAATTTTTAAAAGTATGGAGGAGGAAATAAAACTAATAAATTCTGGAGGTTGCAAAAAATGCTTGACACAAGTTTTAAAGTTTTAAATTTTTTTTTTTTTTTTTTTTTTTTTACATTGTAGAGAAAATATGGTGTAGAATTAAATTTAGTTGTCTTGAAATAATGTATGGTGTATCAAGTAGATGTCATGTTTTTTAATTCTAATGTTGTCTTCAAAAAGGATTTAAACACTAAATATGTTGTGGTGTGAATAAAGATCTCACTTTTTAAATAAACTTGTCATTGTAGTAGAATTGGTTAAGCCCTTAATCTTTGATCTTATAGTCATGGTTTCAAATCCTTCTAGCTGCATTTTTTTAAAATCCTTTTTGGTTTGTTTTTTATTTTCTTCTTTCTAGTGTTTGTAATTTATGTTTTTCCCTCCTTTTTTATTATTATTATTTTTTATTTTCTCCTTTCAAGTGTTTGTAGTTTATAATTTCCTATTTTCTTTCTAGTGTTTGTAATTGAAGTTTTCTCGCGTCCACCATTGCCAAAGGCAACTGGTGGTGTTATCATTTAAGGTGTTGCCTTTCAAAGAACTTAGAGTTAACACTTGAAATTCCTTGGTCTGCCACTGCCAAAGGCAATTGGCGGTGTTATCATTTAAGGTGTTGCCTTTCAAAGAACCTTGAGATAACACTAGAAAGTTACGTTGAGGATCTCCTATGGTGGATTAGTGTCGAGTTTTCAAGTGGTATCTAGTTTTCCATTATTGGAGTTGTATAAGCTAATTTGGAAAATATGTATTGTTTGTGTTATGAAATGAAAAGATTGTTTTGGGAAATTCAATAGCCAAAGTATTTTGATGGTTTATCTCCCGCATTTATGTTTATGGCACACCACACGAGACTTTGTGACACGAGAAAATTTTCATATTATTCTCGGTCAAGGCTAAACGGCCCATATCCGAGAATGTACTCAGGTTTTTGGGTCCGGTCGTTACATATGTTGTGACGCTTATGCTTAAATGCAGTGCATCTTTATGTCACTGCATCTTCACATATCATTGTATCTTTAAATGTCACTGCCCTTTCAATTGACCCTGTCAATGTCATTGTCATTTAATCTTCAATTGTCTCTGTCAATGTTGTTGTCACTCCATCTTCAATTGTGGTTGTCAATGCATGTTCATAAGTTTTGTAATCCAACTGTCATTGACACCGCATGTTCATTGTTATAGCATCTTCGTTGCCACTACCATTGTCACTGCACCCTACTATTGTTCCTACAAAATAATGATGAATGACGTAAGTCAAGTGTCGTTGCATTTGCCCACTACACATCGTCACTGAAGTGCATAAGATGTTACTTCATATATGAATGCATATGTTACTGCATAAAATGTTATTGTCATTGCATAAGGTGCTGTCGTTGTTAACGTGCGAAAAAATTTGGATCTCAGAAATTATATCGAAAAAATATAAAACTGGATATCAAAATAAATAGGACAAAAAAATATGAACTGTGGTGAAAAAATTATGATAATCAGAGTTTTAGATTAAAAAAAATGTAGCCGTTTGAAATATTGAGTATGAAAGAGAAAATAACATTCAATTATTTTAAAAATAAATTTCAGCTATAACTTGGGGTATTAATTCTGGTACATTTGTTTAGTGTTTGTCCTTATAAACAATGAAAAGTTGGGTATGTGTTATCCGCCTATTTATGTGTATTTGTGACCTTTCGACCTATTCTCCCAAATTTTAGCAGTCGCGTTTATGGCTACTTTTGAGCATAAAAATTAATGTTTGTTTGAGTTTTCCTTAAATTTTCAGAAAAAAATAAATAAATCTTTAACTAAGAATATATGAAGAGAGTTTGAGAATGTGATAAACACAAGAGTAAACTTCAACTTATCTTTTATTCATTGATAATGAAGGAGTATAAATAGATACAATTTGGAGAGTGACTAGCTAGCTAGGGCGGCCACTTGAGTATGTAGATGTGGGCGGCACAAAAGCAAAAAGTAAAAGTACAATCTATGTCTATGTCTATGACATAAAGTAAACTAGAGTTTGACATATTAATTGTTTATATGTATCACAATTAATATGTCTTTTACAAATAAATAAAGTGTACAAATAAAGTTATACCACGACATAGTCTGCTTTGTGATCATGAGGATCATCAATGTCATCACCTCACTTGAGCCTCAGCAGATTTCTTTGAGTGATATAGGATGGCCGAGTGATATATTTCCACACCCCCTCAAACCGGGTTTGTATATATTGATGCGACCAAGTTTGCTACTTAGTCTATTTGAACGTAAGAGGTGGAATAGCCTTGGTAAGAATATCGACATTTTGATCTTACGAGGGGAACATACTGGAGTTGAATAATCTTGGCATCAATCTTCTCCTTCGAAAGTGTCTGTCAATGTCCACATGTTTTGTTTTGTCATGATGGGTGGATCCTCTCTGCCATGCATAGTCTTTGAGTTATTATCACAACAGAGTGTGATAGGTTCTTTGAATAGGTTCTTTGAAGTTCGATGAAGTACTCTTTTGAGCCAAAGAGCTTCACAAATGCCTAAAACAAGTGCCCTGAGTTCGACTTTTCAAGATCAGCTTCTAGACACTGATGGGTTGTTTCTTGCTCCTCCAAGTAACAAGATTGCCCCATACATAGGAACAATAGCTGTGGTAGACCTTCTATCTATGTGGCATCCAACCCAATCAACATCATTATAGACCTTGATGGATCTATCGCCAGACTTGGTGAAAGGTAACCTTGGCCAGGAGTGGACTTCAAATACCGCATGATATTCTATTCACTTTGCATCCCAATGTTGCTCAAGAGGGCAATGCATGAATCAAGCTAACTGTGATCGACACCATATGCAATATCCGGTCTTGTATGGGATAGGTAGATGAGTTTCCTACAAGTCTTTGATATTGTTCCTTTCTTTGACAATGTCACCATGTAGCAGGTATGATTGGGGTCTCCACTGGGGATACTGAAGAGAGTTTGCACCCCAAAGATGCCAGTTTCTTCAAAGAGTCCAGTACATATTTCCTTTGGGAGGCGAGATTCCTTTGATGTTTCTAGCTACTTCCATGCCAAGAAAATACTTAAGTAAACCCAAGTCTTTAACCTCGAAATACTTTTGCCGGCAATTCTTTCAAGTGTTGGATCTCGGCAAGGTCATCTCCAAGAAGGATAATATCATCCACATAGACAATAAGAATAGACCTCTTACGGTTGGTTGTCTTGATGAACATAGTGTGATCGAATTGCATTGGTGATATCCAAAGCACTTTGACCACAGATTGTTAATTTTCCAAACCATGCCCTTGGTGATTGCTTGAGGCCATATAGAGATTTCCTCGTTTGCACACCTTGCCTTGAGTATGAGGATTGATAAAACCAGGAGGTATAGTCATATAAACCTCCTCGAGTAAGGTCCCCATTTAGAAAAGCATTTTTGATGTCCAATTGATGAAGAGGCGAGTCAAGTTGGATGACTAGAGAAATTAGTACCACTGACGGTGTTGAGCTTTGCCACTTTGGTGCAAAAGTTTCTTTATAGTCAATGCCATAAGTTTGAGTGAATCCTGGCTACCAATCGGCTTTGTACTTGTCAATAGTGCCATCAAGAGGTGTATTTGATAGTGAATAACCATTTGCGGTGATTGTCTTTCTTGCCTTTTGGAAGAGTTGTGAGATCCCAAGTATGATTATCCGGAGGCGAGTCATCTCTGTTTTAACAAAGCTGACCTTCCACTTATCATTTTGAAGGGCCTCCTCTGAATATTTCTAGGGATAGAGTGAGAGTCCAGTCCTGTGTAAACATGGCAAAGGCAGGAGACAAAGCGATCATAAGATAAATAAGAATGAATAGAATGATCGGTGCATGATCTTTTCCTTTCCTTAGAGCAATAGTGCATCATCAATGTCGGCCAGTTGAGAGAGTCTGTAGATTGCTTTGAGTGTCGGTGAGGCTCGTGGTCGCAGCTCTCAGTTCGATGAGTGTCGAGTTCGGGAGGTTCTTTGAGGATCGATGAGGTCGCCGAGAGTCGATGAGGTCTTTGAGGTTCGATCTCTTTGAGAATCAGTGAGGCTTTGGGTCAAGAGTTCTTGAGAGTCACAGACTCAGTGTCGCAGTTTCTTGAGGGTTAGGACTCGCTTGAGGGTAAATGGTTTCTTTGAGGAATGGACTTAGTTCAATCTCAATCGAGTTTCCATCGTTGATTGGATCGATGAGGTTTCTTTGTAATCTGAGTCCTTTCAAAGAATTTCACATCCATAGAATTGTAAAATTTCTTTCAAGTAGGAGAGTAACACTTGTAACCTTTCTTGTCTGTGCATATCCAAGGAAAATGCACTTATGAGCTTTAGGATCAAGTTTACTACGTGTTGAGCATGGATATACACAAACACAGTACAACCAAAGATCTTTGGAGGCAAGCGGGAAACAAGATGATGGCGAGGAGAGTGTGTGGTCGGTAGGGTTTGGAGTGGAGTTTTGAAACCTAACACTCTTGGGAAGTCTATTGAGTAAATAAGTTGCGGTCAAGATAGCTTCACCCCACATGTATTTAGGAACATGTGTAGTGAACATGATTGATCTGGCCATTTCCAAAGCAGATGCTGTTCTTTCTTTCAAAGAACCCCATTCTCGTTGAGGTGTTTCCACACAACTCACCGATATGAACAATTCCTCTGTTTGTCAAGAAGTTCACGAGGTTAGACTCATAGTATTCCAGAGCATTATCAGTCTTTAAGATCTTGATCTTAGTATCAAATTGGGTGGAGACCATGTGATAAAATTCTTGGAAGATAGGTCCAACTTCAGATTTGTCTTTCATTAAGAAAAGCCAAGTGTTTCTGGTATGATCATCAATGAAGGTTACAAACCACCTTTTCCCTGTTATACTTTTCACTCTCTTGAGGGCCCCATACATCACTATGAATTAAGGTGAAAGGTGAGGAGGGCAAGTGAGGTAATTTAGCATACACAGATTTGGTGAGTTTAGCAAGCGACATATATCACATGAAGATCATTAAGATTGCATCCTTTAAATAATTCAGAGTTAAAGTTTTTAAATAACCAAAACTTGGATGTCCTAATCTATAATGCCATAACATAATATTGTCTACATTTGAGAGCAGTCGAGGCGATTCGAGTCTTGAGTTTCTGTCTTGGCGAGGTGAACAATAAATGATCTGAGCAAGTTTTGGCTCTTTTCATTACTTCTTGTGAATAAGTATCTTGGAAAATACAACGATTGTCTTTAAAAGTGATTGTCCAATTAAGGTCCTTAGTGAGTTTCTTGTGAGATATAAGATTCTGATCTAGCTTTGGCACAAACAGGACATCTTTAAGATAAACCTTATCGATAAGTTGAACAATTCCAAAACCTTGAGCATATGAAATAGACCCATCGGCGAGTTTTAATTTTATGAGTCTGTGAGGGTTTGAGGTTATATAACGAGTTTTATTTCTGTCATATGAGATGAGGCCCAGAATCAACTATCCAGTGCCATTCTTGAGTTGGGAATAAGATATACTGTCTTGGTATGAGTGGCAATGCTCGTGAGAGAGTTATCGATCTTACGCCATTTGAGAAACTCCTTGAAGAGGCTAAGCGAGAATCCATAATATCACCAGTGATTCCGGTCTCTTTGAGAGTGTTTGGACTCGAGACAAGTCTTCCATCTTGCTTTGTCTGAGTTATACTTTTCATAGATCTTGACAACCCAAGATTATTGTTGTAATCAAGTCTATGATTTGTATATGGAGTGGAGTCGGTAACCTCGATCTGTTGAGATTTACTTAATGAGTAGGATGCTTGAGATGAAGACATTCTTGAAAAAAAAAGATATCTTGAGTTTTGCAAATGGAAAATTAGAACTCAGTGAGCTCGCTACCATGAAGAGAGTTTGAGAATGTGATAAACACAAGAGTAAACTTCAACTTATCTTTTATTCATTGATAATGAAGGAGTATAAATAGATACAATTTGAGAGAGACTACTAGCTAGCTAGGCGGCCACTTGAGTATGTAGATGTGGGCGGCACAAAAGCAAAAAGTAAAAGTACAATCTATGTCTATGTCTATGACATAAAGTAAACTAGAGTTTGACATATTAATTGTTTATATGTATCACAATTAATATGTCTTTTACAAATAAATAAAGTGTACAAATAAAGTTATGCACGACATAGTCTGCTGTGATCATGAGGATCATCAATGTCATCACCTCACTTTGAGCCTCAAGCTATTTGAGTGATATATAGATCATTTGAGTGATATATTTCCACAATATATAATTGTGGAATATGGTTCACCAAGTGTATTTGATGATACTCATGGAGAATGCCGCATAGATTTTTCATTATTCAAGAGCTTTTCAGATGTTGTAGCATTGTGTATTTATATAATGGAAGCATCATGATATGCTATATGATTCTTGTTTTAAAGGTATATTTCTCACATCTGGAAAGGCACATAGTTCTAATCAGTTCCACAACTATAATATAGAGCGTGTGGCAAGAGCTGAATCAAAGACTTAATGCACATGATGTTAGAATGGGTCAAATGGCGTTCACAAAACTTTGGTTATTTCTACATTGAATGTGGTAGCAGAGGCTCATTTGAAAACTTTGAACTGAGCTTTTATGAACCCACACTGTTTTTTGATGGAAAATGTACTAGTATTGATCGAACTCTTGTAGTCATGACAAGACTAGATGATGACACTGATGAAGATGAGAGCAATGAAAAAATCTTTCTACGCTGCGCAAGAGGGTTTAGATGACGAATTCAAAGATTTTTCACCCGGGACTAACGCTATATTAGAGATGGTGGATGCACAAGAAAATTTTCCAAGGGATATAGTGGCTATCCCAATGAAACCTGCAAAGTCTGTAGAAGTCCAGCAGGTGTCAAGTGCAGGGCCGGCCCATGCTGTAAGCAAAGGAAGATGCGGCTGAAGACCTATTAATTTCGGGGGCTCGAATTTACATGTTCCGCAATTAAAAAAAAAAACCGTATAAATCCAATCCAATCTAACATAATAGAATGTGTTAATAAAGGCCCAAAAAACATTTTATTGGCGCAAAAAAATTTACTTCAGTTGATAAATGCCTAAAAAAATTACAATGTTAAAAACGCGATATTGAACTTATAATTTGTAATTATGCTTTTTAGAAGAAACAAAAACTACTTCGAACTAAAAGACCTAATTCGACGACATAGTCGAAGGCTTAAATTTTTCCATGGCCACTGGTCAAGTGCTAAGAGTAGTGAGAAAAAGTCAACTATTCGAGTAAGGATGCAGTTTATTAAGAAAAAAACATAGTTTGTTGTTGGGAAAAATGCAATATTGTTTGTTTTTTTTGGATCTATTGAATGCGGTTTTTAGTATATGACTCAGTCCCGAGCGTGATAAGACATTGTTAGGTGATGTTGTTTTATAGAATTTGAATTGGCATATTGATTCTCCTTTTGTATTGGAGAAATTGTATATGAATTACACATTTGTGCACAACCCCTTCCACAACATGTTTTAACTCCATTGATTAAAATCAGTGGCGTACCTATGTAGAGCCATCGGGTAACTACCCCTCCTTGATCCAGTTTTTTTTACTAATACATATACTATTTATTTTGTTTGCCTCCTAATTTTTTATTTTTCTCTTTAAAATTTTAATTGCCCCCTTACTTAAATCATGCGTCCGCCACTAGTTAAAATGTTAATCAAGTATTGTTAGGGATCCCAACACAATCAATGTTATTAATATTGTTGTGGAAAAATGTGTAGTCCATGTATCATCACTTTTTGTATTGTATTTTGAGCATTTTATTTTTTATTTTTATCATGTTTTCAGCATTTTATCAACAAAATAAAATTTTTTTAAAAGTTATTTTTAAAAAAAGGCACCTTCCTCGTTTTTAAATTTAAGTTACCCTGATTTATTTAAATTGAAATAATAGATTTTTAGTAAACATGTGTAGTCATTTTTTATTTAATACTCATTTTGAAATTTTATTTGTTTCGTCCATTACACGGTTTTATACCATTAAAATTAAAGGCAAATATATTAACAGATTTTCCTTTCCTTTGCCGCTTGCGCCTTATAAATAGGAAAACCCTAATTAAAACAAGATTGACTTTTGCGTCTCTTGACAAATCTTTCCCTGGGAAAAAAAAAAAAAAAAAAGGAGAGAGCCGATGAACTTGCCGGACGACACAGTTTTAGAGATCGTACTGAGATTGCCGGTGCGATCACTGCTCCGATTCAGATGTGTTTGTAAGAATTGGTGTGCCCAAATTGACAGTTCCCTCTTCAAAGAAAAGCATCTCGCTTACCGACTTGGCAGGTATGACGATGAGCCTATCGTTATGAGCACAACGTATCGTTTTGATTATTTTGATGATGATTATTATTATGGGAATGTTGTGACTTGTTATGATGATTACCAATCTCTCTCCTGTGGGAAATCATCATGCAAATTTGAGGATAATGTTGACTATTGGTCAAGCTTTTCTACGCATATCAACGGCATAGTTTGCATTACCGTTTTACATGTGGGCCGCTTCGGTATAATTTTGTGTAATCCCGCCCTAAGAGAATTTAGGAAACTCTCTGAATATATTGATTTCCCGAAGGCATTTGGATTAACTTATCCCTTCAAAAGATTAGCCGTGGGATTTGGATTTGATGATGCTAAGGAGGATTATATTGTAGTTCAAATATGCCTTAAGGAAAAAGATCGAGATGGTGCCTGTACGGAACACAAATGTGTTTTATACCATGTAAGGACCGAGTCTTGGACGACGGTTGAGATGCCTGCATTTGTTTCTGCATCTTACATCAAAGATGAGACTTATTCTTCCTTCTTTTTCCGTGGATCCATCCATTGGTGCATGGGGTGGGAGCCTAGTTATCGGATACTTACTTTCAACACGACTAGTAGGTTATTTCAAGAGATCCAGTTTCCTCATGGTTGGAAAGATTATAAGTACAAAGAGGATCCTCATCTGTTTAAGTTTGACAACTCCTCATGTATTGCCTTGGTGGGTGCACATGATGATGATGTACACACGCTCGACATATGGGTGATGAAAGAATACGGTGTGACAGAGTCTTGGATTAAACAATATTCTATAAGTTGTTTACCATGGTCAATCCAGAAGCCATTATCTTTTTGGAGAAAAGATAAACTACTCGTAGCAACAACAGATGGGAAGATCATTTGTTATGATCTCTCCACAGGTCAAGTATATGAACAGTGTGGTTCTATTTGTCTGCCACATTCGACAGTAGTAGAAGTGGAAGTGGTCACTTGCTGTGAAAGTTTAGTCTCAATCAAGCAAAGCTGAATCATGAAATAAAGAGGTGTCTGTCTGTCCCCTTCTCGGTCTCTCATGATTTTGTTCGTTTTTCGAATTTGGTTGACTTTTCTTGTGGTTCAAATAAAGAGGTGTCTGAATTTTGTTTATTTGATTTCATTAATTATATCATATGGTCTTTTTTGTTGAACAATAATTTACATGGGAAAGAATAATTGTGAATGTTTAGTGTTTGCAATTAACGGATGTGGCAGCACCGTTTGCAGAGACAAGGTTTGGGACGGTTTTCTATGGGTGGGGGTTTTCTATGGATGGTTTTAAAATATTTTTCTACCATTACAACATCTAATCACACTCACATTATCTTTACAAATCCTTATATAGTTATCTTCTACTCACATTTCTCTACATCAGCCAAGCATCAACAAACAACACTCATTTGCCCTGAATCACCACTATGACTGCTTTTAATGGGGTACAAACCGTAATGTGAATAAAGACATCCAATTTTTTTTTTTTTTTTTTTTTCCAATTATAGTCCTGTCTCGCCGGAGTCTGCTTACATGACAACAATTCAGCCTCTCCTTGTCCACTTAGACCAATTTTTGAAGGATTTCAACACTCGGAATGTTTAAATAAACCGAGATAGAATGTAGAAACTCCGTAGTTGTTAAATATCCAAGGTTTGGAGTTAAAAGAATGTGAATTTCGCTTTCACAGGGAAAGGATTTGCTACCGATGTTGGGTCACTGAGTGGGTGTACGTGGTGGCAATGGGGGAACAAGGTTGGTGAAAATGGTGCTGCCAACTTAGCGATTTGGGCCGGAATTGTTGCCATGTCAGAAAACTCCAGCGAGATAGGACTAAAATTGTGAAAAGAAATTGCCAAACTTATAAAACTAAAATTGTGATCGGAGAAAAAACGAGACTAAATCTCAAAACGAGTCAACTTAGTTTAATCTATCAGTAACTTCTTTTCTGAATGTTAATAATGCTTAGTAAGGTATATGGAATAATCCTCCAAAGAAGGTGGTGAAACCATTACTTGATTGATACAAAGCTTTCATTGCCAGTCACAATATACACTCCCCTTAAGTACGCTCTTTTTTGATGTAATAATGGTTGATATTCTTGACCTTTTGAGAGATCATAACAAATCAACTTCTCATGTGCTCCTTGGATGAATAATTTGTCTCTTCCCCACAAGAAAAGTGGCCTTTCGATTTGCGGTAGAGCCTCTATTGAATATTTTTTAGTCCAAGACTCTCTGACACCATATTCTTTCATCGTACCCATACGTCAACGGATGCTGGTATTTTATAATTATAACCTCTCGATGGATTCATATTATAAGCCACCAAGGCAATGGTGGATCTTTCAACTGTGTAAAGATAAGGACATGTACTATCATAGTCATAATCTTCTTCCCACCCAAGAGGAAATTGAATCTCTTGAAATAACTCGTTAGTCATATTGAAAGTAAGAATCCAATAATCATCATCATCATCATCATCATCATCATCATTCCCCGTCATTAACCAATGGACGGATCCATGGAAGAAAATGCAAAAGCGATAAATTCTATCTGAAACGAATGCAGGCACCTCACCCAAATTTGTCCAAGAGTTTGTGCTCAGACGGTATACTACTGTGATGCGCGGCGGTTACGATGATGTCGATTTATATGATAAGGACCTTGGTCAAGAGCTTCTATTACTATTCCAACCACTTTATACTCATCCGTAGCATCATCATATCCAAATCCCAACGTTCTAAAGTGGTAGTTAAATCCGAATTGAAGGACAGGGAGTATTCTGAATTCCCTAAGAGAAGGATTTAATAGAGCTATATGATAAGAATCATCTCCCATGACGCAGACTATACCATTGACATGATTGATTATACTTATCAGACCTACGAAATTACCTGGTATTTCAAATTCATCAGATGATGCAGCCGAAACCGAAAGGGCAAGCGATTCGTAATCACCATCACAATTAGTCACAGAACCCTTGCGGTTACCATTGGGATGAAAACTCTGCCTGAAAACGATAAATCCATCGCTTCTTCCTGCACTGGAATGTCGGAATGCAAGATGTGTGTCCTTGAAAAGAGAACTTTTTATTAGGGCACACCACTCTTTACAAACGCATCTGAATCGGAGCAGCGATCGCACCGGCAATCTTAATAGGATATCAAAAACAACATTGTCGGGCAGATGATTTATGAGTGCACCTTCCAATGTGCTATCCGTCGTGTGATCGGTTGCCATCATGGTATCAATTCGATCAGTCAAATTTTCTGTTTCGTGGTCGAGTTGTTAACAAATAGAGGCCTTGATTCACTACAACAGCAAAGAATAACTCGTTTACCATCTAAGCATGAGACGCTTCTATCTACACTCCTAGTTCGCACAACAGGGGATTCAAATTTTTTATTTAGAACAGAGTAACATATACTGAAATTCAAGTCTTAGAGAGATCAGCGTTAAGAAAATGTAATTCTCTTGCAAGGAATTACAACAGGTTGCGACTTGCGAGATCAGCATAAAATAAAATAAAAAATTAAAACAAAAAAAAATTGAAATGCAAACCTGAGATAAGATCAGGCAGATCAGCGTACAAAATCCGGTGGTTGTCAAAGTCTCTATTAAAATCGCACTGCTTGTTTAGCTGTGTTGTTGTTGCTTTCTATCCGCCGAAGAGTTGTTTTGAGAGAAGGGTGAAATACAAAGAGAATGGAGGAAGCGGCTGGGGCCTGGGGTTTTACGCCCGGGATCGAGGGAAAAGGACAAAAAAAAATAAAAATATTACAAAATGAATAAATAGGACACATTTATTTTTTTAGTTGCAAAATGGAAAAAAAAAAAAAAAAAAAAAATTCAGACGGACAAAAATATCCAATAAAAGGGACGCGCTACAAGCTTTCATTACCTCCGCTGAAGACTTTGCTTCAGGTTTTGTTTTGTTTTGTTTTTTTTTTTTTTTTTTCAAACACTCGTAACTTTTGTTTTATAACTCCGATCATCGAAATGTTTTCATCAAAATTCATATTTTTTTTTGCTCTTCAATTTGAGCACAAACACGATATCCTTCCGACATATATTTTGAAAAGCGAAAAAACATTTATATTAACCGGGCGTTTTTTATAAACGGCCAGTAGCTTTTGATTCGAACACCGATCATCAAAATTGTTTCACCAAAATTCATAATTTTTTATCTTCAATTTGAGACCACGCGTTTGATACGTTTCGGCGTAGTATTTGAAAGCGAAGTTTATCGCGAGTTTTTTTACGAATACAGCGATAATGATAGCGAAATAAAGAATACAAAGAATAAATGTGACACAATAGCGGTGACACGTTTTATTAACATCCAAAATATCACCATTAACATTGCATAATACAACAATCTATCAAAAAAATGCTTCATATCCAAATGAAACAATCTATGAAAGCATTATGGAGATGCAACTCCAGGGGAATCAAGAGAATAAAAACCTAATACTATTGGATGTAATCAAAAAGCATATTAATGAAACTAAAACATTCTTCAAGTTCTTGAAGACAAAAGCGTATGTTTTACCATCTATGGACATTCATCCTTCAAACCCGCACCACATCAAACTCCATGAAAGATGTATGAAGCAGAAAATACTTCAAATAGCATCGGCTCAAGGCTTCATCAAGAGAATCTAGGCTCCACCAATTTTCTAAAGACAAAAAAACACAAACATAACCATTTGAATCAACAAAGTAACACACCAATAAAATAACACACTAGTCTATTTTTGTTCTCAACAAAGTAACACACCAACAAAGTAACACATCAACCAAGTAACACACCAACCAAGTAACACACCAACAAAGTAACACACAAACAAAATAACACACCAACAAAGTAACACACTAGTCTAGTTTTGTTCTCAACAAAATAACACACCAACAAAGTAACACACAAACAAAGTAACACACTAGTCTATTTTTGTTCTCAACAAAGTAACACACCAACAAAATAACACACTCACAAAGTAACACACTAGTATATTTTTGTTCTCAACAAAGTAACACACCAACAAAGTAACACACTAACAAAATAACACACTAGTCTATTTTTGTTCTCAACAAAGTAACACCAACAAAGTAACACACCAACAAAGTAACACACTAGTCTATTTTTGTTCTCAACAAAGTAACACACCAACAAAGTAACACCAACAAAGTAACACACTAGTCTATTTTTATTTTCAACAAAGTAACACACCAACAAAATAACACACTAGTCTATTTTTGTTCTCAACACAACAACACAGTAACACACCAACAAAGTAACACACCAACCAAGTAACACACCAACCAAGTAACACAGTAACACAGTAACACACCAACACAGTAACACACCAACAAAATAACACACTAGTCTATTTTTGTTCTCAACAAAGTAACACACTAGTCTATTTTTGTTCACTCAACAAAGTAACACACCCAATAAAGTAACACACCTACAAAGTAGCACACTAGTCTATTTTTGTTCTCAACAAAGTAACACACCAACAAAGTAGCACACTAGTCTATTTTTGTTCTCAACAAAGTAACACACCAACAAAGTAACACACTAGTCTATTTTTGTTCTCAACAAAGTAACACACCAACAAAGTAACACAGCAACACAGTAACACAGTAACACACTAACAAAGTAACACACCAACAAAGTAACACACTAGTCTATTTTTGTTCTCAACAAAGTAACACACTAGTCTATTTTTGTTCTCAACAAAGTAACACACCAACAAAGTAACACACTAGTCTATTTTTGTTCTCAACAAAGTAGCACACCAACAAAGTAACACACCAACAATAAACATATTTCAAGTTTTCAACCTTTAAACACTTGATTTTTTGCTCCAAAATCTAATTTTCAGCCTTATTTTTGGCTTATATATGGATGAAAATGACATGGTGACAGTAACACACTAACAAAGTAACACACTAACAAAATAACACATTAACAAAGTAACACTAGTGTATTAGAAAGCTTAATGATATGAACCAAGTAAAAAACACAATCAATCTTCTTCAAGCACAGATTTAAGATCAAAAGTTTAGTAAGAACAGCAAATCTATTACAAAAAGAACAACAAATCTATTCAATGTGCAATCTAAAGATTATTCCAATAAAAAATGCAGCCGACTATTCCAAAGCTTAGGTTTATATTAAGAAGCCACACACTAAATATATATATATATATATATATATATATGTATATATAAATATGAAAAGTGATTCATCACCAAAACAAACAACAACAAAAGCAGCCGCTTCCTCAATGAAAACAAAAGTAGCGTTGTGAATTGGAAAATTCAATTTTCTTTCAATGAAAACAATTCCCACTTCCTCAAATTAAAAAAAAAAAACGATTCTCACAACAACAAACATAGTTTGACTTGCAAAATTAAGCACACAAATCTGTAAATGGCTAAATGCATGAACAATTACAGTGACAAGGAGCTTATATGGTTAGACAACCAGAAATGAACACAACACAATTTTTTTAAATGCTTCTGTGGGTGTGGTCCATTAATAAAACAGCAGCTCTATATATATATAGGTCAGGCTTGAACCAATTAAGGGCTCTGAGGAAGATTCAGATAACAACCACTCAGTGAAGAAATTATGCCTGCTTCATTTATGTTGCATTTTGGATTCAAAGGTGTGTTATATGATGATAACTTTGTCAAAGTCAATTTTCAGCATAGTGCTCAGTGGAAGCGGAGCAAAAGTAAGTTTAATTTGCTAGGTAGAGAAGTAATTTATAGACATAAGCATTAGTTTTGCACCGTTTTTACCTGTAGTTCTTCAATTTCTTCAAAAAACGGCATCGAATTCACCCAAGGGCCATGATGAAACCACATGTCTTCGTTTGCAGCTGCAGAAGATCAAACCCGACCCAATTTCATGGATTCTTAATTCTCATTCACTTGAATCTTTCTCCAACTTCTTCAATCTTGTTTTCTTGACTAGAATTTTCTGGGCATGTGCATTTGATGCTCCCTCCGAAATCGGGTCACTGTATTTTCGTTCATTGCGAGCTCCAAACCTCGAAATCTTCAATTTCATGGCGACATGATAATTAATCACTCTGTAGCATTTCTACTGATGAACATACATACATGGTGGGAGAATCGGCGGGTAAAGAAGCGGCCGGGAGGAAATAAATAGGTGAATCGATTTGAACCCGAAGGTGGAAATCAATTAATTGATGAATTCGATAATGATCTAAGTGATTCTTCTGAGCTAGATTTCATTTGGCAACCTCAACACGCCGTTACCAGCATTCCAATCGGCACAGCTTCAAAGTTGAAGAAACCTAATATTCTGTTAGAAAAGGGAATATCGAAAAAATGGTGGAGGAGAAAATAAAGGGGTAATTTAGTCCGAAGAAAAATGTTTTGTCCTTAAATCAACAATAAAAATGAGTGTGGATTAAAATTTATTTATAGGGTGGAAAGTGGACTAAAAACTAATATTCTCCCTAAATAATTTGTGGTTGAACAGTTGAAGCGGCTGTTTTTTTTTTTTTTTTTTTTTTTTTTTTTTTTTTTTTTTTAAATTTGAAAACAATCCAATTTGCAAGCATGGCACGGCAAACAATCGTCGATCCGCAAAGTCTTCAACCTGCCTCTGACGGGTCAGCAAAGAGTATTGGTGGGAGACCTGCACTCCCCCAACTTGGCTGTCCGACCCCGACTTGGACAAAGCCCGCTAAAACGGCAACAACAGTTAAAGCTCCACGGTTACAACATCCGATCCGTGACGGTTATATTGGAACTTGACCAATCGAGGCTGCCACGTTCAGATCACATGAAGGACCGATGCTGATCGCGTTTCCGCACAACTGTCGCCCAATGATCTGAACACTCCTCCATCGGCACGGGACCCAACTTTGCCAACATCCGCTCGTTCCACAATCGAAAGGCCAGATCTAAAGAGGCTCATGATGCCGTGAGCAGCAAACGTAAATGGAAAGAGCATGTCGGCACTTCTAGGCCGAGCCATGTCTGCCAACCTCCTCCGGCCGAGGAGGAGGACGAGTACAACGAGCTCTACGCAGCAGCGTTACTTGAACACGCTGCGTACGTTGAAAGAATGGCGAAGGTAAACCAGGAACTCTTAGCCATGGGGAAATATGTTCTCCCAATACACGACTTCATCCTGCCGGAGAGATCACAACTTAACAAAGCTACAGCCCGCCCAGCAGCGAACTCCCCTTCACATCAGTCAAAAAGAAGGGAACCATCCTACTCATCTACAGAGTGGGCTCCCAGAAAAAGGTCCGTTAACTCGCGTTTGAGGCCCACCTTCGATAAACATAACTCGGGGTTGCCGCGGGAAAGAACGCATAAAATCAGTCCACACCCCAAAACTTGTAGGATAGAGTTGGTGAGCGTCATGACAAGTCTTACCAACTGCCGGAGAGGTCTAAGGCGACCAGCGTTACCAAGCATTCCACCACAGACTTGCTCCAAGGCAAACTCGTCCAGTTGAAGAAGCAGGTGGAGGATCTGCAGAGAGGGAAGGTCGGGGAAGAAAATTGTCCCATATAGGGAACATGTGTCCACACCGACTAGATTCTTGAGGAGGCTCATAAAGAGGTACACAACCCCACCTTCCAAACTTACTCTGGGGCGAGCTGTCCCGGCGAATGGCTCTCATCTTTACAGAGTAAAATCTCATTGGCCACCAACAAGGCCGTATGATGCATAGCCCTCATTGGCCCCATGCAAGACAAAACGTCGTCATTGATCAAGAACTTACCTTCTCGGTCGATTATCCCTTGGCACGACCCGGAGACTAATTTTATTGCAGAATTCAATTCGGCTGGTCAACCGAAGAAGACTCAGGCCAACCGATATGTGATCAGGCAAAATGCTAGAGAAAAAGACTCAATGTTATTACGAGCAGTTCGTAAAAGTATACGATCAGATTCGGGGCCTAAGCGACACGGTGGAAATGGGTTGTTTCTAGAGAGGCCTAGCAAAGGGCATTCTCAAGTCTGCGTTTGCGGCAAGATGTCCGAACAACTTGACACACGTGCTGACCTTTGCCTGAAATTGGAGCGCTTCCGAAGTCGCCCCAATAGCCAACAAGGGCAAGGATAAAGCTAAGCCTTACTCGCCTAAAGAGGGCAACAGACGGCACAGTGATATGAAGAAACCTGAGAAATTCCAGAAGGAACACTTCAAGCCTCTAAACGTCTCTTATAAACTCATTATGAATGAGGTGAGAGACGAGCTGACTAAACCTCGCCCTATGAAGCCCTATCCGCGGGGAGAATGGGACACCAACAAGTACTGCGAGTATCACCATGACTCTGGTCATTATACGATACGTGTCGCATACTCAAAAAGGATATCGAAAAGCTGGTCGCTCAAGGGCCTTAGATCGATTCAAGAATGATGGGAATAACGAGCCTCGAGGCAATCCTAAAGCCCACCAACCAACGCGGGACATCCATGTTATCGTGGAAGGAGATCCATGTTATCGTGGAGGAACCTCCTAGGAACAATAAGCTCAAGAATCCGATCTATTCCTTGAATAGGATTTTCGAAAGCCCAACCGTCCTGCGCGGGTATGAACAACCAATCTCGTTCACGCGTATCGATCTGGTAACGATTTCAGAGGCTTTGGATGTGCTGATAGTAGTTTCATCACTTGTCAATGAGACTTTGGTACATCGAATACCGGTCGACACGGGAGCTTGCAATGACATTATGAACTATGACTGCTTCAGGCAACTCGGCTTCCGCAACTCGCATCTCAGGCTGCATCATGGTACTCTAGAGGGCTTCACCAACGATTGGGTTCAGGTGAAGTGCGTTGTCGAGCTAGATTTCAGAATGGGTGACCATGAGTCTTACAACCGAAATTTCTGTCGAGCTAGATTTCTAGTGGTCGATCTCCATTCCAATTATAGCATGATTCTAGTGATCCCGTCTTGAGGAAATTCCATATGGTTATATCCATTCCCCATCAAAAAGCAAAATTTTATACGGGAAACAAGGTCGGGGTAGCCCATCAAAGACAATTAGTCCTGTAAATGGCAATACAAAAGCACCTCCAATTATGAATTTTATTTTTTCAATCACTCAATTCAGCGTTTGAAAAATATCATCATGTTTTCAAATACAACGTCAAGATTAAGAGTAGAGGAATTCACTTACAACTATTGCACTCATATTTCTCTTTTTTTGGCCTCATTGCGCGATTACATATGTTTCCAGTTGTAAAATTTCATGACATCGTTTTTGGTACGAAATGAATATCCGATCAAAGGATCATTAAAGAATTGCCATAAAAGATAAAAAATGGGATACGGAGAATACAAAAGATAACTTTGTATACCATTTTTTCGAGGGTGCATTTTGATAAATAAACATTTTTTCGTATACCATTTTTATGGCAGTTCTTCAATAATGATCCTTTGATTGCATATTCATTTCGTACCAAAAACGATCTCATGCGCTATTTGACAATTAGAAACATACTTGTAGACTTTCCAACCGTGAGGAAATTCAATCTCTTAACATAACTTGTTTGTCGTGTTAAAAGTTAGTATCCGGTAATTAGGCTTCCACCCCATGCACCAATGGATGGATCCATTGAAGAAGAAGGAAGAAGAACAAAACAGATGATCATTTTTGAAATAGGACTCGCGGGACACAAATGTAGGCATCTTGTATGTTTTCAATTCGAAAGGGTGCAGCTTTACATGATGTCTGGTTGATGAAAGAATACGGTGTCAGAGAGTCTTGGACAAGACAATATTCGGTTAATCTAATGAATATCAGAAGGCCACTATCTTTTTTGAGAAAAAAAAAAAACCTTCTCCTTCTAACAACGGAGGAGAATATAATTTGTTATGATCTGTCTAAAGGTGAACTATGTCAATGTGGACAGCCACAGCCTGATTCTATGTAACATCCCGAATTTCCAGAAAAGGATAAAATAGTAATTGGGTGTATCTACTACGACCTAATTATTATTTACAGTTAATTGAGTAAAAGGGATTAATTAAATATTTTAGAAATTTATGATAAAAAATAAAGGGATTTAGTCAGTTAATTAAAGGATTTAATTGATGGATATTTAAGGAAAAGAATCCCAATAATTCCCCCCATAGAAACACACGCACCTTTCGAAAAAAAAAAAAAAAAAAAAAAAAAACGGCGCAACACAGAGAAAAGCAACGTAGAGTTGTCAGGAAGCGGAGAAAGAGAATCTTCAATCGTGCGGCTAATCCGTCAGGATTTTGAGCAGGCGGCAGTAGAAGAAATCGATCACTGGATGAAGACGGTCGTTTCCATACTCTTCGGTTTCTAAACAGTAAGTTTTCAGTTTATCCCTAATTTTTGGTTTTCGTCGGGTTTGAATCTTCAAAAATTCATATATTTCAATCTGTAGTTCTGTTTCGCAGCCATGAGTAGTCAAAACGATCGTCTTGGAGCGTAGATCGTTCTAAAAATAGTTTTACAAGAAAAATATCCAAGTAATCTTCGGTTTCAAGCACTTTTTCATTTCGGGATTTTCAAGAAAAGTAGAATTTTAGGGTTTCTTGTTGATCAAATAGGTTTTGGGGTTGAGGATCAACAGTTATTGTGGTTGCTTGGCATTTTGCTTTCGGTTTTGCTGGCAATTAAGGTAAGAGGCTCTTCCTAATGAGTAATTATAGTTTTATAATGATATGTTGAGTTTTGGTGAGTTTTGGTGTTGTATGGTGATAGAATTCATGCTAAGTTGTAATTAATGAGATGTGATATGTTTTGGTATATTTGTGTTGAGTTTTAAATTTCTATTTTTTGATTCAACAACATTAATTAAATGTAAACAAGCCTCGATTGAGTTTCTGATGCGTTTAGTTCCGGCACCGTACGTACTCTTAAAGGGAGTTGAAGTTCGAGACCGTCGGAAAGGCATGAAAGGGCTTGTGCTTTGATGAACTAGAGTTCATCAATGTCTGTGTAATTGTTAGGCTTTGTCCGTGTCTAGTGGTCTAGGAAATAGAGTAGTATATGTGAGGGAGCTTACTTTAAAACACTTAGGTGGCTAGTTACTACACAATAAAGTTACATACGTGGTAGTAAAAGATAAAACGTCACCTATTCTCGGTTATGCACTAATCAATATCGGCGATGTGATACGTTCATAAAAGGTGAACAACGCTACTGGCTCAAAAGGCTGAAGGGTAGTGGAGGAAATTCATCGAACGTATATGCATACCGGGGAGACCCCAGAGCTAATTGGTGCTAATCACCGTTAGTTAGCAAGTATATCTTCAGGCTGATGAACGCCATGCGTAGTGTTCTTGAGTGATGACGTAACCAAGATAAGTTAAGATAGAAACGTATAGTCATGACATGTTGATGGACATGGAGTGAACCCTAGATTGAATCGGTCTTATAAAGATAACCTAATAATTAATAACAGGAACCTTTTCATTGTAGAACTTAGTTATTCATTAGTTTCTCACTTTTACTAAGTACTTGGTACTTACCTCCTTTGCATTTTCTTTTGTATGCATTGTGGGGTGAGAAGACGAACATGTTGACCGCGAGTTTGTTGAGCACTACGAGGAAGACTTTTGACGATGCTTTGTTTTACTTTTAATTCTAGACTTTGTAGACAAGTTGTACTTTCATGATATCGTACTTTGTAATCTTTGGAGAATCGTTGTTGTAAGTTAATTCCTTCCATCTTTAGAATGGTTACTTTCTATTCATAGTAGCATTTATGATTTTACCAGAGTTTTGGGCTTCCGTTTGCTTTTATTTGATACGACGACGTAGAGGCTTGCGTATAATATTAAGATGAATAAGTGAATAATCAAGATGGAACCATATTTGCTATTTTTTAAGATGAATAAGTGAGTCCTATCCTTAACGTAAATGACGCCACTCAAAACGACTGCTTCCCTTTACCCTTCATCATTGTCAAAATTTCGAAAAGATTGATTCGTTTGATTTCTTGATTGTTATTGTGGTTAATTATTCTTGACTCGTTTAATAAGTTAGCAGTTATGAAAGAATAATTGAGAAAGTTTACGGCTTGTTAATTTGTTTTGATAATGATTTTGCATTCTATAGTACTGTTTGGAATGGTTGTAATCGGATGAATGCAATTTATTTAGCCGAAAAAAATAAAATGTTACTAATTTTTTTTAAAACAAAAGCTCGATAAGTTTTACGACCAACATTATTAATTGTCGTTCACTCGAAAACACGTAAACTAAGATAACAAGAATTTTACGAGTTGAACTCCAATGACTAAACAGCTTGGGGCACGTGGATCCGTCCTTGCCGTGTAGAGTAACGATGAGCCCAAGAACACCATGCATTGATGGGTGCCGAGGACCTCATATTTACTATCATAAAGTCATTTCTTGTATCAATCCCAGTCGTAAGTTCATCATACAAATAGTAATTGGAAAGAAATAATAAAAGAAGCGTGATTGTACACAAGCTAGGAATCGACTCTACGGGAAGTCGCGTTTTATGCATAAATAATCGACTCTCTCATGATCGATTTAAGCTTGGCCAAAGAACAAACTCGACTTCAACGGGGTCGATTCTCACCCTCAAAGTCTAGACAACATTTGAAGCTTCTAATGTCTTCTATAATAACTATAATCTACTCCTCCTAGTTGATTCTTGCTTTCAATATCTTTAAGCACCGACAACATAATCACAAAATATATGCATCATACCCAAACATAAATGTATATAACTCATTCACTCAGGCATTTTAATAAACACTTGGAAGACGATTGAGGTCACAACATTATCTAAAAGAAAAACCTAATATTTCTACGTAACTTATAATGCTCTGAAATGCTCAAAACCATCGATCTTCTTTGCGTAGCTTGTTAGTTTCCCCGACATATTATAGTACGTAAGAAATCAAAATTAAGCAAATTTATTTTTAAGAAATGGAAGTAAATATAAACAATTTGTAGTACAACTTAAACTGAAACGAAGAAATAATTAAAAGGATGGAAACGAAAAACCGATTGAACAAAAAAGAAGAAAGAAGTGTTGGGAAAAACGCCGCGGTAACAAGAAAATTATCACGAACATCCACAAATATTTTCCCACTACTAAGCGCAACGGAATAATATACTAGTAGAAAGCCACGTAGTGAAAAAAAGCAGAATAAAGTAACACCAGAATTTTAACGTGGAAAACTACTCTCAATGTGAGAGAGTAAAAACCACGAGGCCGGAGCCCACAAAAATCTTCACTAGTCAGTAAATAGGAGATACAAGCGTTCCACGTACAACAACTCAAACTACTCCAAAGTACCAATAAAAATACAAGAGTATAAGAGTTGTGGAAAGATGTCACCAAAATAACCGCAGCCTAATCTGTGAAGAACCGCGTACAATCTGTCACTCTGATATACGAACCAACCAACCAGATTGAAGTAGAAGGAGCGTCGAACAAGTAACGAAAAATATCACTCACTAATGGACAATAATTTGACACACACTTTTCACTCTATTTTTACACATTGACTGATTTCCTTACTATTGAATAATTAGTTTTCAGCTCGCGTATTTTCCACGAAGAAGAATCCCTCTATTTATACTGAAAGGAAGGATGGGTAGCATTTATTACAAAGTAGAAAAAAAAATCCAAGATAGGTTCCTGCTTCTTTTGTTGACTATTGCAAACCTATTATGTATTTTTCAACAATTGCTATGTTTTTCTTTCAACACTGTAGCAACCATTTATTTAGACAAAATGTTTGACCAAAAAAAAAAACAATGACAACTCAACAAATCTCTCCCTCACTGTTTTGTAGAGGAATTCGTCATTCCCGCAATAGAATGACATATCTTCAGCTTCTCCCTTGTCAACACTTTTGTCAACATATCTGCGCCATTATCATCAGTATGAACTTTCTCAATTTTCAGTAGCTTACAGTCCAACACATCACGAATCCAATGGTAACGAACATCAATGTGCTTGGACCTCGAATGAAAGGCTGCATTCTTGCCTAGATGAATAGCACTCTGGTTATCACAAAGCAACACATACTGAACTTGCTTTAAACCAAGTTCTCAGAGAAACTTCTTCATCCACAACAACTCTTTGCATGCTTCAGATGCTGCAATAAACTCGGCTTCTGTAGTTGAAAGGGCAACACACTTTTGCAATCTTGATATGACACAGCTCCCCCTGCAAATTTAATCAAATATCTTGAAGTAGACTTGCGAGAATCAACATCTCCTGCCATATCAGAATCATTGAAACCAACCAACACATGTTTTTCACCACCAGAAGTAAGAAATAAATCAGTATTTCCCCTGGGGTATCTCATAATCCATTTCACAGCATTCCAATGCTCTCTGCCAGGATCAGAGAGAAAACAACTGACCTTACCAACTACATAAGCTATGTTTGGTCTAGTACAAACCATGGCATACATCAAACTTCCAACTGCTGAAGCATAAGGAACCTTTATCATTCCTTCCTTTTCATCATCTGTAGACAGACACTGCTTGATACTTAGCTTGAAATGAGATGCAAGTGGACTAGTGGCCGGTTTGGCATCATTCATGCCAAATCTCTTAAGCACCTTTCTTGATGTACTTCTCCTGTGACAAATAAATTTTCCCGGCCACTCTGTCATGAGTAATCTGCATCCCCAAAATCTGCTTTGCATGGCCTAAGTCTTTCATAGCAAAAGACTTACTTAACTACTGCTTCAACCTGTTAATCTTGAAGCATTCCTGCCAACAATCAAGATATCATTAACATAGAGTAAAAGAATGATAAAATCATCATCTGAAAATCTGGTAATAAACACGCAGTGATCAGAAGTAGTCTTCCGGTAGCCTTGCTCCCCCATGACAGACTCAAACTTGTTGTACCACTGTCTAGGCGCTTGCTTCAACCCATAAAGACTCTTCTTCAACTTGCACACAAGATTCTCATTTCCTTTTACTTGAAAACCCTATGGTTGTTCCATGTAGATATCTTCTTCAAGGTCACCATGAAGAAAAGCTGTTTTAACATCCATCTGCTCAACCTCTAAATTAAGACTAGTTGCCTAGCCAAGAACAGTCCGGATAGTGGACATCTTCACAACCGGAGAGAAAATCTCACCAAAATTAATGCCCTTTCTTTGACCAAAACCTTTGACCACTAATCTTGCTTTATACCGAGGTGTAGTATTATTGTCTTCATTCTTAATTCTGAAGACCCACTTTCTTTCCTTTCGGCAGTCTCACCAACTCAAAGGTGTGATTATCATGCAAAGACTTCATCTCGTCTTTCATAGTATCAAGCCACTTATCTTTATGTTCATCATCCAAGGCTTCATCAAAGCTTTCAGGCTCACCACTATCTGTGAGCAACACAAACTCACTTTCAGGGTATCTAGTGGAAGAATGCCTCTCTTTAGTAGACCTTCTGGGAATAACTGGCTGAATCTCCTCTGTTGGTGGTTCTTCAACCACATCATCATCAACATGATCAATATCAACTGCATCAGGTTCATCCTGATGATTATCCTGTACATCAACTACATCTTGTTCCTCTAGTGGTGTAGGAGGAACTATCTCTGACGTGATGGACCATCATTAGATCGAGGTGTTGAACTCTTCTTGTCAATATCCTGCAAAGTCTCATTCTCTGCAAACACAACATCTCGACTTCTAAATATTTTCTTATCAACAGGATCATATAGTTTGTAGCTCTCTTGACCAATAACCCAGATAAATACACTGCTTAGACTTAGCATCAAGCTTAGACCTCTCATCTTTAGGATTATGAACATAAGCTTTACAACCAAAAACTCGCAAATAATGGTAAGATACATCTTTACCTGACCATACATTCTGAGGAACCTCATTCTTTAAAGGGACACATGGAGACAAATTAAGTACATGCACCACTGTACTCAAAGCTTCACCCCAAAAGGATTAGGCAATCTAGCTTGTGAAAGCAAACATCTGACTCTCTCCATTAGTGTTTTGTTCATTCTATCAACCAAGCCATTCAACTGCAGAGTTTTAGGCAGAGTTCTTTCATGTCTGATACCCTGCTTCTTGCAGTAAACATGAAACGGACCAGTGTATTCACCGTCATTGTCTATCCGAATAAACTTCAACTTCTTTCCAGTTTCCCTCTCAACCGAGACTTGAAACTGCTTAAAACGTCTAACACTTGATCTTTTGTCTTCAAAGTGTAGACCCAAAATTTCCTCGAATGATCATCAATAAAAGTCACAAAATACTGGGAACCACCAAGCGTCCTTCTTTTCATAGGACCGCAAACATCAGAATGTACCAACTCAAGTACTTCTGACTTTCTTGAAGGTTGATGAGTTTTAAAAGAAACTATATTTTGCTTCCCTGCAAGACAATGTGCACACTTCTCCAAATGCAAACTGTTAGAACAAGATAATAGATTTTTCTTGGACAAGATAGTCATACCTTTCAAACTCATATGACATAACCTCTTATGCCACAACTCAGTCTCATCAGGCAACTCCACTGCATTAGCCATATCAATAATAACTTTTGCTTGAGTCAAGAAAAGTGTAGAGGATTTCATATCTCTAGCAACAACTGAAGACCCTTTTGTAAGTTTCCACATATCACGTGAAAATAAACTAACATACCCATCAACACATAGTCTGCCAACCGAAATCAGATTCAACCGGATATCTGGAATATGCTTAACTTTTTTGAGAATTAGTCTGGTACCGTTAGATGTCTCTAAACTAATATCTCTAACACCTACACACTTTATAACAGAATCATATGCCATCCTCACATCACCAAAATCACCTACAATGTAAGATGTGAAGAATTCTCTTCTTGAAGTAGCATGGACTGAAGCACCACTATCAACAACCCAACTGGTCACATCATCAGCAAGATTGACATCATCAACTTCCTGAAAAATAAGAAAATCACCAGAAGCAGTATTAATATTGTCTTCTTGTTTTCATCATTTTTCTTATCATTGTTGTCATTATTCTTGTTTTTCTTTTTCAATTTCCAACAGTATCTCCAGATGTGACCTTTCTTTTCGTAATGATTGCATTCAAGGTCTTTGTATTTTCCTTCTGCTTCTATTCTGACCTCTATGATTGGGTGCTCTACTATGACTTCTCCCCCTCGACTCGGAAACCAAAACATCTGACTGTGCAAAAATACCATGTGCTTTCCTCTTCCAGAGCATTCGTCTTGGCAAGATCAATGGTCATCATACCATCCGGAGTTGAGTTAGAGAGAGAACTTCTAAAAGTTTACCACGACTCCGGTAAAGAGCAGAGAAACATCCATCCATGCACTTCAATATCAAACTTGATACTCATAGCAATAAGTTGATTTTGAATACCAACAAAATTATTCAAATGATCAGCCATAGGAGTTCCTTCATGATATCTCAAATTCATCAACTTATAAATCAAAAGCATCTTATTATTTCCAGTTTTCCGGGCATATAAATCTTCCAGTTTTTGCCATAAAGTTTTAGCATTTTTTTCGCCACTTATATGGTCAAAACATTATCATCGACCAATTGTCTTATATAACCACATACTTGCCTATGTAACAAATCTCATTCAACGTCAGTTTTATCTTCGGGTTTTTCCGAATCAAACACAGGCTTCTAGTGATTTTTCACATATAATAAGTCATCCATTTTATCTTTCCATAAAACATAATTGGACCCATTTAAAGTGATCATCCTGTTTAGATTTGCTTCCATTTTAAACAAATCTAATACACAAAAATTACTTTATCCGACAACACTACTAACCAGGCTCCGATACCACTTGTTGGGAAAAACGCCGCGGTAACAAGAAAATTATCGCGAACACCCACAAATATTTTCCCCACTACTAAGCACAACGGAATAATATACTAGTAGAAGCCACGTAGTGACATAAAGCAGAATAAAGTAACACCAGAATTTTAACGTGGAAAACTACTCTCTATGTCAGAGAGTAAAAATCACGAGGCCGGAGCCCACAAAAATCTCCACCAGTCAGTAAATAAGAGATACAAGTGTTCCACGTACAACAACTCAAACTACTCTAATGTACCAATAAAAATACAAGAGTATAAGAGTTGTGGAAAGATGTCACCAAAATAACCGCAGCCCAATCTGTGAAGAATCTGCGTAAAATCATCACTCCATTTGCATGAAAAACCAACCAACCAGTTGAAGTAGAAGAAGGGCGTCGAACAAGTACCGAAAAATATCACTCACTATTGGACAATAACTTGACACACACTTTTCACTCTATTTTTACACACTCGATCGATTTCCTTCTTTGGTGAATAGTTAGTTTTCAGCTCGCGTGGTGAATATATAGTTAGTTTTCAGCTCGCGTATTTTTCATGAAGCAGAATGCCTCTATTTATACTTAAAAGAAGGATGGGTATCATTTATTACAAAGTAGAAAAAATATCCAAGATAGATTGCTGCTTCTTTTGTTGACTATTGCAAACCTATTATGTATTTTTCAACAATATTGTGCTCCATGCTATTTTTTCTTTCAACACTGTAGCAACCATTTATTTAGACAAAATGTTTGAAAAAAAAAAAAAAAAAAACAGCGACTACTCAACAAGAAGAAAGAAGGAAAATGGAGAAGAAGAGAAAAAGGAGGGGAAAGGGTGAGTTTGTTAATTTTAAAAGATTCAGGGTGAACTTTTTTTTTGAGAAATAAGGGCGAAATTTGAATTGATATAATTTAGTGATACTAAAATTATTTAACAAAAGATATATATATATATATATATATATATATATATATATATATATATATATATATATATATATATATATGTATATATATACACTTGTAGTTTTAGTGGATTGCATCGCCCTGAACATAATATGTGGTGTACACAAAGATTTTACTATTTTTCATTGATGGGGTAACAGAGTAGAATTGCTAGGATACAAATAAAGCCCCCAAAAAAATACGTTTTCATAACCTGCCCAATCGCAGCCAAAATCCGAGTTTGTTGAAATTATGACCAGGAATCAGTCTTAAAATGAACTTGTGTAAGAGTAATTATAGTAGATATACTGTAATTGCTTTGTAAACACTATTTTGGACATTTATTTTTATTTTTTTTGAAATGATTTTGGAGATTTTAACATTCAAATTTATGAATAAAAAAAGTATTATTTGTTTATAAAAACGTGTTTTGAGACTTAATTAGGCACTTAGAACACATTTAAAAGATCATTAATTATAAGGACACAATTCATTTATGTTCCCAATTTTGCCCTTTAGTGTATTTACTGTCTGATTCTCCCAAATACACATCTATCTCCACCATAATCATCCCACCTTCTTCCTCTTCATCCTCCTCCTATTCCAAATCCAAATGCACTCAGCAGAAACAGCTTTACCAACCCTACCGTCCACCTTCTTTTTTTCCTTTGTTTTCCCCAGAGAAATATTATCGGACAAGGACGTCCGGCCCTTCCCAGCAATCTAATAAACCCAAGAATCCCTACCCTTTGTTGAAAATTTCTTCACAGAAACTGCAATATATTTATCTACTACTAGTAAATTTCAGCTGAATTGTAATTGCTGTTACTTTTACCGAATACGGGCCGTTACCCGTTGTTGGAGAAATTGTCCATTAATGACTTAGTGAGTTAGTGGCCTTAACTTTTACTTAGTGCCATAAGTGAATAATAGTGGTCATTATTGAGAGTTAAAGACTTTAGGAGTGGGAGTTACTTTTTCCACCTATATAAACCCTCTTTGGTGGAAATGTCACAACACAAGTTTTTCCAAATAATACTTTTTCCATCTCATATAGTAAGGTAGTTTGTTTTTTGTTGAAGAGATTCTGAAGCACCAAGAGTTCGTTGAATTCAGAAGCTGAAGTACCTCAATTCTGAACAAGTAATTGGGTTATCCTGGGAGACAAGTGCTAAACCGTAGGTACTGCCGGAGCATAATTGTCTTAAGGACAGAGATTAGCTCTTCCCGGTTACATATATATCCTTGTTGTTTTTCTTTCTGTTTTTTTTTTCTTTCTGTTTGTGTCAGTCCAGAATATAATAAAATTGTTTTTCATCTTTTCTGTTCTTTATTTTTTTACTTTCGCATTGTAATACTTTGGGTATAACACCCGTGTTACCAAGTTGCAATTTGATTGCTTTCTATCTAGACAGAGGTCTAAAATTACTCATTGTGTTTTCGCTATTTTTGCAATTATACATTTGTTGCTCAAGAAAGGAGCTTGGCTCAGAGATTAAACTGTCACCTTGTGTATAAAGAACACATATTTGAGCCATGGTAAGAGTCTCTGAGTGGCTACCATTTTATTTTAGGTGTTAAAAAACATGATTTATGATGAGAGTCAACTTTATTATGCTTCAGTGCATGTTTTAACCCCTTTCTACGACGCTTTTGGCTTATTTTGGGTACTTCTAGACCTATTATAGGGTAAAAACGCATTGCACATTCACTTAGAGGTGTACTGTCACATAGATGAGACCTCGGCATTTTAGGTGTTTTTGACCCTATTCGAGGCCTATCTTTCTTGAGGAATTATTCTCGGTATGTGTTTAGATGTTATGATGCAGGTTATAGGTGTTCGTAATCCCGGGATATAAGGCATGGTGTGTATAAAGATGAAACCAAGACTTGAAGATAGAAGAGAATGAAGAAAGGTGAAGAATCTGGAGTCTGGAGATGCCCAGCGTGCGCCAAGTGTTTAGAGCACGCCAAGAACAAAACAGAAGGCTCAGTTCTGGAATGGCACTCTCAGCGCGCGCCAAAAGTGAATGTGTGCGCCAAAATACCAATAGATGGATCAACAAGTCCCAGAACAGCTTCAGCGTGCGCCGAGGATTTTAGAGCGCGCCAAAGAAGAACAGAAACTTCAGCTAGTCACAGAACAACACTTGGGCTGAGCCAAAGCTTTAGAGGGCGCCAAAACCTCTTTCTTGCACAATTTTGGGAGCATATAAATGCCGTTTAGCATAGATTTTTAACACACTTCCTCATACTCTTACACACATACTCTTAGATACTCTTACACCCTTTTAGGTTGAAATTTTCCCCTTTAATCCCCAGATAAATTGCTACTCCTTCTTTTCTTGGATTGAGCTAAATCAACCTTAGATTTTAGCTCAATCAAGTTAGATTTTACATTTTGGCATCTCTTCTTCATCTTTGGACATGGGTGTTGAAGAAACTTGATGTAAACCTCGAATTTCTGCGATTTTGGTAATTAGTATCATTTCTTTTTTTGTTTTATGGCTTTAATCCTTCCTTTGATTGTTATTTCTTGTTCAATTATGAGTAGCTAAACATATCATAGCTATATAAGTCATGTGAAGATTGAAGAAATCACCCTCTAATTGATTCTATGTCGACGAATTCATGTCTTAAAACTTGTTCTTAATGCTTGAATTAGATTGATCACCTAGTTCATGAGCTCACACACCACTTCTATAAATGTATGTTGCGAAGGGGTGTGGGAAAATGAGTTTTAAGATCGTTTCTTATAATCAACTGAGTTGTTTATATTGATTAGGGGGTGAGGTTTATCGATTGAGAAATTGAGCAACTCTAGCGCGTTAATCTTATTTTGGTCAATTAAATTCTTAAATGTGAACTGTTGACCGGGCAAAGGGTGTTTGATTGTTGCATGGCGTCTTACACTGGTTTAGGAGTTTGCACCCGTGAATAAGTCGATATAATCACTAGGTTGGTTGGTTGGTTAAACTCTGAAGAGAGTTTGAGAATGTGATAAACACAAGAGTAAACTTCAACTTAGTTTATTCATTGATATGAGAGGTGTATAAATAGATACAATTGAGAGAGACTAGCAAGCTAGCTTGGGCGGCCACTTGAGTATGTAGATGTGGGCGGCAAGCATGCAAAAGTAAAAGTAAAAGCTATGTCTATGACATAAAGTAAACTAGAGTTTGACATATTAATTGTTTATATGTATCACAATTAATATGTCTATGACATAAAGTAAACTAGAGTTTGACATATTAATTGTTTATATGTATCACAATTAATATGTCTTTTACAATTAAATAAAGTGTACAAAATATCTCAGACGAACTCCACGAGGTTGCTTTGGGCACTCTTTGAACTTCAATGATCTCTGAAGTAATGCTGTAATATTTCCACACCCCCCCTCAAACTGGGCTGTATATGTTGATGCAGCCAAGTTTGCTACTAAGTCTGCTGAACATAAGAGGTGGAATAGCCTTGGTAAGAATATCGATTCGATCTGTGAGGAACATCTTTGGAGTTGAATAATCTTGGCATCAATCTTTTCCTTCAGAAAGTGTCTGTCAATGTCCACATGCTTGGTTTTATCATGATGGACAGGATCTTCAGCCATGCATAAGGCTGAATTATTATCACAGCAGAGTGTGATAGGTTGCTGAGGAGGTTGCTGAAGTTCAGTCAGTACCCTTTTAAGCCATAGAGCTTCACAAATGCCAAGTACAAGTGCCTCGAGTTCACTTCAAGATCGCTTCTTGACACGAGAGGTTGTTTCTTGCTTCTCCAAGTAACCAGTGTTCCCCATACATATGAGCAATAGCCTGTGGTAGATCGGTTGTCAATGTGACATCCAGCCCAATCAGCATCAGTATAGACCTTGATTGATCTATCAAGAGACTTGGTGAAGTGCGGGGCCTTGGCCAGAGTGGACTTTAAATATCTCATTATCCTATTCACAAGATCCCAATGTTGCTCAGTAGGGCAGTGCATGAACTGACTGACCAGACTAACCCCATATGCAATATCAGGCCTTGTGTGAGAAAGGTAGATGAGTTTACCTACAAGCCTTTGATATTGTTCTTTTCTGACAGCAATGTCACCATGCAGTAGGGTGTTACTGGGGTCTATGATGACGGTCAAATTGTACCCGTTATTCTATGATCTTTATCCCCGATTCTAGTTTGAAAGAGCATCAATGTAGGGATAATAAGTCGTAATATGCCTAATTTATATATACCCCGATTTACGATTCGTTATTCTGCATTTCGATGATTTATTGCATTATTTGGTATTACAAACTATGTTTTTGTATGATAGATACAGTGAGCATTATGGACGGACTACGGAGAAGGAATTAAAGATCCAGGACAATGCAGAGCCCAGCAGAAGATAGAAGGCAAAGCCCAGAAGAAGTGAAGGCTCGGTCGACCGAGCCCAGCTATTCGGTCGACCGAGTGGACTTAAAGCCCAGCACAGTCCAGCGTATTACTTAAGTCGGTTAGGGTTTAGGGAATCCGACCCTTAGTCGGTTTCTAAGTCGGTTATGAGCTCTATATAAGCACATTGTCATTAGTATTATGAAGGAAATTCATTCATACATTGATTTAATCATTGATAAAAGAGAGCTACACATTGAGAGTTTTTCAGCAAGTTAGGGCTGCAACAATGTAAGCCCTTAATCTTCATGTTTTATTTTCAAGTAATTAATTCTTCCAATTATGTTCTTATCGTTTGAATTAATTAAACATAGCTAGATGATGTGATTCTCGGCTATGACGTTAGGTGGTGGTGACACCTTGTCAATGAGGATCCCATGACCTACGTCATAATCTAGATTTATTCATGACTCTATGTGATTTGATTACTGTGTATCTATGATAGTTTATATAAGTGATGTACGAATTGCTGTTTAATATGTTCTGTATGAGGAAACGCTGAGAGGTTATTTCTAGGATGTAATTAGGGTTGAGTTCGTCCGGGTGACCGAACAGAGTCGTTCGGTCGACCGAGCCCCTTCACTCGGTCGACCGAGCCCTAGTTTCGTCAGTTAAGTCTGCCACGTCTTTATGGTGGGTCCAACCTAGTTGAATTTACTTTCTCAGTAGGTATGGCTACGGCTACGTCGCTCGTCAGTTTTTCATTAGCGTATTGTTAGGAAATACCAATATAAGACGTCTAGTTCGGCTCACGAACGATCTTTCGGGACTTTCAGCAAGACCTAGATTAGTTTTGTATTAGGGAATTGTCGACACCTAATCATACGTAAATCGTAGATTAACAAGAGACTTACCAAGTAATTGTTAATAGGACGAGGGCTTGAGCGATCGTTTAGGAAGTACGCCTAACCATAGGAATGTTGCCTAAGCGAGGTGTACGGTTAATACCGGCATCCTTAGTGTAGTAAGCGTGTGAGTTATATGAGATGGAAACCCAAAAGGTGAAGTCACGTAACAATACCACAGTGATCTAGTAACCTAACCGGTGCTAAGTCAAGTTAAGGGGATGACCCCCGTAGCCAATTAAATATGAATACAGCCAGATTGACAGTTAATGAGTTAGGTTATCTTATATAAGTTGTCTTGGTCCAAACGATAACGTTGGTAATTGGAAGGTTAATTACGTGTGTGTCTCTTAGGTTTGAGTTTGTTTATTTTATTTTGTCTTTTATGTTGGTCTTAGGCCGTTGTTCAATAACGAATTAGGTGAGTTAATTATTTAAACCTAGGGTCCACATTTTGATTCCCTGAGGGATCGACCTTGATTCACCATCGCTATGCTATGATGTACCTAGTGCTATTGCTAGTATTTGGTGGTCAAGTAAAATAAATTTATAACCTGATCAGACCGCAATCAAGTTTTTGGCGCCGTTGCCGGGGAAATCAATGGCCCAATGATTGTTTAAATAATTATTTTTATCTACTTCGTTCTTTCTTTATTGTTTTTAGTGCATTATTTATTTTTCTTATGACGAATTATCTGTACTTGTATGCTGTTAAAGGATTAAAGCAGGAATGGGGAAGGTATTCGTTCGGTCGACCGAACGTATCCACTCGGTCGACCGAGCCTCTTCCAGCTTTAATTTTATATACAGTGTTGTTTCCCCAGTGTTCTGTTTCCCCCTGTTTGTAGGTTGTAAGTTTGACAACAGTATGAGCAATCATACTATTTGTCAATTTACTAATTGTTTATTGTTTTTCAAATATTGCAGATAATTCGAAATAAATCACTCACTTAACCTGCTCAAGATCAGCAAAATGTCATCAACCAATTTTCTTGAAGCTAAAGAAGAAGTTAAGGTTTTACGAACCAAAACTACACCTAAAAAGCCGTTAACACCAAAGCTCATGGAAAGGATAGAAAAGATGAAAGCGAAAATCCGAGAGGCAAGGAAATCGAGGGAGGCTAAAGAAGCCTATTGGCAAAGAGGTATGTCTATTTTGAATCCAGAGGAAATTTCTTGATTCGATTCACTTTTAGATTATGATGATTACATGTCCGAGATAGAATCTGAGTCGAGGGTAGCGCATGCTATGAAGAGCCCTATTGTCATCTGTTTCTAGAGATGAAATATTGATTAAAGACGAGTCTCGATCGATGCAAAAGTTAAGCGAGACCAGGAGCTTTTATGGTTGGAGTAACCCTAGAACAAACCCATTTAGGTTTAGCCTTGATTGATTCGGTTCGAGCCTTAATATCTTTCCTAAAAGCCTTTGTGATAGGAATTTCATTTTAACACCCACTAACACCCCGCTCCAAGTTAGATTAGCGGATGGAACTAGGACAATCATGACTGGGAGACTGAACAACATGATTATTGGTGTGGGGCAATTACGGTTTAAGATAGACATAGTGGTAATGGAAATCGAGGAGCATCCCTGAATGCCCAATCATTTTGGGTAGATCGTTTATCAACACCGCTAGAGCCTTCATACGGATGACCGGACATGAGATAGTATTGTTTGACGCTAAGGGTTACGAGTGTTATGGGATAACAAATCCAAATTTCCTGTGCGGTAAGTGTGAATGTGTTAGAAGTAGTTGGTTCGGAGAAACTTGATGCCATTCAAGGGTTAGGAAAGGATGCTGATGATAATGTCGATGATAAAGATGAGAAGGAAGTCCTTACTATTCTAAGTCGGAATAGGTCGATTCACCTGCACCACGTACGACCAATATTGAAGTCGTAGACCTACCTAAGGATAGGAGGACCGAGAGGGAAGAAGCGAACTAGGAGAGTTCGTAACAAAGCTCATCAAAATCGAGAGACAAATCCAAAAGTAGGCGCTTGTCCGGATGGTCAATTAATTTGTCTTTTCATTGGACTAAAATCCAAAGGAAGGGCACTCGTAGAAAAGGACGGTCAAACTTTTTCGGTGAAAGTCGGCGGGTGAAAGCCTGGCAAGTCAAGGCGCGTGTTTAGGAGTGATGATTTTGGAAGTCGAGCTATAGACTCAAAAATTTAGAATTTTCTCGTTTCATGTATTTTATTTCATTTTACTTTTTTAGTATGAATAAAAGTAACGTAGAATGACGAGTTTTTTTATTTTTGCCGTGTTCCAATGACCATTGGAGTTACGGATGTGCAAAAGTTTTTTTACTCGAATCATTTTAACGTGAAGTAGAGTAGAAGTGAAATCATTATAAAATGTATTGATGATGAGAATTTGGTGAAAAGATGCTTAGTTTAAAATTTGTATTATTTGGAAAAAGTGAAGATTTATATGTTAATGGATTGTGGTTGGATTATTCGATTTTTGAGGTGAGGATTTTTCAAATTGTGACATAATAATTTTGATAGACTTATGTGTTCTAGCTTGAAAATTTCGTGTGTATCAAATTGAGGAGGTCAACTATCATTTATTTTTACACATCCCCATTTTTCATTTTCCAACACACCTTTTCATTTTCCCCATTAATTTATTCCTCCAACAAAACCATTCCACTCCTCAATCCTTGCCTTTCTATCTCCACCAATCACCTTCCACCATTTCAATCCTTTCACTTTCCACATCTTTCTATTTAAACCTCCTTTTTCTCTTCATCATTTCTCCACCACAAAATCTTCATCTTCTTCAAATCCCCAATTTTCTTCTCCCTCTTCTCTCCATTAATTCCCATTTCCAATCTTTCTCATAACTTCCATCCACCCAAAATTGGGGATAGTAATATAAATGATCCCCTCCAATATCACAAATTGTGCCTGTTCATATCTCTGAAGGATTATCCGACCCAGTCATCACAGGAAGACACGCACCTCAAAGAGCAGAGCTTCATCGATTCGGTCGACCGAACCCTCTGCTTTCGTCAACCGAGGCCCTTCTCTCGGTCGACCGAGAGCTTCTAATCTTTGCATCATTCGTCGGCGTGCTCTGTTCGATTACGCAATTATGCCACCAAGACGCCGATCCTCCGCACAGTTTGTAGCAGTCGACGATGCCATACCCTTGATCAACGGGTACCGCAATTCGCTAGCCAAGAAGTATTTTCGGTTTATCGGAATTTCTTCAACAATTCACCGGTACACTGGGCTCGGGATTAGATTTGACCAAGCGTGGTCAAGAGTCATTCGATCTCGTGGAATATTATCGATGGCAAGAGGTTGTTGCGCCACCGCCCGATTAATGTCGACCGGGTAAGAGAGTTTTATTCTTATTTACGCGTGCACCCACCTAATTTAGTCCAGGTTCGTGGCAAATCCATTGTTATTACTCCGGGACGATTAATAATTATTATGGTCTTGATACCCGGAGGAGGAGCCGAGTACACCGTCACGTTTGATGAGTCGATGCATGGTTGGAGGAGGTTGGTGCCCATCTCGGGATAGCATGGACAATAGGGAAGTTGCTCGCACTTTTGAGGAGCCATACTTTAGGCGGTGGGAAGATAAGTGCTTACAGGCTTATCCGTTCTAACATTATTCGGCCAAGCATGTGTCTACGATTTATTATGCACATGCTCTGGCTGATGTATTGGTTGAGCGAGAGGATGGCTGTTAATATTGGGGCACCGATGCGTTACGAGATGATTCGCCGATGCCCGCAAGCCTAGACACATCTTTGCCTTATGGTTCATTGATCACTTCATTATGTGAGGCAGCTGAGTGCCCAGTGCTAGGCAGTGACTCCTATGTCAGGCCCATGCCTATCCTATCTTTAGATTCCGTTCCACCACCTTTTGCACAAGCTGATGATCACGGTCCAGGTGATAACGATGCGCAATTCCAAGATTTTCCTGAAGCGAATCCCAATGTTCTTCCATTAGCTTTCGTTGATCCGAACGATATACCTTCGGACTAGGCATCTGTGTTAATCTATTAATTTTCTCTTTATCAATGTGTTTTTATTGTTGATTTCGGTGTGCCAATAAATTAAGTCGTGTTGTATGGAGTTCGTTTTGAATTTCCCTAATGAATAAAATTTGTCTTATTTAATGTGTTGGATATTTGTGCATTATTTCCACTATAATTATTCAGTATGGGCTTAAATTTGTTTAAGGCAATCATTATACCTTTTACAGTCCGTTTGATATGATTATATTTTTCTGGACTAACCCTGTAACGAGTTCCAAGTTTTTGTTAAAGATGTTTGTTGCAGAGGTTGCATTTTATTGCGGTTGGTCACTGTATTTGTCTGTTAAAATTCTCCAGAGTTCACCACGATCTGTTCCGCTCCCGCGCTTATCCAGAGCTAAGTTCCAATTTTTTGCTCTTTATTGTTATACATTGAGGACAATGCATGGTTTAAGTGGGGGGTACGAGCTCACTTAGCTCACTTAGCTTGCTCGAATAAGGATCTCTCTCTCTATATATATATCAAATAATATAATAAATGAGTAAAATTTAAACTTTTAAACATAGAATCACATTTACTTTTGTGAAGTTCCCGAATATTGTGTTTAATAAGGAAGGAACCATGATTCATGAGTACGTGATCACTTTATACTTTTGCGATATATTTCTAGTAAACTTGATGATATTCATGTTATATGTTGCGAGTAGTTATTTATTATTCAATTACTCAATAAATGAATCGATGAATATTGCGCTTATAATAAAAATGTAGAATTTTATGTGTACATTGCGTAGATGATTGGTTATGTAAACTTAGTGTCAATATCTATCTGCTGATGTATTCTGATATTCTTGCCAACAAAAGCGGAGTAATAAGCTTGAGACGTACCTGTGTTTTAGCAAAATGTTAAACACTGGGCTTGTGGTAACATTACCAAAGTAGCCCCGCGCTTGTGGTAATATTCAATGCTATGCATGATCTAAGATAGGGGGATACTCTAAAAAGTTCTCTACCTTGAGATTGATAGTATTTGAAAAATATGAAGATATGAAAAGAATATTCAACTCTTTAAGAGGCTTTGAGTAGTACTCGGTCTCCAAGTCCAAAAACCCTATAGATACGCTCTTGCTTATTGTTCTAGTGCTTTAACCATTGCGAGGCTCAAGAAGTGAGAATGCTGATGTTGGTAGGTTGAGATTTCGAAGTTAGCATAAACTCTAATCTTGCTACATTCATATAAAACTAATGCACATGCACACATCACTTCGATTCATAGTGAGTAATGAGTAATGGATACCTTATGAGCATAAACAATATGAGTTGATTCGAGTTTCTTGTGTTAGTATAATTTGACCAATGGAAAATGATTATATGGGGAATAACTTATTGATACTTTGATCGGGACGATCAAAGGCTAAGTGGGGGGTAGTTGATGACGGTCAAATTGTACCCATTATTCTATGATCTTTATCCCCGATTCTAGTTTGAAAGAGCATCAATGTAGGGATAATAAGTCGTAATATGCCTAATTTATATATACCCCGAGTTACGATTCGTTATTCTCGCATTTCGATGATTTATTGCATTATTTGGTATTACAAACTATGTTTTTGTATGATAGATCTGGTGAGCATTATGGACGGACTACGGAGAAGGAATTAAAGATCCAGGACAATGCAGAGCCCAAAGCAGAAGATAGAAGACAAAGCCCATAAGAAGTGAAGGCTCGGTCGACCGAGCCCAGCTATTCGGTCGACCGAGTGGACTTAAAGCCCAGCACAGTCCAGCGTATTACTTAAGTCGGTTAGGGTTTAGGGAATCCGACCCTTAGTCGGTTTCTAAGTCGGTTATGAGCTCTATATAAGCACATTGTCATTAGTATTATGAAGGAAATTCATTCATACATTGATTTAATCATTGATAAAAGAGAGCTACACATTGAGAGTTTTTCAGCAAGTTAGGGCTGCAACAATGTAAGCCCTTAATCTTCATGTTTTATTTTCAAGTAATTAATTCTTCCAATTATGTTCTTATCGTTTGAATTAATTAAACATAGCTAGATGATGTGATTCTCGGCTATGACGTTAGGTGGTGGTGACACCTTGTCAATGAGATCCCATGACCTACGCCATAATCTAGATTTATTCATGACTCTATGTGATTTGATTTCTGTGTATCTATGATAGTTTATATAAGTGATGTACGAATTGCTGTTTAATCTGTTCTGTATGAGGAAACGCTGAGAGGTTATTTCTAGGATGTAATTAGGGTTGAGTTCGTCCGGGTGACCGAACAGAGTCGTTCGGTCGACCGAGCCCCTTCACTCGGTCGACCGAGCCCTAGTTTCGTCAGTTAAGTCTGCCACGTCTTTATGGTGGGTCCAACCTAGTTGAATTTACTTTCTCAGTAGGTATGGCTACGGCTACGTCGCTCGTCAGTTTTTCATTAGCGTATTGTTAGGAAATACCAATATAAGACGTCTAGTTCGGCTCACGAACGATCTTTCGGGACTTTCAGCAAGACCTAGATTAGTTTTGTATTAGGGAATTGTCGACACCTAATCATACGTAAATCGTAGATTAACAAGAGACTTACCAAGTAATTGTTAATAGGACGAGGGCTTGAGCGATCGTTTAGGAAGTATGCCTAACCATAGGAATGTTGCCTAAGCGAGGTGTACGGTTAATACCGGTGTTCGGTAAAAACGAGTTTTACAATTTATAACCGAAACACCCCAAGTATAAGGTTCGTAGTATAGGATGTTAACGGGTCGCCCTAAGGAGTGGAATGTTTATCGGATCGAAGTGCAATAATTAAATCGATTATGTCACTTAATTATTAACTAAAACTAGATTTAAACTAATTAAACTAGGGTTTATACTAAAAATAAAGCTAATGAACAAGAATTACGATGAACAAGAAAACGATGATGATGAACAGTAACTTGGATGAATAGTAAATTTGCAGAAAATTAACAATTAACAACTAGAATTTAAAACAACTAACTTAGCAATCAACGATTTATACTAATGATTCGATTTATCAAGTAATTAAAACAACGGCAAGGCAACGGGAATCCACCGATCAACCAACCCAACCCCAACTAGACGGCAAGTTAAAGATATGATTTTTAGTAATGATCTATCACGAATTCGATTAAATTTCTCTAAACGAATTCTAGGGTTTCGTTTTCTTTTTCAAGTAAAACTAAACAACATGAAAAACACGATCACGAGATTATTTCTAATACTCTTACTCAAATAATTATAAACGATCTCTCGAATTATAATTAAGTGCATCAATTGAAAAGATCACAACTTTGAACAATATTTTCATATAAATTCAAAGCATAAAAGATGGTTTCATCGATCTCTCGATTCAAATAAAACATAAACGATAAATAACAAATTCTAATTGATGAAAAACGATAACTTTACTCACTAAAAGTATGGCTAAAAATCTCTCTAGTTGGTGTTGATGTTGATCGGTTTCATCCGTTGTCCCACCGCTGATGTGCTTAGCCAACAACCATGATGTTAATCATGATTATTGGTTTGGAGAAATTCATCCCTAATTAAGCTTTTGTGCGGCTGGAAAATAATTGCGGCTGCTGCTTTTTTTCGTCTGGTAGGGTTTCCTCAGAGCTGAATTTATAAGGAGTTTGAGGCGGTGGCTCAAGGTCGGTCATCTGATCGAAATTACGCCTTGCAACTTCTAAAATTCATATCTTGAGTTGTAGACCTCCAAAATTATGATCCGAATGTAATAAAAAGCTCTCGGAAAACTCTACAACTTTCATTAAGGACTCTTCTTCAGAAAACGCATTTTGATTAGCCCGTCGTATCCGAGTATATTTCGGGATTTTCCACTAGTTTCAGCAACAGCATCCAAACTTGTAACGCTCATATCTCGGGCCTCATGAGTCGGAATGAAGTGATTCAAAATCCTGTAGAATCCTCTCTTCAAGCCCTACAAATCTTCTCTTGATGTCGAGAGTCAAATCAGTGTATATCATATCAAGAACTGCATCGGAATTTCGGCTGCTTGAAAGCTTCATTCCAAGCTTTATCTCCATGTTCCTTCCATTTCACTTCTCTTCCATGCAAAACCTCATCATTTAATCCTCTTGCATGCCAAAATATGTATCTATAACATAGGAAAATATACCAAAGCGTAACACAATCCCAAAATAACATAAAATCCCAATTTAAGCACATAAATCGTTACATTTTGCGATTTATTATCTTTAAACATCATTTGCTCAGTTTATCCTTTTGGCGAGTGATTTTCTATAAAAATCACTAAAACACGGGAGATAATGTTATGAAATAACTCGATAAAAACCATAAAATTAGTCGTAAACAACCGGCATCCTTAGTGTAATAAGCGTGTGAGTTATATGAGATGGAAACCCAAAAGGTGAAGTAACGTAACAATACCACAGTGATCTAGTAACCTAACCGGTGCTAAGTCAAGTTAAGGGGATGACTCCCGTAGCCAATTAAATATGAATACAGCCAGATTGACAGTTAATGAGTTAGGTTATCTTATATAAGTTGTCTTGGTCCAAACGATAACGTTGGTAATTGGAAGGTTAATTACGTGTGTGTCTCTTAGGTTTGAGTTTGTTTATTTTATTTTGTCTTTTATGTTGGTCTTAGACCGTTGTTCAATAACGAATTAGGTGAGTTAATTATTTAAACCTAGGGTCCACATTTTGATTCCCTGAGGGATCGACCTTGATTCACCATCGCTATGCTATGATGTACCTAGTGCTATTGCTAGTATTTGGTGGTCAAGTAAAATAAATTTATAACTTTGATCGGATCATAATCGAGCCTCACTGGGGATACAACAGTTTGCATCCCAAAGATGCCGCTTCCTTGATGAGATCCAATACATACTTCCTTTGGGAGACTCGAAATGCCTTTGGTGTTTCTAGCCACTTCCATACCAAGAAAGTACTTGAGGTAGCCGGATCCTTAACTTGGAACACCTTTGCCGGTAGAGTCTTTAAATTTTGAATCTCAAGAGAGTCATCTCCAGAAGGATGATATCATCCACATATACAATAAGAATAGACCTTCTCCGGTTGGTTGTCTTGATGAACATAGTGATCTCGAGTTGCATTGATGATATCCAGCAGCCTTTGACCACAGTAGTAAGTTTCCCAAACCAGGCTCTTGGGGATTGCTTCAGGCCATATAGAGATTTTATGAGTTTGCATACCTTGCCCTGAGTGTGAGGATTGACAAAACCAGGAGGTACATTCATATAGACTTCCTCAGTGAGATCACCATTGAGAAAAGCATTTTTGATATCCAATTGGTGTAGAGGCCGACCCAGTTGGATGACTAGAGAGATCGAGAACCCCGACAGTGTTGAGTTTTGCCACTTTGGTGCAAAAGTTTCCTTATAGTCAATACCATAAGTTTGAGTGAATCCTCTTGCTACCAATCGGCTTTGTACTTGTCAATTGTACCATCAACATTGTATTTGATAGTGAATAACCATCTGCAGACTAATCTGTCTTTTTGCCTTTTGGAAGAGTTGTGAGATCTCAAGTATGATTATCCAGGAGGCGATCATCTCTGTTTTTTAATGCTGACCTTCCACTTATCATTTTGAAGGGCCTCCCGAATATTTTTAGGAATAGAGTGAGAGTCCAGTCCTGTGTAAACATAGCAAATTCGGAAGACAACCGGTCATAAGATAAATAAGTATGAATAGAATGATCGATTGCATGATCTTTTCCCCTTTCCTTAGAGCAATAGTCCGTCATCAATGTCAGTAGGGTCTTTGTGGTTCAGTGAGCCTCTCGAGTCAAGAGGTGTTGAGGCTCAAAGAGGCTCAGGTTCAGCAGGCTCTGGGTCAGTAGGGTGCTGAGGTCCAGCAGAGCCTGGGTCGAGGGTGCTTGAGGTTCATCTCTTTGAGTCTCGATGAGTTGCCGAGGTTAAGAGTTTGTTGAGGAACGGATTTAGATCAAGTTCAATAAGATTTCCATCGATGATCGCTTGATGAGACTTGTCTTGTAGTAGGAGTCCTTTCAAAGAATTTTACATCCATAGAGTTGTAAAATTTCTTTTCGATAGGTGAATAGCATTTGTAACCTTTCCCGTCCTTAGCATACCCTAGGAAAATGCACTTGTGAGCTTTGGGATCAAGTTTGCTTCTGTGTTGGGCATGGATATAAACAAACACAGTACAACCAAAGATTTTTGGAGGCAATTGGGCAATAAGATGAGGGCAGGAGTGTGTGGTCAGCAGGTTTGGATAGGAGTCTTGAAACCTAAACACTACGGGAAGCCTGTTGATTAAGTATGTGGCGATCAATATAGCTTCACCCCACATATATTTTGGAATATTTGTAGTGAACATGATTGATCGGCCATTTCAGCAGTGCCTATTCTTTCTCTCAAGAACTCCATTTCTTTGAGGTGTCTCAACACAACTCTTTGGTATGGACAATTCCCTTATTCATCAAGAAATTCTTGAGATTAGACTCATAATATTCAAGAGCATTGTCAGTCTTCAAAATTTTAATCTTAATGTCAAACCGAGTAGAGACCATGTTGTAAAACTCTTGAAAGATGGATCCAACTTGATTTATCCTTCATTAAAAATAACCAAGTGGTTCGGTGTGGTCATCTATGAAGGTTACAAACCACCTCTTGCCTGTTATACTTTTCACTCTTGAGGTCCCATACATCACTTTGTGAATTAAGGTGAAAGGTGTGGATGGGAAGTGAGGTAATTTAGTATACATGATTTGGTGAGTTTGGAAAATTGACAAATATCACATTGAAGATCATTAAGATTACATCCTTTAAACAATTCTGGAATTAAAGACTTTAAATAACCAAAACTTGGATGTCCTAGTCTATAATGCCATAACATGCTATTGTCTAGGTTTTGAGTGCAGTCGAGGGATTCGGTCTTCGCCTTCTTGTCTTCAAAGCAGGTTGATCACAAACAATCTGAGCGGGGTTTAGCTTGACCAATCACTTCTGTGAAGAAAGATCTGGAATGTGCACCGATCCTTATCAAAAACAACAAATCCAATTCAGATCTTTAGTGAGTTTACTAATGAGATATAAGGTTACAATATAACTTTGGAACAAATAAGACCCTTGTAGATATATCGATTAGTAAGTTTAACCTTCCCAACACCTTTTGCATAAGAAAGCAGAACCATCGCCAGTTTTAATTTCGTGAATTTGGGTGCATGGCATATAGTGGGTAATGAGGTTTTTATTACGGTCATGTGGGAAGAAGCCCTAATCAACAATCCAAGTCTCATTACTAAGAGGTGAGCGGAATATACCGCTTTAGCATGAGTGGCCATTTCGAAGAGAGGAGCTACCTTCACGATCTTTGTGCAATAAAGGCTTTAAAGGCAAACAAACCGAGCATTGGATGGTCTGTCATTCTCCTAAATCACCGACAAGTGCGCTTTGATTTTCCCTGGTTGGTTTTGAGGTTTTAGAGGGATTAGGCTTGCCATGAAGCTTCCAAAGAATTGTCCTTGGTGTGATTTGTGCGTTTGCGGTGATCACAGAACAACCTTCCGCTTTTCTCAAGAAGCCTGTAAGTCCCAATAACCTCAAAGCAGACCTTCCCGACATTCAAACAGGCGGTACCTTCAAGAGGGGGTTATCGCAGGGTGTTGGTGAGCATCACTTTCCTCCTGCTTTCCTCATGTTTGACCTCAGCAAACATGGATTTGAGATTTGGGAGAGGTTTAGTAGCTAGAATTCTACCTCTAACATCATCAAGAGTAGGATTCACCAAAGTGAGGAACTTGAATACTCTCTTCTTTCTATGATGTCTTTAAATAGAAAGATCCTTGACATCATTCCAGTTGTGAGTTTCCAACATATCTAGGTGTTGCCATGCCTTAGATAGTTGATTGAAATATTGAGTTCTACGTATATATCTCCTTGTCTGCAGATTTTGAATCTGAGTTTTGAGTTCATAGACTTGGATGTATTGTCCTTTTTGAGTAAAGGTCTCCGGCATTATCCTGCATTTCCTTAGCGTTGTCATACATCATGAAGTTCTCATCGATCTCTTTTGTCATAGACATCGTGAGGATGGTCATGACTTGGTTATTTCTGTGTCCCATGCTTCAAACTTGGGGTCGATTTCAAAGAGGCGGAGTTTGGAAACGCACAGATATCCCATCTTGCCCTGGCCGGAGATATACATTTTCATAGACCTTGACCATAGCAAGTAATTGTTACCATCAAGTTTATGATTTGTAAAAGAAGAGTGTTCAATTATCCCATCACGAGGCAATCTGTGAGTCTCATCGAGGAAGATGAAACTTTCAGATAATGTTGACATTTTTCTGAAAAAGAACTGAGTTTTGCAGCGGACTTTAGAACTCAGTAAGGCTCTACTACCATGAAGAGAGTTTGAGAATGTGATAAACACAAGAGTAAACTTCAACTTAGTTTATTCATTGATATGAGAGGTGTATAAATAGATACAATTGAGAGAGACTAGCAAGCTAGCATGCCACTTGAGTATGTAGATGTGGGCGGCAAGCATGCAAAAGTAAAAGTAAAAGCTATGTCTATGACATAAAGTAAACTAGAGTTTGACATATTAATTGTTTATATGTATTACAATTAATATGTCTATGACATAAAGTAAACTAGAGTTTGACATATTAATTGTTTATATGTATCACAATTAATATGTCTTTTACAATTAAATAAAGTGTACAAAATATCTTGTACGAAACTCCCGAGGTCTTGGGCACTCTTTGAACTTCAAGAATCTTTGAAATAATCTTTGTAATATTTCCACAAACTCATAGCCGAAATAATCGATTAGAGGGGTGAAAGTACTCAATTGGATCATTGCGTACTATGCCTCTATCTCTTATTATCTTTCGTTTATTCATCGTTATAGTATAGTTGAGAACGTGAACAACCTTTGTAACATAAACTAAGTACGAAGACGACTTTGGTACTCGATTGATTCCTTGTGGGATACGACCTTGTTCACCTCAATAGTACATTTGATCCGGTACACTGTCGGTTAAGGTTTGGATCATCACTATTTTGATCATCAATTTACATGCAAAGATATATTAATTGAGAATGTTTAGTAATAGGAACATAAGTGTTATACTTCTCAGGAGGAGCTTCATTGCATGCAGCAAACTGAATCCAAATGTTTTTTTCCTCTTGTACTTCTTCCCGGCTGGAGCTATATATGATTACTGTAAGTTAGCTCTTTGCGTTTTTCTGTCCACTTTTTGAACAGGTAGCTTTTTGCAGTGTTGTCGTGGCAAAATAAATCATTTTATAATTAGATGAGATATCTTACGCGTATATCTTTTCACACAGAAAAAAAAAAACATCTTCTTAAAGCATGCCTTCTATTGTTTTTTAACCTTGTGCCTTTGTTTATGTGTTTTTCAACGTGCATTGATTCTGACCCGATCTTAAACGGAATACGGAAATCCACCGCGGCCTATCATTAGCTAGATATCGGTAGCTACATTTTTTTTTTCCGGATCTTTTTTAGCTTTGCAGTTTATATACCAAGACCACACCAAATTTTTTTCCTGGTTCCGCCACTGGTTGCATTTGCGCTAATATTATCACTAAATTCCAACCTCATTTTAAAGGAGAAAGCAACAAGTATATAACTTACTGCATTAGGCAAATTTTATCCTGTCCTAATCCAAGTATAACTTGGTGATTCAGAATCAATAAGAAATTAGTAAAGTAGATGCTTTAAAATATTTATTCCTAAAATTTACATGTTTGCCATTATTTTAAAAATACGTATTGGTTGAATAGATATGATATGACATTGTTGGAGTTGGACCACCATAAAACTACTGAATTCATTATGATATATTACATTGATGTATCTTTCAACATCGGCCTTTTTGTTAGAGCATTCACAATAACAAACATTTTGTATCACCCCTTTAAAAACTTAGTTTTTTTGTTACTCCCTCCGGTTTTTTTTTTTTAACCGTCGTTTTTGAAATATTCACACAGATTAAAAAAACATGATTCATATATTTTAAATAGAGTATAAAATAAACAAGTTCCTCCCCATAAAAGATATATGACTGTTATGTAAATAAAAAATATTCTAAATGTTGTCATTATCTCTAATTCTCTCTCTCTCTTTTTTTTTTTTTTTTTTTTTTTTTTTGGTTTTGTACTCATTTGAAATCTTATTTCTTTCACCCATTACACTGATTTATACCACGAAAATTAAATGCAAACATATAAACAGATTCTGTTTTGTACCCCTTAAAAAATATTTACCAGCTAAATTACAATTTTGGTCCTCTAACTAGACACGTTTTTCGATTTTAGTCCTGGTTTTTCTCCGGCGACAATTTTAGTTCTGTAAGTGGTCTTTTTTTTGCAAAAATAGTCTTGAACGCCGTAAAGACCACTTACAGGACTAAAATTGGTCTTTTCCGGCGACAATTATAGTCCTGTAAGTGGTCTTTCCGGCGACAATTTTAGTCCTGTAAGTGGTTTTTCCGGCGTTCAGGACTATTTTTACAAAAAAAAAGACCACTTACGGGACTAAAATTGTCGCCGAAGAAAAACTAGGACCAAAATCGAAAAACGTGTCTAATTAGAGGATCAAAATTGTAATTTAGCCGTTTTATACCACTAAAATAAAATGGAAATATATAAACAGATATTCCTTCCCTTTGCGCCTTACAAAAATACACAAGAAAAGCCCTAATTAAAACACGATTGTATTTTGCGTGTCTTGATTGAACTAATATTTTGTTTCTTGAGATTGACAAATTTCCCGTGAAAAAGAAAAAGAAAAGAGAGCCAATGAACTTGCCGGACGACACAGTACACGATTGTATTTTGCGTGTCTTGATTGAACTAATATTTTGTTTGTGGAGATTGACAAATCTTCCTCTGAAAAACAAAAAGAAAAGAGAGCCGATCAACTTGCCGGACGACACAGTTTCAGAGATCCTATTGAGATTTCCGGTGCAATCACTACTCCGATTCCGATGTGTTTGTAAGAATTGGTGTGCCCAAATTGATAGTTCCTTCTTCAAAGAAAAGCATCTCGCTTACCGACTTGCCAGGTATGACGATGACCTTATTGTTGTGAACAGGACGTATCATTTATATTCTTATGATTATTATCATTCTACGAATGAAGTGACTTGTTACGGTGATTACCAATCCCTCTCCTGTTGGAATTCATCATGTAATTTTGATATTGGTTCGGATGGGTTAAGCTTTTCCACGCATATCAACGGCATAGTTTGCATTACCTTTTTCGATGGGGATGGGGATGGGGCCGACTTCAATATCTTTTTGTGTAATCCTGCCCTAAGAGAATTCAGGAAACTCTGTGAATTTATGGATTTCCCGGAGGGATTTGGATTAACTTATCCCATCAAAAGAAGAGCTATGGGATTTGGATTTGATGATGCTACGGAGGATTATATCTTAGTTCAACTACTAAGCCTTAAGAAAAAAGATGATGGTGGAGATGCATGGACGGACCACAAATGTGTTTTATACCATGTAAGGACCGACTCTTGGACGATGATGGTCGAGATGCCTGCATTTGTTTCTGCATCTTACTTCAAAGATAATAAGTATCTGTTTTATTCTTCCTTGTTTTCCCATGGATCCATCCATTGGTGTATGGGGTGGGAGCCTAGTTATCGGATACTTACTTTCAACACGACTAGTAAGTTATTTCAAGAGATCCAGTTTCCTCACGGTTGGAAAAATTATAAGTACAGAGAGGATCCTCATCTGTTTAAGGTCGACAACTCCTGTATTGCCTTGGTGGGTGAAGATGATCTACACACGCTCGACATATGGGTGATGAAAGAATATGGTGTCACAGAGTCTTGGACTAAACAGTATTCTATAAGTTGTTTACGATCAATCCAGAAGCCATTATCTTTTTGGAGAAAAGATAAACTACTCCTTGTAACAATAGATGGGAAGATCATTTGTTATGATCTCTCAAAAGGTCGATTATGTCAACCTGCTGGACAGTGTGATTCTATGCATCTGCCATATTACGATGCGGTGACATTAGAAGTGGTAACTTGCTGTGAAAGTTTAGTTTCAATCAAGAAAAGCTGAATTAATGCAGGAGAATAAGCATCATATTACATGAAACAAAGAGGTGTCTGTCCTGTCCTGCTGTCCCCTTCTTAGTCTATCTCCCATGATTTTTTTCGTTTTTCGAATTTTGTTTAAGGTGTTAGGAGCAAATTAAATGGAGTAGTTTTTTATTTGGTTCTGAATTTTGTTTATTTGGTTTCATTATAACATATTGGTCTTTTTGTTATATATTTTGTTGAACACTAATTTACATGGGAAAGAATAACTGTGAATGTTTAGTGTTTTATGGAACTAGACATAGCACTATAGCAGCATGCCAGCATAAGTCTTGTACTAATTTAAACTTTTTGAGAATCCAAATCTTTTGCCATTTCTACTTGGCTGAAAGTATAGCCCGTTTAGATTGATGTTATAAAATGTAATCCAAATCGGGTGCGTGTCGATCGATTCATTCCATCCATTCTCATATGTAATGAAGTAAAATGAAAACAATCACTCACATTGCCTCGATTCGGATCAATCTCTAATTGAGCTCGTGTATTTCATCACACATAACTGCTCCGATTTATGTGGGATATAATCCTATATTTACAAATACTGAAGAAGTCTAGTTTATGGCCGGAGCAGATATTAGTACGCAGAAAAGAACATATTAGTTCATTGTCGTGGTTTTAAAAGTATCCATGATTTAGACTCGTTTCTTTGCTCGAAGATGAGTCACAAATTATGATGTTTTTTTGGTCTCACTTCTCGTAACAGTTATAGTTGGGAAAGCTTTACAAGTTTTTTTTGGTCCAAGGTTACTTTTGTGCATTGTTAATGGCACTGCACCCAATATACTCGGGCACCACACCTGTGCAAAATTCGACTTTTTAGAGGTCAAAATAACACATTTCGACTTTGCGAGTTGAAATAACACATTTCGACCCTTAAAAAATCGAATTTTGCATATGTGTGGTGTCCGAGTATTTTGGATGTTGTGCCATTAACAATTCCCTTCTATCATACATCACATTGTGACTTTTCCAAACACCACACAATGTCTCGATTTACCATTATGAAAAGCTTTTGGATGGCTTTTCAAAAAAAAAAAGAAAAAAGAAGACAGCTTTGGGATGGCATTTGCAATGTGGAACTATCCACAACCTAATTCACAATGTGAATTTTTCTTCCTTTCTTTTATTGTACCCTACCTTTTATATCTATTTTTTCTCTATCATATTTACACTAAAATTCCCTATTCTCCTTTCAATATCTCTTTCTTTTTTTCATTTTTTTTCCCTGTTGATTTCTTTTTTTAAAGTTACGAAAAATGAAATGGTAGAGGCACAACCAAAACTACACAACAGGTGACACAACGTGATCTCTTACCCTCGATTTTAATGAGTGTTAATTAATTGTGATGTGGACTCATCAAATTTATTGCTGGAGATCACGTTGTGTCACTTTGGTTGTGCATCTATCATTACTAAAAAAAAAAATGTCTTCTTGATAAAAATAATGATACAGACACAACCGTTGTAACACAGCGAGTGTCACAACGTGCACCTACACCATTGATTATGATGGAAATCATAATGATCAATGAGTCTACATTAGAAATCAGCGTCAGAATAAAATTTATTATCTGACTCAAATTCGGTCCTACAAAGACAACGAGCAGGAAGCTACGACCATGATAGCATGCCCAATCGAAAATGCTTTTAGATATTCAGTTTTGTCGGTGCGGGGTAATGGCTCCACTTTCAACGACACAAATGTAGCTTAAATCGAGTGTAGAAAATATGTCTACAGTTTTTGCACCGACAAAAGAGGGATATCGAGTGTTGATGAAGGAGATGAAAATGTGTAAAAAAAAAATATGAATGTGTGTAGATTGTAGATGAATGATGTGTAGAAAATGATGAAGAAGAAGGGTTTGTGTGTGTGTGTGTTTTTGGGAATGAATAAATGATTTTTGATGATGAAGAAGGATGTAGTCTTTGGGTTAATGTTGATGATTTGGATGAAGATTAAGTTTGTAGATTGTTATGGATGTAGGTTAATAATTGTGGATTAGATGATTGCATTAAAAGAGAAAGGATTATAATGCTTCATTTTAATTACCAATGGACTCAATTGCATTTTTTTTTAAGATTTATGGTGTAAGAAGTAATTTTTTCATTTTATTGTTCGGTGCTTGAAGTAAAAAAATAATAAAAATATAGTTGTGGTGCCTGGAGTAATTTAAAGAGTGCCGGGAGTGAGTGTGGTGTTAGAAGCAAAAGCGTGATGCCGATAAAAGCCGCTTAGATCAAATAAGTCTATTCAAGCCCAATAACATAAATAATGGACTTAATGCACTTCTGCTACACTTGAATTGCATCATTCCCTCCCGTTTGAGTAAGAAATCATCCTCGAATCAAAAGGATGTCGTATAATTGGTCATCACGCACAAAGTTTTGGACAAACCAAAAAGATATCAATGAGACACCGGGATCAAACATAATGTCAATATACCACTTCAAATCAATGCACGTTTTTATGGTGATCCATGAATCACAAATGCAACATCAGAATAGTCTTTCGACTTGATATAAATGTGGATGAAGCACTCTGTTGCAGAAACATAACTATCGAAATTAAAATATGGATGGATATCAACATGCACAAGAAATGTATCAATGAAAGTGTGCCCTGGTTTTTCATCAATGTGAATTGGATCAAGAAAATCCAATGTCAATATAAGTATATTAAAGGGATTTTTACCCAGTGTCCTCCTCGCGTGGATGAGCTTCATGTACTTACAAAAAAGACAAAATAGAACTCAAACAAATAATCAGTGAGATAGAATTAGACTTCTCATTCTCCTTCTCCACTTTCTTGTCCACAAAGTTAGACTCATTGTCATACTTGCACATTTCCATAGAAAATCCATGATATTTGCACATTACCATGCAAAATCCACGATACTTGCACATTTCCATTAAAAATCCACGATGCTTGTGTATTTTCACAAAAACCACGACACATCTTCGTCTCCTTCATCAACACTTGTCCCCTTCAGTTTTTCTGCACCGACAAAACTGAATATCCTTCTTTTACCAAAAAAAAAAAAAAAAGTTACGCCACTCTGACTGTCTGACAGGCTCTCTGAAGGATCCATCTTGCCAAGCAAGGATCCATGCATGGAGAGCAAGAAGAAAAGATCTTTTCATCCACCAAGAGACAAAATTGAGAAACTTAATTCAGCATTCTGTGAATTTATCCAAATCAAAAGATCGAGCTTGAAGCTGCTCCAACAGAAATAGAGATGTTAGTTTAATTCCCCAACGAGACATGAACGGAGGCAACAAGAGTTTTCTTCATAAGAATTGGCATCCACCTCTTTAAAGCACCTGAGTTGCATTGGGATATTACACAAGCTTCAACAATCACGACAAACACCTGTAGGCGAAATCGCAATTTTAGTCCTTTAAGTTGTCTCGTTTTGAGTTTTAGTTTTTTTTTTCTCCGATCACAATTTTAGCCTTGCAATTTTTGCACTGACGCCTGAAACCCCACCCTTTCCCGATTTTGAAACCTTGCCCCCTCCTCCAATCTGAAACTCCCTCCACCACCACCTCCCCGAAATCGGAACCCCGCCCCCTCCATTGTAGTGGAGCTTATAATGCTGATTGAAGTAAATGTTTTAATTCTGCAGTCTCTAGGACTTGGAATTAATAATGGGATGCCGGATTTGCAGAAGGGTGGTGCAATTAACGGAGGTGGCAGCACCATTTGCAGAGACAAGGTTTGGGACGGTTTTCAATGGGTGGGGGGTTTGTGAATGTTAAAAGTTTGGGGAGATACAATAATATTAAAATTTGGCGGTAGTAAATAATGTTTGGCAATAATTTTCTTTTTTAAAACTTTGTAATAAAAATTCGGGGCTAAATTATAATTTTGGTCCTCTAACTAGACACGTTTTTCGATTTTGGTCCTGGTTTTTCTCCGGCAACAATTTTAGTCCTGTAAGTGGTCTTTTTTTTTGCAAAAATAGTCTTGAACGCCGGAAAGACCCCTTACAGGACTAAAATTGGTCTTTTCCGGCGACAATTTTAGTCCTGTAAGTGGTCTTTCCGGCGATAATTTTAGTCTTGTAAGTGATATTTCCGGCGTTCAGGACTATTTTTGCAAAAAAAAAGACCACTTACAGGACTAAAATTGTCGCCGGAGAAAACCAGGACCAAAATCGAAAAAGTGTCTAGTTAGAGGACCAAAATTGTAATTTAGCCAAAAATTTGGTGTGTAAGTAAACCCAAATCGAATGTAGGAAACCGCGATTTGAGCATTTTCTTCAAACTCTGAACCTGGACATTGATTTCCCAACTCAAATCAGAGTAAACCCGATTGAGCTTTGAAATCCTAGCTTCGATTAGACTCTTTTCTTTAACTCGATCAAGCCAGACTAAATCACAAAATAGAAAGCCTCATAACTCGATTTCACTTCTGTTCTTCAATTACGAACTCGATTGCATCAATTCTCAAACAATCTCAGCTATGGCTTCAAGAATTCAGAATTTAATTGCTCCTCAACATTTTTGTGAAAGCTAGGACTTTAACTTATTTACGGGATCTCTAAAGAATGAATATATATATATATATATACATATATATGTATGTATATATATATGTATGTATATAACTCGATGTTATGTGGATTAAATTTCTTTTTCACTTATTGTTTTCTCATGGAGAGACTTTGTAGATTCCTAGCCTACACTAGTGAATGTAGTCATCTGATAATCTTATGACATACTCTGTCGAAGATCAAGCTGGATTTCCATTAGAATTTCCTTAACCTGACATGTATAAGACTTTATAGATTTAATTATTATTATTTTTTTTTACTGTTTCTATTGGTTGGGGAGCAATTTACATAGAGGGGCTAAAATGGTGAAAATGGAGGCCAACTCAACGATTTAGGCCGGAATTGTTGCCATGTCAGCAAACTCCGACGAGATAGGACTAAAATTGTAAAAAAAATAAAATAAAATAAAATACAACTTGTAAAACTAAAATTGTGATTGGAAAAATAACGGGAGTAAATCTGAAAACGAGTCAAATTACAGGACTAAAATTACAATTTTGCCTATAATTGTGTCTACACATGCTCGTATGTTTATTAATTTTCCCAGCCAATGAACAACACACTTCATATTCCTTGCTCGTAACTCCCCTTAAAATCCAATCATCCATATGAGACAAACAGAACAATGACTTAGTTAAAAAATACAGTAACTTGATAAATGCCCTGTTGTTTAATCTATCAGTAACTTCTTGATAAATGCCCTGTTGTTTAAAACTTCTTCCATTTTTTTATCTGTCATATTTCAGAATTTGTTTTGTTTTTATTTATTTGTCATTTTATATTTTCAATTTACAATTTATTATTTTCTCCTCTATTACTGATAAAATATTTACATCTCCAATAAAAAAAAAACATTTTCAATACTAAAAACTCCTTTACCAAAAAAGTATTAATATTTCAAAAAAAAAAAAAAAAAAAAACATTTCCAATACTATATTTTAGACACATTAATTACTCCTTTGATGCGTCGGTCATGCGTCGTTCGGTGGTCACGCTTGGCTCGTGCGTCGCTCTTGCACGCAGAACGGATGTAGGCATAGTTTTCAAACATTTTATACGACGCATATATTTCAAACTTTTAACCTTTTAAGCATAAAAACTCAAGTTTTCCTAATTAAATTGAGGCTGAAACGGTTGATTTTTTTTTCTTTTTAAGAAAACGATCTAATTGTGTAATTCATAAGAAAAAGAGACTAAATTAAAATTTTATTATTTAATAAAAATTAATACATAAAATTTAAAAAAATTTAAAAAGTACACCAAAACAAATTTAAAAAAATCGTTGTACAAAATACCATAATATATATAATAAATATATAAAAACCTTCCGTCGAACATAGGCTGACACTATTTAGTCTTGGGATTTTGACTCTTTTGGTCCCTCATGTTTTAGCTAGACCTGGCCAAACGAAACCGGGACCACCGGTTGGAACCGGAACCGGCAGTTTATGAACCGGCGGTTTGGTCAACCGCCGGTTTGTGGAACCTCCGGTTTGGGGGACCGCCGGTTGGCCGGTTGGGGGCGGTTTGGGATTTTGGGAACCGGAACCAGACTCGCCGGAACCGGTTGAAACCGGCCGGAACAGGAACCGGCGGTTGAACCGGCCCAATGGTTATAATTGCAACGGCTATTTTTTTTTCCTCCCAAACACCTCAAAAAAATTCCTATAAATACTACCCCATTTCATTCAAAAAATTCTACACCAATCTGTACATCTCAATTCTTACATCTTCTACTCAATTCTTACAATTTCTACTCATTTCTTTAATTATCAAGTTTATTTAGTTGTTAAAAACAACAATCAAATTTACTTTACGATACCGATTTTTGAAGTTGTTCTGATTTAATCGTTACTTCAATACGGTTTTAGTTATAAGTAAATTTGGTTTTGTATTTTATTCAACTAATTTTCTTACAAGTGTAAAAAAAAAAATCAATTTTATAATCAAATTTACTTTACTAGACCGATATTTGAAGTTGTTCTGATTTAATCGTTATTTCAATTCGGTTTTATTTATAAGTAAAATTGGTTAGTTGAATTAATTTTTTTATAACCGATATATTTAATTTAGATTTTTACAATGTCAAGAAGAGGTGCATCAACACAAGGCAATCGAAATGTTACTTTCGGGATGACACGGTTGTGCGAATCGGATGATCTTCTTTGGTGGCTATAGACACCAATATTATCTGAGACCTCTGTCACCGGTAATCACATTTCGATTCCTCAGTTCGACACACCTTCAGGTTACAATGAAGATGATTTTGATAGTCATTACGACGAAATAATGTCCCAAGCTGGAAATTTAAACATCAACCTTAACGAAGGTGAAGATAATGATGAAGTCGACGTTGATGATGATCATGATGTATTTCCGAATGCTTCCCGTCCTAGACAAGGACGTGGTGGGAGTCGTGTGGCTGTAAGACCACCGCGTGCTAGTGCTAGTGATGATCCTACTCCTATTCCCGAGTCAGTCGATTTAGATGCTGATGAAAGTACCCGGTCCATAGCACAAGAAAAAAGGTTAAAATCGAAAATTTTTACGGAATTTTTCACAAAGGTTCCTCGGACTGATGAAATAGCATTAGCTAACCCCGGAAAATATTTCTACGGGGTGTGCAATTTCTATGGCAAAAAATACCAATTTAAACATGCTGGTGGTTACGGATCGATGCGGGGTCACATGTTAAGTAAACACCCGGAAAAATTGGAAGACAACGCGTCTCAAACCCAGCTAAACATGCCGAGCTCCAGTGGAGGTAACACTAATCCACTCTTTATTTACACTCGTGATAACTATAGAGATCTAACCGCGGATCTTATTGCGGGGATGAGTCTTCCTTTTAGCTTTCTTGAGAATCCTATTTTCGAAACTTACGTACAAGGGGCTTTGCAGCCGGCTTTTACTAAGTCCCCTCGTGCAACGGTTAGTAGGAATTTCAAAAATAAATTTATTAAACGAAAAATATTATGAAACAAATTTTGAAGAAAAATAAATTCCGAATATGTGTATGTGCCGATATTTGGGAGGATAGGAGGACCACAATTTTTATTTGGGCGTGTCGTCTCATTGGATTGATAACACTTGGATTGTCCAAGAAAGGTTACTTGCTTTTCGTTTATTTAATGAAACTCATAATGCTTCTAACATTGCATCTTTATTAGTTGATATTTTTGAGGAATACGATTTAAAAGATAAAGTTTTTTCAATTGCGTTTGACAATACTTCAAACAACACTCTTATATTCCCGACTTATCCCGATATTGTGAACCTCTTTGTAACGGTCAATTTTTTCATGTTAGATGTTTATGCTATATTTTTAATTTATGTGTAAAAGATGGTCTAAAAGTTTTTTACCATAATATTAGTGCGATAAAAATTGCGATTTCACATGTGTTAGGTAGAAATATTCTTGTTAGTAAGTGGTATAAGTTTCTAAAAGAGAAAGGTCATCGCTTCTATCAAAGCGCATAAGATGTACCGCATAGGTGGAACACGACTTATGATCGTTGGAAAAAACAAACAAAATTAAAAATACCTTTGTGAATTTTTAAGTGAACCTTCGTCCGAGTGAATATCATTTGTATCCTCTATTTTGATTGCATGCAAAACACTGATGGATGTTTTTGAAGTATTCAAAAGATATACTGAATTGTTTTCAAAATGTTATCAACCCACAACACATTTAGTCTTGCCAGCTAGTGTAGAAATAACAGCCGAGTTTGAACCATGAAACACGATGCTGCATTATTTCAATGTTTAGGGCCGATGAAGGAGAAATGGAATAAGTACATGTTGCATATTCCTGACACTTATCTCATTTCTTCTATTCTCGACCCTCGTTTAAGACTAGCAGGTGTGTCTACCATGTTAAGTGCTTACTATGATGCTTTGTCTGATACTCATAATGTGCCCTCGGTAGATTATACAGTTGAAGTAGATAGACTTGAAAATTTATTACACACTTTGTATGTTGAATATGAGCATATGTATGGATTGAGAAACGATGCGGTTCCCAATCCATCCGTAAGTGCTTCTACTAACCCTGCATGTGCCCTGAAGGGACTTAAAAAAGTTCTGGATAAAATGAATTCGAAACGGAAGAAGGGACCGACATTGTCATCTAATCAACGTACAGAGATAACCAAATTTTTAAATACAACATTTGAAGGCTGTGAAACCGAATCCTATGATTTCGACTTCGACTTATTGAAGTGGTGGAAGAGACATGCTAAAGAATTTCCAGTGTTAGCAATGATAGCGGTCGGGTTTTTAAGTTGCCCTGTTTCGACCGTCACTGTTGAACGAGCTTTCAGCATGGCAGGATATGTGCTTACCAATAAAAGATGTTCGCTTCATCCCACCACTTTAGAGAAGCAAATGTGTTGTCAATATTGGGTATGAGCCGAGAAGAGGGTGCAAGACATTGAGTCAGAAGATGATGAGTCACAGTTCGAAGGCGGTGACACTGAAACTTCAGGAGGAGCAAGCGGTCGAAATACTGACGTCGATTAAAGGTACGCGATTTATATCTTACTTATATATTTGTTACAACTTATAAAACAACTATAAAAGACTAAAAAAACTATAAGAAACTATATATAAAAAAAACCTCCTACTAAAAACTATAGAAAACTAAAAAATAAAAAAAAAACTATAGAAAACTATTTAAAAAAAACACCCAGAAAAACATATAAAAACCTAAAAAATTGTATGAAACTATAAAATACAAACACATAAAAATACTACAAAAGACTACAATAAAACAAACAATTAAAAAACCTTTAAATACTATAAAAACAAATAAATAAACTATAAAGAATACAAAAAACAATAAAAACCTATAAAAAAACCATAACAACACTATACAAAACTAAAAAAACTATATAAAAAAAACCATAAACAAACCTAAAAATTGTATGAAACAATAAGAACTATGTTCTCTTTGATTTTTTATGTGTTGTGTTTCCGACACGATTACATATAAAAGATACGTAGACAACCAAATTTCGGTACAAGCGTTGAAAAAATAACACAATTTACATATAAGATAAACAACAAAATATTTCTCACGTAATATTTAATAGAACAACATTTATAATCAACGTATGCTTAAAACAAACTATAAAAGACTCAAAAACCGACTCAAAAAACTTAAAACCGACTCAAAAAACTTATAAAAAAACTATAAAAGACTTTAAAAAAAACAATAATAAAAATACCTATAAAAATATATGAAAAAAACTATAAAAGACTAAAAAAAACAATAAAATAAAAAGACTAAAAAATAAACAATAAGAACTACGTTCGCTTTGATTTTTTTATATGTGTTGTGCCTCTGACACGATTACATATAAAAGATACGTAGGCCACCGAATTTCCGGTACAAGCGTTGAAAAAATAACACAATTTACATATAAGATAAACAACACAATATATCTCACGTAATATTTAATAAAACAACATTTATAATCAACGTAATCTTAAAACAAACTATAAAAGACTCAAAAACCGACTCAAAAAACTTATAAAAAAACTATAAAAAACTTTAAAAAAAACAATAATAAAAATAACTATAAAAATATATGGAAAAAACTATAAAAGACTAAAAAAAAACAATAAGATAAAAGACTAAAAAATAAACAATAAGAACTTCGTTCGCTTTGATTTTTTTATATGTGTTGTGCCTCCGACACGATTACATATAAAAAATACATAGGCAACCGAATTACCGGTACAAGCGTTGAAAAAATAACACAATTTACATATAAGATAAACAACACAATAAGAATAAAGAACTACGTTCGCTTTGATTTTTTTATATGTGTCATGCCTCCGACACGATTACATATAAAAGAAAAGAAACTACTAAAAACTATACTACACTATTAAAAAACAACACTATATAAAAAAACAACACTATACAACACTATATAAAAACAACACTATATAAAAAAAAACACTATATAAAAAACAACACTATACTACACTATAAAAAAAACACTATACAACACTATATAAAAAAACAACACTATATAAAAAAAACAACACGATATAAAAAAAAAAGGGGGGAATGAGGGAGAATGACAGAAATATTTCATCAATTGAGTAGAAGGACAGTTTTTTGAAACTTTTGCATAAAGGACAAAACTATTTATTAATCTCGTTAAATTCACTTGTGTTCGAAATTCACATTCATTTAAATTCACTGACGAAATTCACTGTCGAAATTCACTAATTTTCAAAATTCATCGACGAAATTCACTAATTTTCGGGATTCACTGTCGGGATTCACTGTCGAAATTCACTGATTTCGGGATTCACTGGGGAGATTCACTGATTTTCGGGATTCACTGTTTGTCCTTCTCGCTATAAAAATTATGCAGTTGTCCTTCTCCCTATAAAAAATATGTAGTTGTCCTGTTACTTAAAACTATTTCAGATTGTGTCCTTATCCCTAATTTTCCATAAAAAAAACACTATACAACACTATATAAAAAAACAACACTATATAAAAAAAACAACACGATAAAAAAAAAAAAAAAACACTATACAATATTTTTAGGGGTTCTATTTGGACCCCCCTATTTACTACTTACACCAATTTACTACTTGTACCACAAAAAATTACTTGGGCACCACATGATTTTTATATAGGAAGTCGATCACATGGTGTTCTTGTGGAACACCAACGTCGATCCGCGATGGCGTTGGTGTTCCACAAGAAACACCAATGTGGCCGACGTTCCTATATAAAAAGTGTTAAATCTTAGAACGTCGATCCATGACTTTTCATTGGTGTTCTAGTGGCATACCAACGTCGGTGACACGGACGGCGTTGGTATGCCACGACGACGCTGGTATGCCACTAGGAACACCAGTGTGAGTGACGTTTTTTTCACCCGAAAAAATATTCATTAATGTGGTGCAAGTAGTAAAAAGGGGGGTCCAAATAGAACCCACCTATTTTTAATCAACGTATACTTAAAATCGACTAAAAACATATAAAAAAAACTTTAAAAGACAACAAAACAACAATAATAAAAAAAATATAATAACCTATCAAACAAACAATAAAAAACTATATAAAAAAAACAATAAGAACTACGCTCGGTTTGAATTTTTATATGTATCGTGCCTACGACACGATTACATATAAAAGATACGTAGGCAACCGAATTTCCGGTACAAGCGTTCAATTTTTTTTAAAAATAACATAATTTACATATAAATAAAATAACATAATATTACTATTATATTTAAAACTGAATAGAAAACTATTTATAAAAAAATTATATTGCATTTGCTTTAGTAATTATAGTGAAAAGAATAATAATTTGTTATTGTAGTGAAAATAATAAGTATTATATGAAAAAGTAAAATAAAAAATAAAAAATAAAAAAAATAATGAAATTTTAAAACCGTGGTCTGAACCGTGATCTGAACTGTGATCGGAACCGGGAGCAAACCGGCAAAACCGTGAACCGGGACCAACCGGCAACCGGCGGTTTTTAACCGACAGCTGCCGGTTTTTCAACCGCCGGTTCACTCTAACCGCCGGTTTGTCAAACCGGCCCAAACAGGCAAAAGCCAAAACCGCGTTCCGTTTAAGGGGTGGGGGGTTGGGGGCATTTGGCCGGGTGTAGTTTTAGCTTTGATTCAAAAAACCCTTATATTACGAATGACAGTTTTGGTTCCCTAAGTTTGTATTTTGTTTCAATTTTAGCACAGTAACCTAATTAACCATCTAAGTTAACGTCGACTAAACGTTTGATCTGGCGATCCACGTATCCTTTCATATCCTATCTAAACGATTAAACATCGACATTAAAAAATTAAATACCTTGTAGAGATTTTTTGTTGTGCAAATATGTCAATTCGAGGAAAGAAATTAGGATTTTAAAGGGGAATGACGATGTTTTATCGTTTAGATGTGATATGAAAGCATATGTGGCTGCCAGGTTGCTTCATCAAACGTTTAATCGACGTTAACTTAGACGGCTAATTAGGTAATTGTCCTAAAATTGTAACAAAATACAAACATAAGGTACCAAAAGTGTCATTCAGATACATAAGGTGTCCTATAATTGTAACAAAATACAAACATAAGGAACCAAAAGTATCATTAAAAAACATAAGAGTTATTTTTGAAACCAAGCTAGAACATGAGGGACCAAAATTGTCAAAATCGCACCTGTTCTTTCCTGCAGAGAACACACACCTTCATTTATTTTAATTTCTTTTTTCTTGAAACATGTCTTCTTTTTTTTCTTTTAGGAAACACGTTTATTTAGTCCGAGATTTTTTTTTTTGAATATCAACTTTTTTAAACAGATGTTGACTTGAACTCTTCTTCAAATCAACAAGATTGCATAAACATATGTATTATACCAGATGCATTCGTCAATGCCAGGATGTACTGTACCAGAAGTCTCTTTAGAAACTACTCAGCTAATCTGCCCTCAGCTGAGTATCCATATTTCTGATTATAAGTTTTGAATGTTCAGCAAATCAAGACACAACTCAAACATGCTCTGCTGTAGTGGTTTAGTAAGCATATCAGCAGGATTTTCCTTTGTGCTGATCTTCCTTACTTGAACTCTTTTCTCATTTCTCAGAAAATGATAGTTAATGTCTATATGCTTGGTTCTCTCATGATGAACCTCATCTTTAGCCAAACATATTGTACTAATTGTCACAATATATCTCTGCTTGATCTTGATGTAGCCTCAAATCACTGACTAGCCCATTCAACTAGATACCCTCATTGGCTGCTTCAGTAAAAGCCATGTATTCTGCCTCAATAGTTGATAAAGCCATTGTTGCCTGAAGAGTTTCTTTCCATATGAGAACTGAATTCCCTAATGTGAAAACATAACCAGTCATAGATTTTCTAATGTCCACATCACCTTCATAATCAGCATCACAGTACCCTGTGACCAGACCTTGAGTATCACCTCCATAAATGAGACCAAAATCAGTTGTACCTCTAAGGTACCTGAACATCCTTTTCACAGCTTTCCGGTATTCCTTTCTAGGTTGAGCCATACACATCTAGATACAGTACCACTGTCGAGGCCGAGGACATATATATCGGTTCTGAAGGAGAAATTTTTTTATGTTTGTAATTGAGTTGAATGAACACACGGATCAACGCACAATGGATGTCACAAACGAGGTTGTATATTCTGGAAACGCTTATGAGAGGAGTGGCAGGACACGAGGCTTGCCTTATGCAACCAATTTAGCAAAACGCATTCCCTCATGTCTAAGATGGTGAATTCTAGCGAACGTTAGAAGGTATTGATTTGTTGTAAGCATGTCATTACTATGTAAACATTCGTCATTATGTAATAACAAATTAGTGCTTCTGTAGACTACTGCTCAACCTTAAACATCCTCGTTTCCGTATCAACAAAGTACAAGATGAGCAACAGGTCGTTTCAGAAACGCAAAAAGTAAATCCTACTACAGAGGCCCCACTTCCAAGAAGGAGGTAAAGTTATTTTGTAGTATCTTGTCATGTAAAGACGGTATTGTTGAAATTAGTAATGACACACATTTTCATGCATTCATGGCATCTTCTACAGCACATACTCTAAAGGGCACTTGCCCTCGCGCCCCCCTCCACATACGTATATTTTCCGTCAAGGTGAAATTACAATGAATTGTGTTAAACGAGGCATTGATGATATAAATAATGAGACTACAACAACCAAGAAGAAGGTTCTTTTGTCCTATGAAGTGTTAACATTGAAATGGTAATTCATCTTTCAAACCCTAGTAAAGAATGTTTTGCAGGCGTTTTTTATCTTTGAAACCCTAATAACGAGTGTTTTGTAGCCATTTTTAGGAGACAACCCTACCCCAATTCATGATTTCAAGACACCTTTGTCGGTTGTGTTTGAGATGGATACATGTATGAAAAATACCTCTACGATAGATGCCCTGCAGATCGATGGTAACGAAGAAATAATAACTGTATTAGACTATCTATTGAATTAGTGATTAAACTTTAGTTCTGAAACCCTTAGTTAGTTTTACCACGTTTGCATATAAACCAACGAAAAATCATTAAAAACAGAGCCAAACACCAATAAGGTTCATAAAGGCGTTGTAGCCTGACCTTCCTCAGGTAGATGTGTTACGCCCCAACGAAAAATCATAAAACACAGAGCCAAACACCAATGAGGGTCATAAAAGCGTTGTAGCCGGACCTTCCTCATGTAGATGTGTATGCGCCCCTGCACCCGGGCCTGGTTGCGCTAAATGAGTCATAAATGGTCCGGTCAACTGTTTAAACAGTCGTTCTCGTTTGGTCTAAAAGGGCTAACCCGAGTTGACAAGACCTTTTATGTCTCACAATTATATGGGGGTGAGCAGAACTTTAATTTATCGATGTGGGACTTTACAAGATGTGACGCATTCAACTCAAGCCCTGCAAACTCTTGCAGGGAAAATGATATATGCCCTATACATTCACTGCCTATTTTCTAGCTGTTAATTAAAGTGTAGAGTTATCATAACCAATGGATAGAAAGTGTGTGTGAATGAATGTGCACTACATAATATGCGTAGTGAATATATCACCACTCCTCTTGCTATGTGAAATAAGGTGAACCTGATTACATCATATATTCATATGTTCATCCATTAGTTACTAACGGTTGTACCTCCGATGATTTTTTTGTTCGATTCCAATAATCGGGCATAACTATAATAACATTTTAAATTATATATTGAGTAATTACTTGTATCAAAAGTATATATTACAAGCCAAACTTCAATTGTTTTATGCGAAAACATGACAAAAAAACTAAATGTACAAATTGTTTTAGCAAATCTGCTTTGCAATGTTTCTGCACAAAATAAAACATTGGCATAGTAAAAGACTGTTAGTAATTAAGTAGGCATACGGTTACAGTGGTATAGAAACCATAACAAAAGTTATAGTAGATTGCCGTTAAAAAAAACAAACAAAAACAAATTTTGTCCTCAACATACTTGTCGATATGGATTAATGAATCACATTGCCAAAGTTTAATTTTGTCCCATCAACCTATCTTAGTACAAATTTGGTGACTATGTGCACAGTGGCGGACGCAGGATCTCGGGTATGAGGGATAGTAAAAATTTTAAAGAGGCAAAATAAAACAATTAAGGGGGCAATAAAAATATTTGGTACATATATTTGTAATTTTTTTTTCGGATCAAGTATGGGCATTTACCCTCCATTGGCTCTATATAGGTCCGCCACTACATGTGCACCGATAAATTCTCTCCAGGCGATGAATTAGTTTCATAACCAGGACTAGTACTGTCACTCTTTTTCTAATGATGGATTCATGTATGTATATGACGAGCAACAGTCTTCTCGATCCACCAAAACCACATTTGGTTTTGTTATAAAACGGATGGAGATAACTTCAGATGCAAGAAACAGAAACAAAAGCAATCAAACATAAACAATCAAAGGAGAAAACAGAAACAAGAAAAACACAGATTTTAACGTGGAAAACTGATAACGGAAAAATTCACAGTTATTTTTATAACTTTTCACCCCGTTTCTGATATCATTTTGAGCACTTTTGTATCATTTTAGTCTTTAATTCCTAAGTTTCATAAAAATATATAAGTAGTAACTATTATGTAAAATATCGTGTTTTTAGAAGTTTTTATTAGTTTTGTACCGGTTTAGTAACCGAGTGTAAATGTCGGATTTACGTTTGGTATTTTGGTGGTTTATTGCGAGAATTATAGGTTGACCAAAATCCCGAGTAACGACACGCGTTTTGAGGCCTAAAAGAGGTGTTTTTAGGGATATAAGAGTGTGCCACAAGCTTAAAAGGTCAAGTGGATCAGTGGTTCGTAGTACCACTATCGAATTATATTTTCGACGAACAAATGGCCCATCAAAAACGCATTTTCTGAAGAAGTGTCCTTCATGAAAGTTGTAGATCTTTGAAAGAGCTTTCCAACGCACTTTGAATCACGTCAATCGGATATCTACAACTCAAGTTATGGCCATTTTACTGAACTGCGATACTGTGTAGACGAATTTTGACAATTCGGATCAAGTGAACAGTACCCGGATCGATCCGGGACTTTTCAGGATCGATCCGGACCGTATTTTGCAGCAGATCTTCATCAGATTTCTCATAGATACGGGGAGATATCCATAGATATGCATATATACATATATATATATCTATATATACATATAATTCTCCTATATATACCCCCTCAATTGCATCAAAGAGAGCTTGAGTTGGGAGAGGGAATAGCTCTCTTCTCTTCTCCATCTTCTCTTCTTCTCCATCTTCATCTTCTCCAATTTTTTTTTTCTTCAACGTTGATGATCATCATCATCATTTTCTTTGTTTTGTTTTTATTTTAGACATCAAAGAGAGTTGAGAGCTTTCTTCTCTTCTTCTCCATTTTTCTATTTCTTTTTCTCTTCACCATTTTTTTTTACCTTCATCGTCTTCATCTCCTTCATCGTGATCATCATCATCATCATCATCTTGTTTTTGTTTTGTTGATATATATATATACATAGATCTCCCATCTTTCATCATCTTCTTTTCCTTCATCGTCCATCAGCAGCATCATTTTTTCTCTTTTATTTTCATCTTTTGGGTTATATATAAGTAGATCTATATATATATATATATATATATATATATATATATATATATATATATATATATATATATATATATATATATATATATATATGTATATATTTTTATATAAATTAGCTAAAATACCGTTGTAATGGGATAATTATCAATAGTTTGTTGTTTTCGAGCTTTTATTTACTTAACGCATTTACTTTTACGCATTTATTTTTTTTACCGCATTTACTTTTACGCACTTATATATATATATATATATATTATATTTACTTTTACGCACTTATGTATATATATATGTAAATTATCTAGTACTTATATATATATAAATATTAATTACGATAGTATATACTATATATATGTATATGTATATATATATGCTTTAATTTCCATTTCAAGTATCATCATGAGTAGCTAAATCTACGTATAGTCGAATTATGTAAAAGCGAGTAAAACGCGCCTAAAGGGATTAAACGGGAGTTGTGTAGCAGCGTAAAATAATGTTTTAATGAGTAATCCACGCCCTAAAACTTAATCAACGTCTTTGAATTAAACTGATCATTTAGTTCATCGTCACACATATCGAACCTATAAATGTATTTTGCGGTGAGATGTGGGAAAAGGGTTTTGGGATCGCGTTGCGTGTAGATTCGCCTAGTTGTTAGAACCGTTTCCAATACGAGAGGTTTGTCATCGTTGTTCGAGCGACTCTAAGAGCGTAATCATGTTAGGTTAATCGGTTTTCTAAAGGAAAAATTAATTAACTTCACATAGGGTGTTGAGTGAGAGTTGTTGAGATCTTAACACGCAAGGGGGAGTTGGCACCCGTGGATGTCGTTAAAAATCGTGGAAAGGTAGGTTGGTTAAAACACGCGCCCATGTCAAGTCTTCCTTAGGGGTAAAAATAACTCGTTGGATCATAATTCGGCTATACCTTTTAATCACTAGAACTACAATCGTTAGTTAAACTTTACTTTTTGCATTAGTATAAAACACTCCACCTAAACTTTGATCACCTAGACTAAGTTCGACGTTCATTTTGGTACTCACAACCACATTTCTCTTGGGACGACCTCGTACTCCTGTAGCTATCCTAGCAATCGACCTGGTACTCTGCCAGTTAGAGAGTTAGTTTACCCACAGTTGCGAGTGTTTATAAATGTATTTTTGAGGGGTAAATTTTAGCTCATCAAAAACCCCTCAGTGGGAGAGGTAAAAAACCACGGGCAGAAAAGAGATATTTTATTATGCCTTTGAATTTTCAGATTTCAACACACATGAGACAATGAGACAACAATCTGTATTTATAGGCATAAATCCACAAACCCTAGCCGCGAGGAATCTTTGTCTCGATGCACCATAAATACCCCTACACGTGTCCTCCTTTAATGATGACATCAGATAGTCACACATAACAGAATTTGCGGATGTGGGACCTGTTTGTATTCAAGTACTCGGCAGACTATCACCTGCCGATAGCTACTACGCTAATGAAGCCTCGGTGAGACTCCACCCTACCGATGCAATGAATTGAATACACTTCTCACCCATCCATCACGGTGAGTCTTGATTGGTTCCACCGGATGTAGAGTTTAAGTCACCTTCATCGACAAATCTCCACATTGACTTCAACTCTCACTAGAGTCAAGCTGATTGCATAACCGGATGTACTTGTACCGGATGCATTCGTCAATGCCGGATGTACTTGTACCGGACTATCTCCACAAAGATCCACTCCACCGACCGCCCTCGGTAGAGTTTCCAAAAAGCAGACATTACAAGCTTTGAATATTCAAGTAAGTCCAGGCAAAGCTAAACTTACTCTCTTGAATCTGGTTTAGTGAACATATCGCCAGGATTCTCCTTTGTGCCAATCTTCTTCACCACAACCCTCTTCTCATTTCTTAGAAAATGATACGACATCAATATGCTTGGTTCTCTCATGATGAACTGATCCTTAGCTAAACATATTGCACTTAGATCGTCACAATATATCTCGGCTGATCCCGATGCAACCCCAAATCACCGACTAGCCCCTTCAACCGGATACCCTCCTTAGTCGCTTCAAAGAAGAGCCATGTATTCTCGCTTCATGAGTTGATAAGGCCATCTGAGCCTCAAGAGTAGCTTTCGGTGACCACTTTGCATTTCCCAATGTAAACACATACCCAATCATTGATTTTTCTCATCACACGAACTCGTGACCAGACCAAGATCACCTCCATAAATGAGACCAATATCATTTGTACTCTCTCGTGTACTGAATATCCTTTTAACAAACTTTCAGTTGTTCCTTTCCGTGTTGAGCCATAAACCTCTGACGACAACACCGATCGCTCTGAGCCAAATCAGGCTGGTGCAAACCATGGCATACATCAAAGCGCCAATCGCACTAGCATAGGAACTTTTGACATATACTCCTTCTCTTGGTGATGTGAAGCATAAGCAGACAAATGAACATTTGATGCCATAGGAGTATCTATTGGTTTCTTGAAGAGACATACCAAACTTGGCCAATATCTTCTGCACATAACCCTGCTGAGACAAGAATAATTTCTTCTAACTTCTATCTCTCTAGATCTCCATCCCCAAGATTTTCTTGGCTGCACCCAAATCTTTCATTTCAAATTCAGCACTAAGAAGATTCTTCAGATTTTGAATATCAGACTTCCTTGCAGCAGCAATCAACATGTCATCCACATACAGAACAAGATAGATATATGCTCCATCTTTCAGCAGACTGTAGTAAACACAACAGTCATATGGACTTCTGTTGTAACCCTGCTGAAGCATGAAACTGTCAAACCTTTTATACCACTGCCTTGGAGCTTGCTTCAAACCATACAAAGATTTCTTCAACTTGCAAACATAATTTTCCTTTCCAGGAACTTGAAAACCCTCAGTTTGTGTCATGTATATCTCCTTATCCACCTCACCATGTAGAAAAGCAGTTTTCACATCTAATTGCTCAAGTTCCAGATCCTGTTGTGCCACCATTGCTAGTAACACCCTGATTGAAGTGTGTCTGACCACTGGTGCAAATATTTCATCAAAGTCAACCCCTTCCTTTTGACTGAATCCTCTTGCAACCAAACGTGCCTTATACCTGACCCCTTCTGCCTTGGTTATTCCTTCCTTTTTCTTGAAAATCCATTTACAAGTCACAACTCCCTTGTCAGTAGGCCGTTTGACCAATTCCCAAGTCTGATTCTTCAACAATGACTCCATTTCATCTCCCATGGCTGCATGCCACTGAGATGCTTCTATACATGTCACTGCTTCCCTGTAAGTAGTAGGTTCAGCAACTTCTACCTCTTCTGCAACTTGGAGTGCATATCCAGCCAAATCATCATAACCATATCTCCTTGGAGGTATCCCAACATTAGATCTTCTAAGCCTGCTGGCAGCTAGGCTCTGCTGATCAATGTTTGTATGACGCCCACCGAGGTCTCGTAAGGTGGCTTGGATCGGTCTGGTTCATTATCCCGGATCAAGATAGTGTTGATTTGGATCCACCGATTGTTGCATCGAGACTCCACTGAAGCTCCACCTGTTTCTCAACACTATCAGATTCAAGATCGGTTTTGGACTCGGTAGACCTCCCGGATGAGTTTAACATAGAATTTTCATCAAACACAACGTCCCTGCTGAGGATTACTCTGGACTCTACTGATGACCAAATTCTATATCCCTTCACTCCATCACCATACCCCACAAACACTCCCTTCTTGGCTCTTGGCTCCAACTTCCCTTCACTAACATGATAGTAAGCTGTACTCCCAAAAACCCTTAGAACTGAGTAGTCAGCAGGCTTGCCTGACCACATCTCAAATGGTGTCTTGAGATTGATTCCTGTGTGAGGACTCCTGTTGATTAAGTAGCAAGCCGTCTTAACAAAGATCGCCCAAAATCTCCTTGATAAACCCAACTTGAGAAAGCATACATCTTGCCTCTCCAAGAGAGTTTGATTCATCCTTTCAGCTACACCATTCTGCTGAGGTGTATTCCTTACAGTATGATGTCTGGCAATACCCTCAGCTGCACAAAATGAATCAAAATCCGTCCAGCAGAATTCCAGACCATTATCTGTACGAAGCTTCTTGATTTTCTTGCCCAACTGATTCTCCACTAGGGCCTTCCACTGCTTGAAGTTACTGAATGCATCACTTTTGTTCTTCATCATCACCACCCAAGTCATCCTTGAATAGTCATCTATAAATGACACAAAATATCTGTGACCACCCAATGACTCAACTTTTGATGGACCCCAACAGTCTGAATGGATATAATCAAGTGATGCCCTTGTGTTGTGCAACCCTGCTGAGAACTTACTTCTGTGCAATTTCCCAAACACACAATGTTCACAAAAGTCCAGATTCTTCACCTTATATCCCCCAAGAAAACCTGCTGAAGAAAGAATCTGCATACCACTTTCACCCATGTGACCTAGTCTCATGTGCCACTGTTGAAGTCTGCTTGAGGATCAGTGAAGCTGGCTTGAGGATGCAACAAAGAAGAAGTGATGTGAGATCTGATAGATCCTTGTAATATATACAAGGTTCCCCTCTTGATGCCTTTGGGGACTACAACTGAATCTTTGAAGACATTCAACTGTCCACCTTCATCCTTGAAATTGAACCCCTTGCTGTCCAGTAGACTGAGAGATACCAAATTCTTGGTCATCTGTGGAACATGTCTTACATCCTTGAAAGGTCTGAGGATTTACCATCCTCTCGCCCTTAACTTTACTTGAGCCAATTCCCACAACTTTTCAAACCTTCTTTGTTGGCCATATAGATTTGACCACCATCCATCTGCTCATAAGTAGAATACCACTCCCTGTTTGGCCAAATATGGTAGGATGCTCCAGAATCAAGTATCCACACATCATTGTGGTGTGTAGAATCCCCTGCAACTAGAACCAGATCCTCATCAGATTGCTCAAGAGGCAAAGCCACTGTGCGAATTGACTTCCTGGCCGCTTTCTTCTTCCTTGGACAATTGGACTTCCAATGTCTCGCTCCCTACAATAATTACGGACATCAGTAGACTTAGGACCTTTGGACACCGACTTCTTTTTCTTCTTCTCGTCCATATCCTTTTCCACTATTGTTTGCTAGCTACTAGCCCAAAGAAACTGATTGTCTGTCCCAAAGAGCCTTGTGTCTAAGCTCCTGGCATGTAAGGGTGACCTCACATCCTCTAAAGCCTCTTGTATCCTTCCCAACTATGAAAGAGCGCACAAAGTTTTCATATGATGCGTAATGACACCAACAGATTAGGGCTGCATCTTCATCCTCTATTTTAACATCAATATTCCTTAAATCAAGTAATATTGTGTTCAGCTGGTCAAGATGTTCCCTCAGTGGACTCTTTTCATGCATCTTCAAACTAAACAACCTCTGTTTCAGCAACAACTTGTTGGTCAGTGACTTGGTCATATACAAGCTTTCAAGCTTCTTCCACAACTTGGCTGCGGTGTCTTCCTCAGCAACCTCAGTGATAACATCATCAGATAAGCACAACATGATGGTTGAATGTGCTTTCTCTTCCAGACTGGCATAATCTGCTGCACTTGTATTTGGTTTGTCGGATAAAGGATTCTACAAACCCTGCTGTTTCAACAGTGCACGCATCTTGATTTGCCACAGACCAAAATTGTTCCTTCCTGTAAATTTATCGATTTTCACGTTTACTACTGACATCTTTTCTTGCTAAAGATCACAACTTTATCACAGATCCTAGCACCTTTCTGAAGGTCTTGGTGAAGATGAAGTTGATCATACAGATTGTTTTCTCCAGAACCTTGCTCCGATACCACTTGTTATAATACGGACGGAGATAACTTCAGATGCAAGAAACAGAAACAGAAACAATCAAACTTAAACAATCAAAGGAGAAAACAGAAACAAGAAGAACACAGATTTTAACGTGGAATACCCCTCAGTGGGAGAGGTAAAAAACCACGGGCAGAAAAGAGATATTTTATTATGCACTGATTTTCAGATTTCAACACACACAGACAATGAGACAACAACTGTATTTATAGGCACAAATCCCTAAACCCTAGCCGCAAGGAATCTTTGTCTGATGCACCATAAATACCCATACACGTGTCCACCTTTTAATGACACTGTATAGCTGTCACATAACAGAATTTGCAGATGTGGGACCCTGCTTTATTCAAGTACTCTGCAGACTATCACCCTGCTGATAGCTACCCTGCTGACAGAAGCCTCAGTAGACTCCACCCTACTGATGCACAGAATTGAATACACTTCTCAGCTGTCCATCACACAGTTGAGTCTTCAGATTGGTTCCACCCAGATGTAGAGTTTAAGTCACCTTACTGACAGGTTTTGTAGTTGTCTAACAGTTCGTTCTGAACAGGCCAGCAGGAAACTCATTGTGTACAACCATGACAGTTAACAACTCGTTTCAATCGCCAAAAAGTACGTCTGAAGCCTCTTGAAGAGGAGACACATGACATGTTCAACAGAGAAGCACAAATAATGGTGATTGTTTGTGAGCCTCATCCCTAGCTAGCACCAACAGCAATATCTTTAGTACAAAAAGCTCAAAGCTCCACAATTCACCTGAATTAATCGGTGTTTCTGCAGCAACGGATCGAGTTCATGTTCTCCACACAAGGAAGCCTACGAAGGCTTCTAGCATGGAGCTCACTGAGTGTTCGGAAATCATCGTAAATTTCGTCATCAGTTTCATTACCTACACAAGTAATAGTCTAGAATCCATAAATCAGACATATCCAAAAAAACAAAGAATTTTCAAATATTTAATTTTTGGCATTCAGATAAATGGTTCTAAATAGAAATAAATACCATCAACATCCATTATATTTCACCAGCAGCAACATGTTCTAGCTTGATGCATGATTTCTAACACCACTATCTGTATTTGTTGCAGTTTCTTGAACATCTCTAACATCGCAATCTATATGCATCTCAACCGCTTGATCATCTCTTACATCTATATTCATTTTAATCATGTCATTTCTAACAAGATCACTATCAGTATTTGCAGCAAGCTCGACTGCAGGCACCATCTCAGCATCTGGAATGCACGAGGAAAAATCAAACGCATGTATTACGCCACACCAATCCGATTATAAATTTATAACAACATGTGAAAACAATTTCCAAGTAATTAATCAAAAAAATACCTGCATTGCAAGCATCAGGAGGCAGGAGCCATTCCCTCATTTAATGCCAACAGTGTTAGGGATTCTGGCGTCTCTAATGGTACAACGGCGCCATCACCAGTGTTGAATGGTGCTACACATTTCTAGAATAGAAGCTTCTAGTTGTATGTAAGAGTCAAAAAAAAAAATATTGCTACACTAGAATGAAGCTACTAGATACATGTAGGTTCTAGTAGTGATTGTTCAAATTAAGAAATATCTAGAAAAATCCATAAGGGTCTTGAGCCATCATATGGAGACTATATATAGCACTACCCCATGTACTTGAATTAAGCAACCAAAAATCAAGCAATCAATACAATAAAATTCCTTTCTACAATTTCTCCAACTTATCAATCCTTATCCATCTCACACTCATCAATCCTAGCCTTCTCCACTCAACTCTCTACAAAAATTCTAACAAGTGGTATCAGAGCTCGGTTTCGACACAAATACAACTGGGCGAAATCAACATCATGGCAGATTACACACTCCGCTCATCCATTCCGGTTCCAATTTTCCGGGGTGAAAATTTCGACTATTGGTCCATTAAAATGAGAACCTACTTTTGTGCTCAATATTATGGGATATCGTAAGTAAGGGATTTAGCATCCCAACGACATCTCAAATTTATCTACCGCATAAAAGAAAGAACTCAAGGAGAATCAACAAAAAGATGCTCAAGCATTATTAGCCCTTGATTAAGCTTGACTAAAGAATTGTTTCTAAGAATCATGAGTGCAAGGCGCAAAAAGCGATGGATAAGTTGCGGGAGGAGTTTCAAGGCAATGAAAAGGTACGAGTCTCAAAACTCCATTCATTGAGGAGAAATTTTGAGAATTTAAAAATGAAAGATTCGGAGAATGCTAAAGACTACTACACAAGAGTAGATTCATTAGCAAATCAATTGCGGGCGAATGGAGAAGACGTCCCAGAGAAGAAAATTGTGGAAAAAATATTAATTACATGTACAGAAAAATATGATCCAATCATTACAGCTATTGAGCAGTCAAGAGATTTGGAAAAATTGTCTGCTTCAGAATTGATGGGGTCTTTAGAAGCTCAGGAACATAGATTGGAAAGGCATCATGAAGTCACAACTGAAAATGCTTTTCAATCTAAGTTCAAAACTCCGCCACAAAAATCAAAAAACAAAATGACCGGAGATCAAATGAAGGTTCTAAAAATACAGAGCCTCCAAACAAAACATTTTCTCCTTGCAGTATATGCAAGAGGAAAAACCATTTGGAGAAAGACTGTTGGTTTAAAGGAAAACGACAATGCAAAAATTGCAAGAAATTTGGTCACGTCGAGAATGTATGTCGATTCAAAAGGAATCATCAAGCTAAATTTTCTGAAGAAAAGGACGTCGAAGACAATCTCTTCTATGCCTGTCAAGTAGCAACATAGGAAAAGAAAGATACATGGTATCTTGACAGTGGTTGCAGCAATCACATGACAAAAGATGAATCCATATTTTGCCATCTTGAAAAATTCAAGACAAATATTAAAATAAGAAATGGCGACTTTATGGAGGCTTTGGAAAAGGCACTATTGTCATCAACACAAAGAAAGGCAAGAAATACATAAATGAAGTGCTCTTGGTTCCGAGTATAGATCAAAATCTATTGAGTGTCGGGCAAATGATGGAGAAAGGATACTCGTACCATTTTGAAGAAGATTCTTGTACAATATATGATAAGAAAGACAATCCCTTCAAATCGCAAAAAAAAAAATGAAGGAAAAACGATGCTTTCCGATTCAATGGAGTTATGCAAAAGATGTCGCAATGAAGGCACAAGTTGACGACTCGTGGTTATGGAACAGAAGACTTGGTCACTTCAATTTCAATGGATTAAAAATACTACATCAGAAGAACATGATGAAAGATCTCCTGACTATAAAGGCACCCGATCATGTTTGCGAAGGATGCATGCTCGGGAAACAACATCGACAACCATTTCATGTCGGAAAAGCTTGGAGAGCGAAGGAGCCATTAGAATTGGTGCACACGGACGTTTGTGGCCCAATGCGTACTCCTTCACATGAACAAAATAGGTACTTCATTCTCTTCATTGATGATTTTACCAGAATGACATGGGTTTATTTTATGCGTGAAAGATCGCAAGTATATGAAATATTGAAGAAATATAAGGTCTATGTCGAGAAACAAAGCGGTCACTACATGAAGACCATAAGAAGTGATCGAGGCAAAGAATACACATCTAAAGAATTCAACAAGTTACGTGAAGATGAAGGCTTGGAGCATCAATTGTGATTGGATATGCTATAGAACAAAATGGTGTATCGTAACGTAAAAGCGAAGCGATTATGGAGACAAAGCAAGAGCTATTCTAATGGAGAAAGGCCTTCCAAAAATATTTTGGGCGAGCGGTGCATACTGCGATCTACTTGCTAAGCAGATGTCCAACCAAAGCCGTTCGAGGACAAAACACCATTCGAAGCCTGGAGCGGCGAAATCCATCAAACAAAACATCTTGAGTCTTTGGCTCCATCTGTTATGTTCACATTCCAAAAGAGAAAAGGAGTAAAATTTGGATGAAAAGCGGACAAAAAGGGATTTTCTTAGGCTATAATACAATCAAAAGGTTACCGTGTCTATAACTTAAGAACAAGAAAGCTTATTGTCGGTCGAGGCGTTGAATTTTACGAGGATGCAAGCTTCAATTGGGAAACCGAGGAAGTTGAAAGGAAAACAATTAATATGGCAAAGCATTTCTCACGCCAAGAAGAAGACGACCGTCAACGAGAATCACCCGACTGCGCTTATCATTGAAGAAACATCACAAGATGAAGGTTCTTCTCACGAGACACCACCAAGGAAAACAAAACCTTGAGTGAGATATATGAGAGATGCAATCTCACCTTGATAGAACCAGGAAGTTATGAAGAAGCTTCCAAAGAAGAAGTTTGGAGAAAAGCAATGGAAGAAGAAATTAAGATGATAAACAAGAATGAAAGCGTGGGAGCTAGTAAGTCCATCTACAGACAAAGAGGTCATCGGTGTTAAGTGGGTCTATAAAACAAATCTTAATCCTGATGGCTCCATCCAAAAACACAAAGCAAGGCTTGTAGCCAAAGGCTACTCTCAACAGTTTGGAGTGGATTACAACGAGACATTTGCTCCTGTTGCACGATTGGATACGATACGTGCATTAATTGCCCTCTCTGCACAAAAAAGGATGGAAAATCCATCAGCTGGATGTTAAATCAGCATTTCTCAATGGATACCTTGAGGAAGAAATTTACGTTGAGCAGCCTCAAGGATTTATCGTGAAAGGAGAAGAAAACAAAGTATTAAAGTTAAAGAAAGCTTTATACGGGCTCAAGCAAGCCCCACGGGCTTGGTATAGCAGAATTGATAACTACTTCATCACGCAAGGTTTCAGGATGAGCAAAAGTGAGCCTACACTTTACATTAAGACACGAGATACAAATGACAGACTTATTGTTTCCTTATACGTTGATGATCTCATCTTTACAGGAAACAATGAGGACATGATAAAGGGTTTCGGACAAGACATGATGAAGACGTTTGAAATGACAGGCTTGGGATTAATGCACTACTTCCTTGGAATCGAGGTAAACCAAAAAGAAAATGGGATTTTCATTTCCCAAAATAAATATACAGATAGTCTTCTTGAAAAATTCAAGGTGAAAGGGTGCAAGAGTGTTGCAACTCCACTTGAAAGCAAAGCACTCAAGAGCGAAGATGGCACGCCAAGAGCAGATTGTACGGTCTATCGGCGTCTCATTGGAAGTTTACTCTATCTAACAACTACAAGACCTGACATTATGTTTGCAACAAGTTAGCTCTCAAGGTTCATGCAATGTCCAAGTCAAGTTCACTTCGGAGCTGCTAAAAGAGTGCGAAGATACATGCAAGGCACAAAGGATTATGGAATTTGGTATGGATCCAATCCGGACTCAAAATTGATTGGGTACAACGATAAGCGATTAGGCGGGATCATCGGATGATAAAAGCACATCCGGCTATGCATTCATTTTGGGTTCAGGAATATTCTCTTGGGCAACAAAAAAGAAAGACATAATAGCACTATGAACAGCAAAAGCAGAATATGTAGCAGCAACATTGACAACATGCCAAGCTATATGGCTCAAACGCATACTTGAGGACATGAGGGAGCCTCAAGATGAAGCAACATTGATCTACTTGACAGAAATTCAGCAATTTCAATGGCAAAAAACCCAGTATTTCACAACAAGACTAAACACATAAGAATCAAGTACCACTTCATCGGGGAAGCTGTGGCCAATAAAGAAATAGAGGTCAAGCACAGCAGGAGTGAAGAACAGTTAGCCGACATATTCACTAAAGCACTACCAAGAGACAAGTTCGAGCTATTGCGAGAAAAGATTGGTGTCACTGAAATGTGTACCAAGGAGGAGTGTTGAATGGTGCTACACATTTCTAGAATAGAAGCTTCTAGTTGTATGTAAGAGTCAAAAAAAAAAATTTATTGCTACACTAGAATGAAACTACTAGATACATGTAGGTTCTAGTAGTGATTGTCAAAATTAAGAAATAACTAGAAAACTCCATAAGGGTCTTGAGCCATCATATGGAGACTATATATAGCACTACCCCATGTACTTGAATTAAGCAACCAAAAATCAAGCAATCAATACAATAAAATTCCTTTCTACAATCTCTCCAACTTATCAATCCTTATCCATCTCACACTCATCAATCCTAGCCTTCTCCATTCAACTCTCTACAAAAATTCTAACAACCAAAAACCTCATCCACAGTGGTGCTATATAACATTGTTAGGAATAAGTAATATTTCTCCATGAGCACTTGTAGTAGCACCGTCGTTTCTAAGGCAGAAGGGATAGTGTCGTGGACTATTTTGAACAGGCAAAGGAGGAAGATCCCGACTTGGAAAGGGATTCGAGGCTTCAGGATTCCTTCGCCACACTCGTGTAACTTTCTTTCCGGGTCCACAAAAAATTATGTCATGATCAACGATCTATTTGCAATTGAAAATAGTACGTGCGAATATTTTTGTATAGAATCTACTTTGCAAATCAACATTCGCAATCTATCCATTGTACATTTGCTATGCATCTATTTCTTAGTTATTCACAATCTACAAAAGCAAACACAAAATGAACAGGAGCGTCTATGTTTTTCTGAAAAATAGGGATGATAGGAACAAACATATAACATGGTCTATATGGTGTGCGAGCAAACCTACTCAAACTTATAAGGGCATAAGTTTTTGACCTCCGGTCAGACAGAATAAACTTTGAGAGATTTCTAAATCACCCAAATAAATTTTATCAAAATAGCAATGTCTTGAAGTTCTACGTTCAAACAAGTCAGACTTACAGTTGTCATCCTTGCATCATGCAAAAACAAACCAACCTCAAGGAACATTGCACACAAACCATGATAAATATTTTGCCTAACTGATGTATTTTCTAACAAGACGTTGATATTTCAACAAAAGGAAAAATTATACCAAATAGATAAAAGAAATAATGAACATGAACTATTATGGCAACAACTTCAAGGAAAACCACAATTCGATCAATAATTACACTGAAATCTCAGCAAAAGTTGATGAATGTCCACCCACATCACAAGCTAGCACACACACAAAGACCCTCTTCTCCTTTTTAAAAGTTTAATAAATCACCAAAGGAAATAAACTTTCTTACAAGGAGATTAACTTTATAAAGTTCTCCATGGAATTTAGAATAGGCCCCAATAACATATAGAAACAAATGAGTAAACGGTTGAGGATTTATAATTGCATAGTTATTACCCAAAATTGAAAATGTAAGCATTTATTAGGCTTTTAAGGAGACCATTGAATGCTGCCAATGTATATTAACAAGAAATACGCCTCCGTGCTAAATTGAAATATTGTCATGAAAGCAACATGGTTGTAGCCTTCTACCTTTGAAAAAAAATCGTAATGAATGTTATGCAAAAGCACGCTGCACAAAGTTTTAACAACAAGAATTGCCGAGTTTAATCAATGTCATTGTACCTGAAAAACTAAGGCTTATGTAATGCAGATTCAAGTGAAGAAAAAAAAAATATAAGATCGATGATTCACGTCACTCCTAATTACCTCTGTGCGGATCTTCTGCAGTGATGAGAGTGAAGTTGAGTGCGTAAGATGATCTGTCGACTGACTCCGAATCCAATGATTTGTTTGTTCGATTTCAATGCTGGAGAATTGAACTCTTGTACCCTAGTGTCGAAGAATTGAATTTTTTTCACTGGTGCCGGAGAATGGAATTATTCTCCTGGTGCAGAAGCGAATCTCAAGTTAGGCAGAAAAAAAAAAAAAAAAAAAATATCCTCCAATGGGGAAATAAATTAAATCGCCAGGAAACAGTGAGGGTCTACATTTCTAGTTTCCGATCCTGGTGTTTCTACACTCTTGGTTGCAAGGTTAAAAAAGAAAAAAGAAAAATAAAATATATACTGAAATTGAATTCTTAGAGAAAATGTAATTCTCTTGCAAGGTGTAACAAAGCAGCAAACCAATTTCGGGAAATTAGAAGAATTGGAGAAAGGAAGAAGCAAGGTAAGAAGAAAATGCAGAATATTAGGGAAGAAGAAGAAGTTGAGAGGGAGATAATTTCATTAATTCTCTGATAATCAGTCATTACACCATAATCCTCCTTATATACTTCTAGCTGACCCATCTAACAACCACAAGCACGCACTACTCAGCAAATGGACCAGCTCCCCCTAACAAACTACTAACAGAAAGCAAAATATTCCCCGTCAAGGGTGAATACAGCAAAATAAAATTAAAAAAAAACAGAATTTAAATGCCCTTCTACAAGCTTTCTAAAAAAAGGAAGTTTCCCTTTTGCAATCGTGACATCCCCCACCCCTAACAGACACCTTGTCCTCAAGGTAAAGGAAAATTAGGAAATTGAGAACATATAAAAGATACATCCTCCCAGGTAGCCTGATCTTGATCCAGATTTACCCATTTGATAAGCCACTGCACCACAGCTTGATTTCCCCTCTTGATCATCCTTATGTTTAGCCTTTCTTCTGGGTACAAAACCAACTGACCATCTGGTGAGACAATAGGAGGATTCTCAGAAGACGGAGGTGACACCCCAGAATATTTTTTGAGCATGGAGATGTGAAAAACTGGATGGATAACTGAAGAAGAAGGCAATCTCAACTTGTAAGCTACAACACTGATCTTCTCCTCAATCATATAAGGTCCAAAAAACTTAGCAGACAGCTTGACATTACTCCTTACTCCCATGGAAGACTGCCTGTAAGGTTGCAGCTTGACTAGAACCATATCTCCAACCTGATATTCCCTTTCAACTCTGTTTTTATCAGCATTTTGTTTCATCCTTGCTTGTGCCCTTGTCAAATGATCCTTGAGTTCCCTAGAAATGACCTGTTTGTGCCTTAGGAACTCATCAACATATATTACTCCAGAATTTCCAAAACTGCCAAGGGGCAATGATTTTGGTATATATCCATATAAAGCCTCAAATGGGATCTTCCCAAGGATGAGTGATGCGGGTATTGTACCGTAACTCTGCTAAAGCTAGCCATCTCTTCCATTCTTTGTGGCCTATGAAAACACATGCACCTCAAATACATCTCTACACACCGATTAACCTCTCCGCTCGACCATCCGTTTGAGGATGATATGCGAAATCGATGTTTAACTTTACCCCTGCCAAGGACATCAAGGCTTTCCAAAATGCTGCTGTATAAACCATATCTCTGTCAATAACAATGGATTGTGGGGTCCCATATAAACGATATACCAAGGCAAAGAACTCCTGGGCTACTAATTCAGAAGTATATCCCCTGTCTAATGGAATAAAATGGGCATATTTGGTGTATCTGTCCACTATTACTAAGATCACTTCTTTCCCTTCAAAGTTGGGCAAACCTTCAATGAAATCCATCCCAACACATTCCCATGCTTGGCTTGGAATAGGTAAGGATGGAGAAAACCCACAGGATGATGATGAACATCCTTACACTGTTGGCAAGTAAGGCAAGTCTTCACTAAATTTTCCACATTTTTAAGGAGATTGGGCCAATAGAACAAGGAAGAAACCCTTTTGTAACATGCATGTATTCCAGAATGCCCTCCTATGGGGAATCATGAAGTTCTTTGAAAAATGTTATGTCTAATTTCCCCAATTGCTCCCAACACATATCCTATTTTTGAAAGTGAGCACCTGCTTGCGCATTCCATAATCTGTGCGGCTAATCCATTAACCAATACCTCCTGAATTTTATTTGTAGCCCACTGATCCTGATCATAACTATCTATCACGTCTTGAAGCCACATAGGAGAACTTGAAGTGACAGCTGCCAGGTGCTCAGATAATTGGGGCTGTCTAGACAGTGCATCAGCAACTACATTGTCTCTTCCCTTCTTGTATTCAATTTTAAAGTTCAGCCCCATCAATTTTGAAACTCCCTTCTGTTGGAGATTGGTGGTTGCCCTCAAATCCAACAAGTACTTTAGGCTTTGCTGATCCGTTTTAATAATAAACTCACCCCCTTGTATGTAATGCCTCCACTTGGTAACAGCCATGATCAAGGCCATAAGCTCCTTTTCATAAGTAGAGAGCCCCAAATCTCTATGTTTGAATGCCTTGCTAAAGTAGGATATTGGTTTTCCTCTTTGCTGCAGCACAGCCCCCACTCCATATTGGCAGGCATCAGTTTCTATACAGAAAGGTGCTGAAAAATCTGGTAAGGTTAGTACAGGAGAGCTACATAAAGCTATCTTGAGGGTCTCAAAGGAACTTTCGGCCTCTGAATTCCATTCATATCCATCCTTCTTTAATAATTCAGTTAAAGGTCTAGCTATAATTCCGTATTGCTTAATGAATCTTCTGTAAAAACCTGTGAGCCCAAGAAATCCCCTCAACTCAGTCACGTTTCTAGGTTTAGGCCACTGTTTTACTGCTTCTATCTTTTCTGGTTTAGCTTGAACCTCACCATTTTGGATTACATGACCAAGGTACCCCACTCTAGTCTGCCCAAATGAACATTTACTGATTTTGGCATACATTTTATGCTCCCTTAATAACTGGAACACTTGCTCAATATGCTTGAGATGTGAGCTCAAATCCGGACTATAGATCAAAATGTCATCAAAAAATACAAGTACAAATTTTCTGAGATAAGGTTTAAGTATCCCATTCATACACTTTTGAAAGGTGGCTGGTGCATTAGTTAAACCGAACGGCATTACTCTATATTCATAATGTTCCTCGTGTGTGACAAAAGCAGTCTTCTCAATGTCATGTTCCTTCATCCTAATTTGATGGAATCCCGACCTCAAGTCTATCTTGGTGAAATATTTGGCAACACCAAGTTCATCCAATAATTCATCAATAATTGGGATGGGGAATCTGTCCTTCACAGTATGCTCGTTAAGTTTCCTATAGTCAACGCATAGTCTCCATCCCCCATCTTTTTTTCTAACCAACAACATAAGTGAAGCATAGGGGCTGTTACTGGGTTGAATGATGCCCTGCTTCAACATTTCTTCAATCATTTCTTCTATCTCTCCCTTGAGCTGATGAGGATACCTATAGGGTCTGCTTTTAAATGGAACAGTCCCTGGTGTCAATTCAATGCCATGGACCCAATCTCTTTCTGGTGGCAGTTCTTTTGGTTCCTTAAATAAATCGATGTAAGCATCTACCACTTCTTGTATCTCTAGCCTAATCACAGGGGCTGATACAGTCTGTATAGTATTTAAACATCCCAAAAGGCCCCAAGCTCTCTGTTTCATGTATTTTTCTAACTTATTGCAAATGATCATTTTAAGTTGTCCCCCCTTCTTCCATGCTTTTAAGGATGATGTCCTCACTATCCTTTTTAAACTGAAGTTGGAGTTTGTCAAAATCAAATGTCATTGGGCTGTACTTCCTCATCCAATCTACACCCAATACCATATCACACCCACCCAACTTGATTAACCTTACATCATGGTGGAACCTCTGCCCATTCATTAACCAAGGCAAATTCGGGCATACTGAGTCACTAAACATTTTGTTTCCATCAGCAACTGTTACTAACATTGTTTTAGCAGGTTCAATGACACAATTTAATTCCTTAGCCAACTTAGTATCCAAAAATGTTTGTGAGATCCCACTATCAATTAAAATAGAGATGTACCTCTTTTTGAGTTGACCTTGTATTCTAAGAGTCTTTGGTAGATACCGCCTTTGATATAGTGTTAAGAGAGAGTTGAGAGAACTCACCAGGTCGCTCATCATTAATCTGGGGCGAGGGGTTCCCCGCTCCCTCGTACACTATCTCCCAAGTGGCTTCCTCCTCATCTACCAATATGCAGTTTAGTTGCTTACATTTTACATTGATGGCCTGGATTAAACCTTTCATCACACCTAAAGCATAGTCCCTTTGCTCTCTTTTCTTGTAATTGAGTGGTGATATGAATTTGTGTAGGGCTTGTGGTGATTGCGGTAGGAAGGCCAATAGACTTACTAATGCTCACTGGTGTCTTAGATTGCATAATTGCAAAGCTTGGATATAGTTCTTGCCCTCTTCACAATAGAATTTGCCATTGCTTCTTGTGCTCTGAGCAATCTTCAAGGCCTTGATAGTTGGTTTAGGACACATCATACGAACCATGGGCCTAATTTAGGTGTTGAGTCCCCAATAAATCTCTTCACGTAGTATTCATCGTAATTCCGGGTTGTATTGCTTCACCATCCTTTTAGATCCTCAAAGGCACCGATGATACTCGTCCACTGCTCCACTTTGGCTTAATTTCTCAAATTCATCCAAAACATCCTCAAGCGCACGGTTGCAAAATCTTCTACACACCTCTTGACTGAAGAAATGCCAAGATGACTTAGGGAACTCGGTCTTCCACCCTCCATACCACTTATTTGCCATTCCTCGTAAGTATAATTCTGCTAATCCCACTTTATGATCATCTATTGTTTTGTTGATATGGAAGTAGCCTTCACACATTCTCGATCCAATCCTCAGGGTCATCACCATTAAATGTAGGAAATCGATCTTAGGATGACAAGTGTCATAGGTCTCATACTCGGATCGACATGGTTTGCCTTCAAATTGGAGGTGGAAGGTGTGTGGTAGCAGAAGAGCAGATCTATCTTCTTGAATTGCATTGAGACTCATTTTCTTTACTTAAATTGCAGAGTAAGGACAACATGGTACTCATCAGGATCGGATCTCCGCCATTTCGGTCTTAGTTTCATCACGTAATTGCAGCATCGCTTCATTAATCTTTGCCTGGGTCTTTGGAACATCATCACCGGTTTTAGATCTAGTACCCTCTGCCATTGCTATCTCTGATACCAGATGTAACAAAGAAGCAAACCAATTTCGTGAAATTAGAAGAATTGGAGAAAGGAATAAGCAAGGTAAGAAGAAATTGCAAAAGATTAGGGAAGAAGAAGAAGTTGGGAGGAGATAATTTCATTAATTCTCACGATAATCAGTCATTACACCATAATCCTCCTTATATACTTCTAGCCGACCCATCTAACAACCACAAGCATGCACTACTC
>CM047805.1:41185639-41330405 GCA_026214975.1 Gentiana macrophylla | reverse complement strand
GGATAGTAGAATATCAATGGTCAAGTTATGTTTCACATTAGAAATTCATTTGTCACCGGAAAGCAACTCTTCAGCCACAATGGCTTTATCAACCACCGAGGCTCGAATATATGGCTCTTAGTGAAGAATCCAAGGAGAGGTATCTGGTTGAAGGGACTGGTCAGTGATTTGGGGCTACATCAAGATCAAGTTGAGATTTATTATTACTGTCTGGTTGCAATTTGTCTAGCTAAGGATCGGGTTTATCACGAGAGAACCAAGCATATTGATGTGAGGTTTCATTTTCTGAGAAACAAGAAGAGGGTTATACTGATGAAGAAGATTGGCACAAAAGAGAATCATGCTGATATGTTCACTAAATCGCCATTCAGTGAGCAAGTTTCGATTAGAGTCGGACTTGCTAAATATTCAAAGCTTATAAACTAAAATCTGGATACTTTACGTTTGCATTGCTTCCATTTTATCTTTCTTAGAGTGCAAGTTTATCATCTGTGTTTTAACAGTGATCACTAAGTCATTGTTTGAGAGTCATTTGAGTAGTCTCTGTAACAAGTTAGGCATTCATGATATTTATGCTCCAACATAAAGGGGGGGGGTTAAAGTGTCTTATCATTACTGTTATTATTCTTATTAGTAACGGTATTTGTGGTGTTATGGTTCAATAATATGTTGGCTGTTGTGATAGGGCAGCATCCGACTTGTGTAGTTCTTGGAGTAATGTCTAAGTAATCCCATTAGGGTTAGGAGTTGTGTAATTGTTTACTATATATAAGTGTGTTGAATAAAGGGGAAGAGATCATAAGTTGTGATCTCAGTTTGTTCTATTTTACCGTGTTAACTTCTAACATTGGTAAAAATCGTTCTACTTCCATTCTAGCTTGAAATTCTTGAATATGATGTTAAATTGGTTGTGTAGATCATTGTTGTGTCAATTGGTTGTGTATTTTCGTTGTAGTTGTATCATTTCTCAGCTTTTATATATGTGCTTCAATTTGATGGGAGGTGTTAAAGTGTCTTATTATTATTGTTATTATAATTAGTAAGGGTATATGTGGCATTTTGGTACAATAATGAGTTGTGTGTTGTGATAGGGCAACAACCGACTTGTGTAGTTCTTGGAGTAATTAAGGGCTAAGTAATCCCATTAGGTTAGGAGGAGGGTGGCTACGGTCCGCTTTTTAATCTTCACCGTTAAAAACACATACGAACAATTATATTCGTTAGATCATTTTTTTAGTACACCTTAACTATTGTGTATTTTAACACACCAAATATTCTTTCGAAGCTAAACCGATATAGATACATTATTTAAAGCTAAGCCGATAAAGAATTTATCAGTTTTTCCTATCAAAAACCCAAAAAAAAAAAAAAAAGGAAAAAAACCACAGACGTCTTCCATTGAAACATAAAGAAGCAATTCGACCCATTCATAAAAATTAAATTAAAAACAAAAATAAAAACTAGCAAGAAGGCTGCAATTGATAGTAGTTCGTGTTGATTTTTATTCTTTTAATTTCTTTTCTGATTATTTTTCTTGGCCTGTTGTTTTTAAGATTTTTTTTTTTTCCTTTTGTTATCAGAAAACCATAAATGAATTGAAACTATCTTATGCTTGGTAATTCTGCATCGTCTTCTTTGATTTTTTTTGTTCTTTACCATAAGGTGCCTTGTTTAAACACACTGTATTGGGAAAAAGAGGGAGAAGAATCAACTTTAGGGGAGGAAGATAAATGATTTAATTTGCAGAGAAATTAGAATATTAGAACGAAAAGTTTGTCTGGAAAGAAGATGAAATGGGAAATGAATGCTTTAATTGAAAATACATGAAGGTACAGAATATATTAAGGTGTATCAAATACATCAAATAGTTCTAATTAATTCAAAGTTGATCAAACGGCAAACTAGATGGTCCAGTCTTTATATATAGACTGAATCGTAGTATTTCCTGGTTAGGAGTTATGTAATTGTATACTATATAAATGTGTTGACTAAAGGGGAAGAGATCATAAGTTCTGATCTCAGTTTGTTCAATTTTACCGTACGTGTTAAGTTCTAACATTGGTAAATATTTATCTACTTCCATTCTAGCTTGAAATTCTTGAATATGATTTTAATGTTAGATCTCTCCTATATGTGATTTGCATGTCATCAAGCCATATGATCCACATGACGAAATTATGAGAATTTCCTCACTAGTTTAGTAATATTTTTTTTAATATTATTTTGTAAATAAATAAATGTGAGACAGAATTTAGCCAATGAATTGGGATGTCAAAATGCTTGGAAAAGTTCATAGATCAAGGACTGTTCACGACTCGATTCAATCTCCAAATTAAGAGTCCGCAGCCTCTTGAAGAGGAGACACATGGCATGATCATCATGGATTAACAGAGAAGCACAACTAATGGTGATTGTTGGTGAGTCTCATCCCAACAGAAATCTCTTTATACTCAGTACCAAGCTCAAAGCTCCACGTTTATGAGCAAGTTGGAATCAGTGTTTTGCATCGTGTGTTGTTGTTCAAGATTCATCCTCGGTTTTCCTAGACAACACAGAGATAGATCCTTGTTGCGTTATTCCAATAATATTGTGACATTGTCCCCAATTACCAGTAGTTATTGTCTTTTCGTTGGAGGTCGGCGGGTTTGATTTTGGATTTGGGTTTCATTTGATAACAAAATGCTTTTTGAGGATTTCTTCCAGGTTCATTGATTCTGAATCATTGCTGCTATTAATTAGCAAGTGATCCGGTGTCAACAAACTAATCGGTGTTTCTGCTGCAAAGGAGTTCATGTTCTCCATACACGGAAGCATACGAAGGCTTCTAGCTTGGAGCTCACTGAGTACGTGTTCGGAAATCATCGTCATTTTCGTCACTAGCAGTACTTGCAGCAGGCTCGACTGCACGCACCATCTCAGCATCTAGAACGCACGAGGGAAATCCAACATATTACGCCACACCAATGCGTTTATAACATCTGAAAGCAATTTCCAAGTAATCGATAAATACCAGCATTGCAAGCTTCCGACGTCTCTAGCTAATACATCACCGGAAACCTCATTCACACCGGTGCTAACATTGCTAGGAATAAGTGCTGTTGCAGGCGATGACAGGAGCCAAGATTGGCCTTGGACGAGCGCTAGGCCTTGTGGGCATGGAAGTGCTGGCATAGAAGGGACAATGCCGTGGACGATTTTGAACAGGCAAAGGAGGAAGATCCGCGCGACCTGGAAACGGATTCGAGGCTTCAGGAGGATTCCTTCGCCACACTCGTGTAACTATCAAAAAATTTAAAAACATAAACTGCATTAACTATACATACAGATTCTATCCTTTTTCAGATCGACCAGGTTAAAGACAATTGTTTCTTCCATCAAAATATTAATATATCTTGTTACCCTACTTGATGTTATGAAAATATGTATGTATGAAATTTACAACACTACTTTGAACCCTTTTTTTTTAATTTTTTTAAACTAATTTTGTTTTCGGAAGCCATAATAATTATTCAAAGATATTGTGGATTTGAAGTGAAATGGTACCTACCGTCCATTGCTAGTAGTCGGTATGTTCATCCCATCCCTTGATTTCGGAATGAAATGCCAGTCGAGCCAGAGGATCCTACAGCAGGATGACGCTCCATGTTCCTCATATCGTGCAGATCTAGAAGCCTTCTTATGTCGCCAACATTCCTAGGAGGAACTACCGATTGAGTAGACACGCTTGCAAGTGTGCGTTCAGACTGGTTCCTTGCCATGAGCTCAACAATGTCCATAGGAATGTCGCCTGAAGAACCTTGCACCGCATCATTATTGGATCTCGAGGGCCCTTCATTATCTGGAACGTACGCACGAGTAGAAATCCAACATATTATCCCACAGCAATGTGATTTTAACATGTGAAAATAATTTCCATGTAATCGAAAAATACCTGCATTGCAAGCTTCAGGAACCATTCCCTCATTTAATGGCAACGGTGTTGGGGATTCCGGCGTCTCTAATGGTACAACGGCGTCATCACCAGAAACCTCGTTTCTAAAGCACAAGGGACAGTGCCGTGGACGATTGGGAACAGGCAAAGGAGGATGATCCCGACCAGGAAACGGATTCGAGGCTTCAGAAGGATTCCTTCGCCACACTTGTGTAACTATCAAAAAAATTTAAAACAAAAATTGCATTAACTATACATACAGATATATTCTATCCTTTTTCAGACAATATTGTTTCTTCTGTCAAAATATTAATATATCTCGTTACCTTGATGTTATGAAAATATATATGTATGAAATTTACAACACAACGTACTGTGAACCTTTTTTTTTATTTAATTTTTCATAAACTAATTTTGTTTACACTAGCCATAATTATTCAAAGATTAATAATTGTAAAAATGGAATTCAAATTTTGTAGAAATCTGACTGAAATTAAAGTTGTTAACTACTAGCTAGTTCAACATACAAAAGGGAAAAACAATAGAAAATACCTATCCGGATCCACAGAAAATGATATGTCATGATCAACGATCTTTTTGCAATTGAAAGTAGTAGATTTTGTATGGAATCTACTTTGCAAATCATCATTTGCAAGCTATCCATTGTACATTGGCTATGCCCGTCTATTTCTTAGTTAATGAAGTTGTACTCTTTCAATTCCACAATCTACAAAAGCAAACACAAAATGAACAGACAGAAAAAGCGACGTAAACATGTGCATCTATGTTTTTCTGAAGAAACTGGATGATACGAACAAACATATAATTTGATCTATATGGTGTGCGAGCAAACCTACTCAAAATTTTATGGACAGAATAAACTGTGAGAGATTTATAATTAAATCACCCAAATAAATTGTATCAATATATCATGTCTTGAAGTTCTACGTTCAAGTGTAAGTCAGACTTATACTTGTCTTCCTTACATCATGCAAAAACAAACCGACCTCAAAGAACATTTGCACACAAACCATGATATATAAATATTTTTTGCCTAACCGATGTATTTTCTAACAAGTCGTTGATATTTCAAAGAGAGGAAAAAACATGAAACTATTATGGCCACAAATTCAAAGGAAACAACAATTTGCTCAATAATTACACTGAAATCTCAGCCAAAGTTGATGAATGTCCACCCACATCACAAGCTAGCACACACACAAAGACCCTCTTCTCCTTCTTAAAAGTTTAATAAATCACCAAAGGAAACAAACTTTCTTACAAGGAAATTAACTATATAAAGTTCTCCAAGGGAATTTAGAATAGCCCGCAATAAAACATATAGAAACAAATCAGTAAACGGGTGAGGGATTTATAGTTTTCAGATAGTTATTACCCGAACTTGAAAAAGTAATCATTTATTAGGGTTTTAAAGAGATCATTGAATGCCGCCAATGTAAAGCAATAAGAAATACTTCTCTGTGATTCCAAATCCTACGATTTTTTGTTCGATTTCAATGCTGGAGAATTAAACGTTGTACCCTAGTGTCGAACAATTGAACTTTTCACCGTGATGCCGGAGAACTGAATTATTAATCACCCTGGCGCAGGAGCGATTTCTCCGGTTAGGCAAAAAAATAAAAAATTATCATCAGGGGAAAAAATTAAATCGCCAGGAGTCGGTGAGTGGATGCCGTTGCAAGGTTTAACAAAAAAGGAAGAAAAACATAAACAGAAATTGAAGTCTTCGACAGATCTGCATTAATTAAGAAAAAAAAAAATAAACAGAAATTGAAGCCTTCTACCTTTCAATATATATATATATATATATATATAGACATCAGACAGCGAAGCTATGCCACAGAATTGCGAGATCTGCATCTCAAAAAAAATAAAAAATAAAATAAACCTGAGGTATATATGCTCGATCTGCAAGCAGCTGCGAGTCTCTTTCAAAGTTCCACTGCTCGTTTAGCTGTGTTGTTGCTATCTATCTGCGGCTGAAGAGTTGTTTCAAAGGGGGAAAGAGAACGGTGAAGGTGAAAGAGAATGGCAAGTGCGGCTGAGGTTTAATTTCACGCCCTAATTAAATAGAGGCTGAAACGCATGTGTTTTAGACACATGGCTTTCATGCAATTCACTTGTTTTGAAACGTGTCAATTTGCATGTAAGGGTATCAATATAGTTTGGGTAATGATAGATCTACTCCCTCAAGTCTACACCATTTTTACTCTCAACATAATCTTGTGGTTGTGATTTTTCAATTTTTTTAAATTTTCTTTTACAAGTGAAAAACATATGGTGAGATGATGATGGTGGAAAAATTGTGTAGACTTAAGAGAGTAGCTCTATCACTCCCCAGTTAGTTTAGCAATCATAAAAAAAAATATAAATTTGATTTTTCAAAGATAGCGAGCCAAGGAATTGTGAAAAGAAAAAAAAAGTTGTAAAGAGTCAAAAAGTTGGACAAAATTAGGATTTTAGTCCTCTAACTTTGCGTATTTTGGATTTTAGTCTTTGCTTCCGCTCCGGTGAGGAAAATTGTCCTCTAAATTTGCTTTTTTTTTTTTTTGATTTTAGTCTATCCGCTGAAATAGTGATTGGGCACCGAATTTTTAAAAATAGTCCTCTAACTAGCCGCCATGTAAGCGTTTTTAAAGATTCCGGTGTCCAATCACTATTTCAGCGGATAGACTAAAATAAAAAAAAACAACTTAGAGGATCATTTTCCTCACCGAGCAAAAAAGCAGACTAAAATCCAAAATATCTTGAGCTGTAGGACTAAAATCCTAATTTTGCCCAAAAAGTTGTGTTGTGTACTCCGTTTTCTTAGCCTTTTAGTTTGTCCCATAATATACGGTTTTCTAACAACTCAATTTAATATTAAATTAATTTTTTTTACTTTGATGCTAAACAAAAAATATTATGAGACATTCTTAAAAAAACAATATAATATTTTACTTTTGAACTTAAAAAAATAACTCATTTATTAATTTTCTTAATTTATGTGTTAATCCCACAAGCCCCTATATTGCAGGATGGAGGGAGTTGTACATAAAATACCTCTCTGTAAAACACCGTGGTTTTTATAAGGGTGTTTTCGACAATTCGAAAAGCCCTAACGAATTGTCTTTTATTTAAATTCAATTTTTCCTTTTAAAATAAAGAAAAATAATGTCTATAAATTATTTCCTAGAATCCTAGTATGTATGGGAAATTATTAAATAACCTTATTATTAGGGCTGAACAGAAAACCCAATGAACTCAATTCAACTCAAAACTCAAACCGAACCAACCCGAAAACCCAAACCAATTGAAACTCAAATTTTTTGGGTTGGGTTTTGACCCGAACCAAAAACATTTTGGGTTGGTTTGGTTTTTTTTTATTCTTTTTCCGGGTTGACCCAACCCAACCCGATGTATATATTTATATATATATATGTATGTATGTATGCATTCCGTCCAAAGTAAAATGGTGTTATCATATTGCTGATCACTTCATTTTCAGTTTCGGTCTACAATTCTTTGAACTTTCTTCGGAAAAAAGAATTCGCGTATGTATTTTTATGTATGACTATTTGTTAAAGATCAAGCGCTTACCGTTGTACTAAAACCAATTGGTGTTAATAAAGACGCTACTTTATTTCCTTATCATTTAAGAAAGTGGGCAATCTGTCTCAACACCCCCCTCAAGTGTTGGCAATCTGTCCAACACTTGAACAATTTTTTTATTCAAGAGTGTGGGCAATCTGTCCCAACACCCCCCCCCAAGTGTTGGCAATCTCTAACACTTGTCTTTTTTTTAAATAATGTTCCATCCAGGGTTCGATCTCATGACCTCTAGCTCCGAGACCATGTTAGGATCAAGCGCTTACCGTTCTACTAAAACCAATTGGTGTTAATAAAGGCGCTACTTTATTTCCTTATCATTTAAGAGTGTGGCAATCTGTCCCAACACCCCCTCAAGTGTTGGCAATCTGTCCAACACTTGAACAATTTTTTCATTCAAGAGTGTGGGCAATCTGTTTCAACACTATTGGTCTTTAATTATTATCTTTATATGTTGTTGGTTTGTTACATGTTGTTGGACTCTTAATTATCAAATTTTAACGTTTTCTTTCATAAAAAAAGTGATTTCTTTAACGATTATGGTTATGAACATATGACATGGAACTCGAATTTGGATATATACATGTGTGTGGATTTTATAGAATAAAAGTGTTATTATAGATGCATGTTTTATGGATGAAAACCCGAAACCCAAACCAAATCAACCCAAAACCAACCCAAACCAACCCATTGGGTTTTATAGTCATTTGGTTTGGTTTGGGTTAGTTTCTTCTTGAACCAACCCGACTTATACTATGTAAAAACACAACCCAAGTCGACCCAACCCAACCCAAGCTCAGCCCTACTTATTATGGTGAATGTCTTTTCACAATACTACCAAATATCTTAATACAAAAGATTTTTATTTACAGTTTTATCCTTCAAATTTTTGCTTTTATGGACTCGTTGATTCTGATCGAATTTCAGACAGAATACTGGATGTTTCAATGACTCAAATTTAATCAGAAATTCTTTCTAAACGGTATTAGTTATGAATTTGAAGTGTAGAATTGGAAATAAAATCCAATTGTATACATACACACGATTGTGTATCATCAACAAGGTTTGGATTTTCCCCTCCCCAACCCACTTCGCCGGCAGCAGTAAGAAAAAGGGAAAATGTAAAATCCTGACTTTTCGAATGTAGGAAGACATGTCTTTTTACGGAAAACAGAGTATTATATTAATTTTATGTATTTAAGTAAAAAAAAAGGGGAGAAGTCATGAGAGGTTATTTACAGGAAATAAAACCTCATCTTTAGTGGGAAGTTGTCAGAAAAGGGAAAAATCAGAAATAGTTCGAATTAGAACTCTGAGAAAGGAGAGAAAAATAGAAAAGAAAAGCAAACAGAGAATTCCCCCAAATTCTCACAAGATCTTTGAGGGTTTTCAGAAAGGATTGAATATTTGGAATCAGCGTGAAGAGGGCTTCCTTTTGGCATCAAGAACACCGAGTTTGGGTAAAGGTTAGTTTTGCCTCAGTTTTGGTTTCTTCAATAAATGATCAAGTTTTGTGGTTTTGTTTGGTTGAATTCGTGGTTCCTATCGTTTAGAAGCTTTGATCACAATTGTTTATTGTTCAATTGGTTGATCAAATAGGCTTCCGGTTGAAGGCATAGAAAGTGCTGCATATGTTCTTGAGTTTTGCTTTGGTTTTGCTTGTTGATAAGGTAAGAGGCTCTTCCAAATCAATAATTATAGTTTATGATGTTTAGGTTGAGTTGTGATGTGTTTTAATGCTATAAATCATGCTTAGAATTTGTTGTAGAAGTATGTGAAGTTATGTCTTGTTTAAGTGATGTTTTCCTTCTGTCTTGATGTTGTTCATGTTGGGAAAATGTTGGGAATCGATAAAGTGTATAAAGGCACGTTTAATGTGTTGCAGGTGGAATGTGTGCGCATTCCTGAGGCAATACACACGTATTGCACTGGCAGGAAGTTACATGATGCACACGCATTGCTGATAAAGGATGGTTTGATTTACTTTCAACAGGTAGAATGCGCACGCATTCCAAAAAATACGCGTGCGTTTGACCCCTGTTTTGGGGAAATGTTGTTTTTGTCAGGAAATCACTAGTTTAACGCAGCGGAATTTAAAATTTGATTTCCTTTTACTAGACCATTCTTCGTTTAATGCAATAAACATGTTAAGTAGTTTGACGGTTATACCTTAGATGATCTATAAGATCGTCGCTTTGACCGTCAACGGAGAGTAGTATAGTACGCAAGCCGTCCATGCGTCCGGCCTCTATCGCTAATCCACACGAACTCCTCGCCGGAATCCTCCTTGGATTGCTATTGGAAAACTCCGGTTGCTAGACCGGCCTTTTTCCTCTCTCACAAACTCACTATAGGATGCTCTCTATTTTACACAAGAACTATGAGCTCTTGCAATTGTGATGTACAAAAGAGCTTGACACACACCTCTTATTTATAGTGTAGGGGGCGCCCCAACCTAGAGTGGAGGAGAAGAAAACCTTTTTCCCAATAAAATAAGAAAAATCTTCTATATTGATTTATCTCTTTTATTATAATTAATTTTGCCAATATCTTATATTGAATATAATTATCTTATTACCATAAATCTATTTTTCCAAAATCAATTAATATCTTATATTAATATAATGGTAATCTTATTAATTAAAGTGTCCAATCCAAGTGTATCTTTATACCCTAGATGTGGCGCCCCAAATACCAATTAATTGGCTTCCGGAATATTCTTTAATTAATATAATTTGTATATAATTAATATCTTGTATTTTATTTATTCATAATAAATAAATATCACCATATTAATTTACCACTATAACCTTTATAGTCTAGAGATAAACTTTCCTTATTTGGCTATCAACTATAACCGCATTTTAATCCGACTCGATGTTCATATGTGTGTGACCCGATAGGCTTCCGAATATGTTGGCCGTAGACACAAAGTGCAATTTACTAAAATGCTCTTTATGCCTAACGATCACGGGATAGCGTCTAGCAACACACCGTGACCCCTAATCATCGGAAGAGTGAAAAACAATGACTACTACATTTCATGTGAAGCAGTTACCATGTAACTTACAATCCTATCACTGTAATAGTATTCATATGATCGTATCTCGAGTGTCAATACATTAACGATCGTATCTTACAATCTGGATATCATGCTCTCTCGGGATAACACATTTACTCCCACTTTTCAAAGATTCTCGAGAGCTGGACATTCCTTATAAGAAGGCCATTTCGGATATTCGATCCCAATCATAGGATACGCGATTCCCGGACGACCAATCATGTGTACTCCGCATGCTTCAATATCATACCCAATCACTACCGCATGATCGCCCCGTGGCTAGGGAAAATCTCAACAGTGTCAAAGCATGACAATCCACACCGTGATACCATGAAAACTCCGGTCCAAATGATAATTACACAACCGCCACATAGTGTGACACTTAATGTAAGTGGGTCAGTCTAACGTACGCATTCTCTAATACATGTCCACGTACAGTCCAAGAGTGTCTACACTTCGATAAACGAGATCTATCCCTACCTTCTATAAGATAGAAGACATCCAATACGTGCTAGTCTGGTTATATTATCAGTGTCCTATTTGATAGTACATAAGATTAGAGACATTTAAGTATCAAACTTGTTATAGTGATTAGAGATCTCATCAACCATAATCACTATCATGGTTTCTGTATCATAGTTTGATACTAGGAACGTTACTATATATGTACAACAAATAACATGAAGATATACAATATATAATAACATAAGTGCTTTTATTAATCATAATAAAGTTATTACATGAACTAAATATACTGTAAACGACCCGACCCGGTCGGATCCGGTCCAACCCGATTGGGTTTAGGACACCTTTCCAACAGTTTTAAGCATTGAAAAGAGTTTTAATTGTTATTTCTTGATCTAATAACATCAAATGAACATGAACAAACCATGATTAAGCTTATGATGCATTTTGTTCTGGCACCGAATGAATGGTTCTTAAGAGTTGAAGTTCGGGACCGTCGGAAGAGCATGCATGATTGGCCTGTGCTTTGATGAATTTGTATTCATCATTGTCTGTGGAATGTGCTAGGGTTTTCCGTGTCTAGTGGTCTAAGAAAGAGAGCATTAGATGTGAGGGAGCTTACTTGAAAATACTTAGATGGCTAGTTAATAATTAATAACAAACATACTTGTGTAGTTAAAAGACTAAACAACATATCATTCTTGGTAAGGCACAAAGTCATATCGCGATGTGTGGGCGGTCTGAAGATGAATAACTCTGTAAGTCTCTTAAACCCTACGTACGGACAAACTTAACCCCGTAAGCCTATGAGACCATAGGTATGGAGGGACTTCGCTGAACGTGTACACTATCGGAGTCTACCAGAATAGACTTTTGTGGCTAATGGGGTGATCCTCCAATAGGTTGCACCCAGTTATCTCGTGGTGGATGAACACCATGCGGAGTGCCCCTAAATTCGGTTGTAACAACGATAATCTAAGCTAGAAACAGTTAGTCATGACATGTTGACGAGAATGAAGTGAACCTTAGAGTTAGAGTTGGTCTCAACAAGATAACTTAATAATAATAACGTAAACCTTTCTGTTGTTGAACTTAGTTATACATTAGCTTCTCCCTCTTATCTAAGTATGTTGTACTTACCTATAATGCATTTTGTTGTATGCTTTGTGGGGTGAGAAGATGAACAGATTGAACTTGAGCTCGATGAGGAGTTTGATGATGATACGTGACGATGATGCCATGATGATGCTTTCTTCTTTTTTTTTTTAATTTTCTATTAAATGTTGTACTAGTTTATGTTGTATCTTTCTTTTAAAGACCATGTTGTACCTTTTTTCTTTTCAAGTTTGTAAGACAAGTTGTATCTTTTCTTTTGGAACATCGTATTTGTAAGTTTTGTCTCGTTGTTGTAAGCTTTCCCTCTTTACCCACTGTCGGTTTGTAAGCAAACTCGATCAAAGAGTGGAATTTCTAAACCAAAAACCTTTTCCTATCTTGCCACACATAATGCCTCACCATATCCTCCTGAACCAACAAAAGCATCAGATGCTCTACATCAGATTGAGTGGAAAACAGCTATGGAAAATGAGTACAAGGCCTTGATCACCAATCACACATGGGACCTTGTCCCTCCCCATCCAAGTCAGAGATTGGTGGGTAATAAATGAATATTCAAGCTCAAGTTAAATGCTGATGGCACAGTTCAAAAACACAAGGCCAGACTTGTGGCCAAGGGCTTTCTCCAAACACCAGACATAGATTACACAGAGACATTCAGTCATGTGGCTAAGGCTAGCACTATCAGAGTGATTCTTGCTCTGGCTGTCTCTTGCAACTGGCTTGTCAATCAGGTGGACATAAGCAATGCTTTCCTCAATGGTACTCTCAAGGAGGCCGTCTACATGCCACAACCTGAAGAATTTGTCCACCCTTCCAAACCTAATCATGTCTGCTGCTTAAAAAATGCTCTATATGGCCTCAAACAGGCCCTCAGGGCCTGGTTTGAAGAACTCAGACAACAGCTCCTTGCCTGGGGATTCACTCAATCCAGATCAGATGTCTCCTTATTCATTAAGAAGGGCACTATTCTACTTTATGTTTTAATTTATGTGGATGACATTCTGGTTACAGGAAATAGATCTAACCTTATCTCTCAGTTTATTAACATGCTCCACAACAGGTTTGCACTTAAAGATCTTGGACCAGTCAGTCATTTCCTAAGAATGCAGGTCCACAGGGACACCACTGGACTGTACCTGAGTCAGCATATGTATGCCACACAACTTCTTCAAAAGCTTGGCTTTACCAACCTCAAACCATGTCCTACTCCTATGACAGTAGGCACTGATCTCAGCAGCACATCTACTCCTCTCACGGACAACCCCACACTCTACAGAAGTGTGTTTGGAGCCCTACAATATATGACATTTATAAGACCTGATTTGTCTTTTGCTGTCAATACTCTTAGTCAACACGCAGCACCCTAGGGCAGTCCATTGGCATCCTTTAAAGAGGCTTTTAAGGTATGTTCAAGGCACCAATGATTATGCCCTACACTTTGTTCCTGATCAGAGAATCACACTCACTGGATTCTTTGATGCTGACTGGGCATGTGAGAAGAGTGATAGAAGATCTATTGCTGGCTATTGTGTGTATTTTTGTGGATCATTGGTATCATGGAGTTCCAAGAAACAAGGGGTTGTCTCTCGATCCAGTACATAATCTAAATATAGGTCTCTGGCCAATACTGCAGCAGAATTACAATGGCTCAGATCACTCCTCACAGAATTATCTATTCCAGTTCCAAAAACTGCTCTCATTTGGTGTGATAATCTAAGTGCTCAGTCCTTAGCTTACAATCCTGTGTTTCACAATCGCACCAAGCACATTGAAATTGATCTACACTTCATCAGAGATATGATCCTACAAGGGAAGCTCACTGTTAATCACATTCCATCTGCAGATCAAGTAGCAGACCTGTTTAATAAATCTCTGTCCATCATCAAATTTGCTCAGTTTAGAGACAAACTTCAAGTGGTCAAAGCTCCCTTTCGTTTGAGGAGGGATGTTAGAGTATAAAGGGTAATATTGTCTTGACACATATGTAATAGATGGCACATTAAGGATAAGGTTTAGTAACAGAATCTAGTACAATATCTATAAAAGATTTGTACCAATGATTATCTAGTATGCTGTATAAGAATGATGTAATGGTTCCAAAATCAATACAAGTTTGTCTTATCTAAATCTTTACTGTTTAAAATCACTTTGTTGAATCCTGTTCTAAGAGAAATTAGGGAAATACCTGTTCAACCTTTTGGTTCTAATCTCGTAAGAAGAGCAGAGGGATTTGGATTTCATGTTTCTACAATGGATTATATTGTTGTTCAAGTAGTAAGCTTTATGAAAGAGGATTTAAATGGAGAATTTTCGTTTATCGACCACAAAGGTACGTCTAGGATACCATTTAAGTACAGATTCTTGGACGATGGTCGAAATGCCTGCGTTTGTATCCCGCATCTTACTTCAATGATCTTCTCCCTCCTCTTTACGGGCCTCTTAGAACAGATTGTGTCTTTTCCCATGGATGTATCCATTGGTGCATAGGGTGGGAAACTAATCATTATCGGATACTTACTTTCAATGTGACTAATGAGTTATTTCAGGAGATTCAGTTTCCTCACGCCTGGAGCCATAATGCATACAGAGCACTGAGAGCAGTGCCCTATCTATTTACAGTCGACAACTGCATTGCCGTGGTGGCTGCTCCACATCCTATAGTTGTCCAGGTGATTGACGTATGGATGATGAAAGAATATGGTATCACGGAGTCTTGGACTAAAGATTTTTCTATATGCTTTTTAGAAACAATCAAAAAGCCGTTATCCTTTTGGAAAAAGGATAAACTTCGTCTTCTAACAAGGGACAGGAAATTGATTTGTTATGATCGTTTCCAAGATCAACCCTGTCCACTACCTGAACAGGATGATCCTATTTGTCTACCGTACTCAGAACCATTAGATGTCGTAACCTGCCATGCAAGTTTAGTTTCAATCAAGCAAAATCAAAGGTAGGATGAGAAGCATTGTATTGCAAGAGGGAACAAGTGCCCCCTCTATTCTTCCTCTGTTGGTCATGTTTTTTCGATTATAGTCAATATGCTCTACAAGTGCTTTAATGGTTGGATATTTTGTTTGTTTTTAAGAATTTTATTTAAGGTGTGAGGAGCAAACAAGTAGCTAGCTATCCATCATTATTATTTTGTTTGGCTTCTTTATCATATTTTGTTGTCTTTATCACACAAGCTGAACAAGAAAGTAAACTCCACATAGCTCAATAGCAGAACTTTAGGAAGAGGGCTTATGCAACCAATTATCTGCTGTTGCATCTATTAAGCAAAAGAGTAGTATGTAGAAACTGTGCAAAGACCAGTAATATATGCACATTCAAATCAGATCTAGGTAGCTAGAGTAAGTAGCCTTCTGCCCTATAGGTGTAGAGACCTCCATGAACGACCATCATATGGATAGCGAGAATATGACCATTCCCCAATGCTTCTTAACCTTGTAGGATATGGAGGTGAAGGACTGAAGGTGAGTAGTAATAATCACGGGTCCTAGGGTAGCGCAGGGAAGATCATGATCGTGAATACTTTCTAGAGCTGGAATACCGACCTAGTGATCGACTGCCTCCAATCATGGGGTTGACTCCTAAGCCGCTCTCTAGCACTCATCTCTGATGGTTGTGTGTGTGTTTTTTTTTCCTCCTGTTTTTCTGTGCTAACACAACAGTCAGCTCTCGCCCAATAAGAACTAGCCCATCCATCTGGTATTTGGCATCTTCTGGATCGTATATATTGTGTTGTTGTTAAAGGTGATTTTATACGATTTATAACGCTATATTTTATGATAATTTCCCCCATATTTGTATGAATTCGCATAAGAAACGTGTGTTTAATGGAAATATTGAGTAAATGATATTTTAAAAGAGATTAACCGCAAAATATGTTGATTTATGTGCTTTAATTATGTTTTTACGATTATTTGAGCGATATTACATTTTGCGATGTTTTTATATGATATAGATACATTTTCAAGGCTCAAATGATGATCAAAAAGAGATAAGAGTCGAAATATATGATGACTAAAAGAGATAATGAAGGAATTGACAAGAAGAAAAGAGATAAAGATCAAAGAAATCAAAATTCGATCATTTGGATCAAGCGTCCTGCAATCTCCGCCCCGGTGGGCGGGCGTCATGAGTTGGACGAAAGCCCAAAGATGACATCTTTGATTCAGAAGTTTGGACGCCGAGTGGGCGCTGGATGGACGAAAGCGTCGATCATGACTCGCCCGATTCAAGTTCTATTGAAGAGTGGACGGGCGTTCAAGGATCCAGACGGGCGTCCGGTAGCCGACTTTGCTGAACCGACTTAAGAATCTATATATAGGCGGCTGTTTTTCAACCCAAAACATACCATACACTCATTATTCAAAACCCTAAACCTAGGGGCGGCTTTAGGCTGCGTTTTTCTCCTTTTTATTCCAGTTTTCATGCACTTTAGTTTAGATTAAACTAGTTACTTTTTATGCACTGTTTCGCAAATTTGAGTTGCTGAGGATGTTCAGAGGCTAAAAGCTTCATCAAACGAGTATTGTGAAGCCATCCAACAATTGTTGATTTCGTTTTCATCGATTATACTGTGAGTTTTTATTAAAGGTTGTTTCTTATTCATGTTTATTATGTTTAATTGCTCTTATATCGGAAGATCTGCATGTGTTGATTGTTTATTGTCGATGGAAATCTTAATAAACCTAGATCACCATGAATAAGAATAGTAATTTGAATCTATCATAACGGAAGTTAATAGGTTTAATTGCTAGATTATAAACGTAAAGTTTGCACCTTTGGTTAGAAAACGCGTTAATCTTGCATTGGAAAATAATAGATTAGTAGATGAACTTTCTAAGGAATTAGGGTTCATGTTTAGATAAGGTGAATCACAACCTAGATAAAAACCACAATATAAACGAGATAGGAAATCAATGCTTGTTGGATAGGTGGATCAATCCTCGCTTGTTCGATTACACACTTGATTTAAATCCTTAAAACTTGAATTTGTTTAGTTAGTTTACTTTTATTTGCATCTTAGATTAGTTTAGTTAAAGGTTCGCAACCCGTATTCTTCCTAGCTTTGGATTATATCCTCTGTCTAGTTTTATTTTACTCTTACTCGCTTTGTTTTATTCATTGCTTAGATTAGTTTCGTGACATAGTTTAGGTTAGACAAAAACTAGAATCACAATTGTTTAGTTCCCCGTAAGATCGACCCGGCATTAACCACTATTACTACGATCCTTATACTTGAGGATAACCGGATTATTACTTGTTTATTTTGTGTTAATAAAATCCGTGGACAAGTTTTTGGCGCCGTTGCCGGGAACCGGACGGTTGTCTAGTTTTTGTTTTTCGCTTTTCTCGCTTGTTTTTGTTTTTCTGCTTTTATTTCGCTTTTAAATTCTGCTTTTAGTTTATAATCGTTTAGGTAATTAGTTAATTAGGGTTTTAGTTTAGGGTTTAAGGTTCTCTTGTGATTAGTTCTCCTCTTTTGTCCCTCTCTGCTTCTCGCTTTCTATTCTCTGTTCCTTCTTTCCTATTATTTTCGCAAATTTCTGCTTTACTCTCTAATTTTCCGCTACCAAACGGGCGTCTGGGATATTGGACGTCCGTCTGCTGGAAAATTTGGACGCCCGTTCAAATTTTCTTCCTTTCAGATGAGCGTTTGGACCACTAAACGCCCGTCTAGTCCAAAAGTTGAGCAGATGCCCATCCAAGCCTTTGGACGCCCGTCTGTTTTATCTTTACCTTAATAATCTTGTTTCCTTTCTTTTCTTTTCTTTTCTTTTCCCTTTATTTTCTTTAGGCTTTTAATTTTTAGTTTAGGCTTTTAATTTCTTAGTTTTTAGGCTTCGTTTCACTTGTTTTTGGTCCGTTTATGCAAACTCGAGTCAAAAGGACCGTTGTTATACACCCACGACCCGAGCGAACCGTAGTCCGCCAAACAGCGGATTTTCCGCTTCGCGTTCTCGCGCACGAGAGCCGAGCAAGATCTTGAGGATCAACTAGCGAAGGAAATCATCGATTTCGTGATAATGGCCGCTAATAATAGACGTCGTTGGCGGACTACGCCATGCCAGGCGGTCAAAGTCAACCCGGCTATTGTTATCCCAAATTACCGCGCACAAACCTTTGAGCTAAAGCCAGGACTTATCCGGATGATGCAGCACACATCAATTTTTCACGGCTATCAATCGAGAAATCCGCATACCCACTTACATACATTCTTAGAGATATGCGTACTACACGCATCCAAGGAGTAAGTGAGGATGCTATCAAGCTAAAACTTTTTCCATTTTCTCGAAAGGAGAGGCTAAAGAGTGGTACACCTCTCTCCCTCTCGAATCTATTACCACACGGCGTAACTCGAAAGGAGTTCTTGAGTCAATATTTTCCACCTTCCAAGACGGCCAGGTGTTTAAATGAAATATTCACTTTCTATCAGAAAGAGAATGAATCCTTCTTCGAATGTTGGAAGAGATTCAAGTCTCTTCTTAGAAAGTGTCCCCACCATGGCTTGGCCATGGAAAGGCAAGTCAACACATTCTTCAGTGGATTGACCGAGCTTACAAAAGGCATGGTCAATAGTTCTTCTGGTGGGGCATTTCTGAAGAAAACGCCTGAAGAGGGATGGGCATTGTTTGAGGACATTGCAATGTACAACTATGCCCCCTCTTATCAAGCCATCCAAGCACATCATCCTCCCAAGGTTGAGGAAGTTAATTTGCAAAATTTGATCGCCATATCGCAGGCTGCATGGCCACACCTCAAGTCTCCAATCCGTAAATCAAACTCCTTCTTTTCCACAGTAACCCTCGTGTTCAGTATTGCAGCTAAACTCGCCGATGACCGCCATATGAATGGCCAATGTCAATTTAATCCCCCTGCACCTTATCAAGTGAATGATGTTCATGATTATGGACAGTACAATCAAGTCACATGTCAGAATTGTGACGAGGTGGGGCACACTTCTAGGTTCTGTCCTATGAACGGACAGAATGCTGAAGTGAATGCATTCTATGGCCAGAGTAATCAAAGGTTCAATCAGTTTTCTGGCCAGAACAATTTTCAAAACCAGGGGTTTAATCCATCTTCAAATTTCAATCCAAATTCGAATTTTAATTCGAATCAAAATTTCAATAGAAACCCTGGTTTTAATCAGAACCAGAACTCGAATTTTTCCAATCCTACGCAAAAATTCAATCAAAATTGGCCTTCCAATTCAAATTCTCAATTTCAAAGTCGGCCCAGCCAACCCTATGCTCAAAATTTCCAAAACTCTCAAAGCCCCTCCCAATCTACCAATCTTGAAGCTAAGTTGGAGGAGCAAAGTAGATCAATGAAGAATCTTGAGAGACAAATTGGGCAACTGGCTGAACAGTTAGCCTCTAGACCCCCAGGGCAGCTGCCCAGTTTCACCGAGAAGAATCCAAAGGGTGGTCAAGTTGCTCAAGCTGACTTGAACAAAGGCCCATGTACTGACCTCGTGCCATCAATTCAATACGGTAAAGAGGAGGCGGTGCAATGAATCGAGAAGCGGTACTCAAGTTAGTGGTCCTTCCTATCGTGGAAACCACTAGCCCTCCCACCATTGATAAGGCGGAGGGGAAGCTGAGCACCTACACTCCCCTCAACTGCAAGAGAAAACTCAGGTGGCTGATCCTCTGAGAGGTGAAGAAGTTGGTGATCCTCAAGTGGCTGATCCCTTGAGGACTGAAAAAGCAAGCGAAGGCGGGAGGCCGATCCTCGATCGCAAAGAAATCTGATAAAGTCGTTCGTTGGAAGGATCTCGGAAGACAAGGCCAGAGTGCATCCTCAAAGAAAGTCTTTTCTGAGAGTGACCTTAAGAAGCTTCCATTCCCTCCGAGAAAGAGCAACATTCCCTTGATTGAGGACAAAAAGTACGAAAAGGTGCTAAACCTTTTGAAAAATACTCAGGTAAATCTTCCATTATCAGAAGTCTTGGTTGAAATGCCTAAGTATACAAAATTCATCAAGGATGTTGTGTCTTCGAAAAAGAAGTTAGCAGGCATGGAAAGGCAAATTGGTGAGGACTGCTCCATGATTAATTATGAAGGCTTACCAATTAAAAGAGGTGACCACTGCAAGTTCAGTACTTACAAAGTATTAATGGGAGGTCTAGTCTTCCCTAATTCTTTGTGTGATCTAGGTGCCTCTATAAGTCTTATGCCAATGTCTCAGATGCAAACACTTCGGTTTACAAAGCCTTCGAACCCACTACTATGAGTCTACAGTCACGATAGATCTTCTAAGAAAGCTTCAGATCCCGAAAAGACATTTTAGTTCAGATTGATAGATTTACCTTTCCAATCGATTGGTATGTTTTAGATATGGAGAAAGACAAAACGTCCCCCTCGATTCTTGGAAGACCTTTCTTATCTACCGCTAGAGCCCTCATTGATTGCGATGGTGGGCAAGTGACTATCCGAGTTGGTGATCAAGAGGTGAGTTACAATGTCTTAAGGTCCATTCAAGTACCTCTCGGCCTCCAACCGGCTTTTCCATTGATTATATGACGGATGATTTTACCGATTATATGGATAAGCAAGTCATGGTCAGTAGAAGCGAATATGAGCGATTGGTTGACAACCTAAATACTCATGGTGTGGTTAATCTAAATCAATTAGCAATGATTTTGAGGAAGAATTGTTGGAAGGAGAAGCTTTGTGACATGGGACCGTAGAGTAAACTCAAGATATTGAGTTGAAAAGTGGAGATCTCAAGTCGAGTTTAGAAGACCCCCTCTGATTTGGTGTTGAAGCCGTTGCCTAAACATCTTAAGTATGTGTTTTTAAGAGAAGGTGACAAGCTTCCATTGATTATATCTGCCAAGCTGTCTCGACTAGAAGAAATGAAGTTAATCAACGTCTTGAAGAAAAATGAAAAAGCCTTTGGATGGCAAGTAGGAGATATCCGAGGAATATCTCCGGACATCTGTATGCACAAGATCAAGACGAATGAGGGTGCAAAGTGTGTTAGACAGCCCCAGAGGAGGCTCAACCCTCATATGCAAGAGGTGGTTAAGAAAGAAATCATTAAACTTCGGACATGGGAATCATTTATGCCATCGCGGATAGTGAATGGTTTTCCCGACTCGTAGTTCCCAAGAAAGGTGGAATTACGATTGAGAAGAATGAGAAGGAGAGGAAATAGCATTGAGACTTGTCACCGTTACAGAGTCTGCATCGATTAACGAAAGCTCAATGAGGTAACCATGAAAGATCACTTTCCCTTCCATTCATTGACCGGATGCTTGAGCGTCTGGCGGGACACGCGTTCTAACGCTTCTAGATGGATATTCGGATACTTCCAGATACCCATTGATCCAAATTGACCAAGAAAAGACCACTTTTACCGCTTATATGGTACATTCGCTTACCGGCGAATGCCATTTGGTCTATGCAATGCCCCAGCTACATTTCAACGATGTATGCTGGCTATCTTTGAAGGGCTCGTAGAAAAGTGTATAGAGATTTTTATGGACGATTTTTCGGTTTTTGGTCAGTCTTTTGATGATTGCCTTGACAATCTTGATCAAGTGTTATCCAGATGTGTGGAAAAGAACTTAGTACTCAATTGGGAAAAATGCCATTTTATGGTGGATGAGGGAATAGTTCTTGGCCACAAGATCTCAGCCAAAGGTATAGAAGTTGACAGGGCGAAAGTAGAAGCTATCGAGAAGATGAGCTATCCCAAGAATGTGCGTGAAGTTAGAGGCTTTCTTGGACATGTCGGTTTCTCTGTAAGATTCATTCAAGATTTCTCCAAGATAGCCATGCCCTGCTCTACTTTACTTAAGGATGACGTTGAATTCAATTTTGATGAAAACGCAAGCAAGCGTTTGAGGAGCTCAAGGACCGCTTTAATATCTGCTCCAATTCTTATATCGCTTTGACCGAATCTACCTTTTGAGCTTATGTGCGACGCATCGAACTATGCGGTTGGTGCTGTTCTAGGACAAAAGATCAAGGGGAAATTCCAGCCTATCTATTACGCCAGTCACACATTGAGCCCCTCTCAAGTTAACTATACTACTACTGAAAAGGAATTATTGGCCGTAGTTTTTGCTATGGACAAGTTTCGTAGTTACTTGTTAGGAGCTCAAGTAGTTGTGTGGACTGATCACGCTGCTTTGCGGTATCTGATGACTAAGAAAGAGGCCAAACCGTGCCTACTACGTTGGATATTGACCCTACAAGAGTTTGACATTCAAATTAAGGACAAAAAGGGCAGTGAAAACGTAGTGGCTGATCACGTTTCTAGAATGTTGAGTGAGGAAAAGGATGATCCAGATGATATAGATCTTTACTTTCCTCTAGAGAACATTATGCTTATCGACGGTTTTCCTCCTGATGTTCCATGGTATTCTTCCATTGTAAATTACCTTCATGCCCGATATCTCGACCCAGAAATGTCTTATCGGGAGAAGAAAAAGTTCTTCTCTCGATTTGAAATCTTCGTTTGGGATGAACCTTATCTTTTAAGATCTCAGAAAGATGGTTTGCTTAGAAGATGTGTTCCTGAACTCGAGCAACGGGATATTATTGAGCAATGCCACAAAGGACCCACCGAGGTCACTTTGGTCCGTGGAAAACCGTTGCTAAGATCTTCCAATCTGGGTTCTATTGGCCTACGATCTTTAAGGACACAGAAGCTTTCTGTAAAGCTTGTGATAGATGCCAAAGAACCGGTACTCTGACGAGGCGTTTTGACATGCCGTTGACACCCATCCTAGAATGCGAGGTCTTTGATGTATGGGGTATCAATTTTATGGGACCATTCCCATCATCTTGTGGTAACAAATACATCTTAGTCTGCGTAGATTACGTGTCGAAATGGGTAGAGGCTCAAGCCACTCCTCACAATGATCATAAGACGGTAATGAAATTCTTAAAGAAGAACATATTCGTGAGGTTTGGATGTCCACGTGCCTTGATCAGTGATGAAGGGACGCATTTCTGCAACCGACCTTTGGAGAAAGTCCTTGAAAAGTATGGTGTCCGTCATAAGACAGGCACACCATACCATCCGATGACTAGTGGTCAGGTTGAAAGAAGCAACCAAAGTATCAAGAAAATCCTGGAGAAGACGGTAAATAGTCATAGAAAAGACTGGAGTTTGAAGTTGGATGATGTACTTTGGGCATACAGAACCGCCTATAAGACTCCTATGGGTACATCTCCATATCAAATGGTCTATGGGAAGCCATGTCATCTGCCTGTCGAGTTAAAGCATAGAGCTTATTGGGCGACAAAGTTTCTGAACTTTGATTCCCAATCTTGTGGAAAACATCGATCGCAGCGAGCTTACATGAGTTAGACGATCTGGACTCCAGGCCTATGAAAGTGCCAGATTAGTAAAGATAAGATGAAGCTACTCCACGATGCTAAGATTAAGAAGAGAGAATTTCAAGTCGGGGAACAAGTTCTTCTATACAATTCCAGGTTACATCTGTTTCCTGGTAAGTGAGGACACGTTGGTCCGGACCCTTCGAGATTCTCCAAATTATTCCTGGAGGCGTTCTAGAACTTCACGATTATAGCGGTAAACCGTTTCGAGTAAATGGTCAAAGGTGTAAGCACTACATTGGTGAACCTAAGGAAAAGCCTTTTGAATGTCCGTTGCCTCGATATCCTCGGGTGTGGTGCTACGGAAGTCGAAGAACTCGACGAGTTTTCACCCGACCTATTTTCAGAGGATGACGGTAATGGTCCATCTGAAGAAGTTCTAGCTGGTAGTTGGGATATGGAAGAGTATTGGAGGGAGCGTCAACTGAAGCGTCATCAGAAGAATCAGAAGAGGAAGAGGTCACCATGGGAAGTTTAAGCGTATTTGGAAAGTCGTTCAAGATTTCACCCCATGTGTAAGATGTTGTTTCTGCAGCCACACTACTAATCAGAGCTTACACAAGGTAGTGGCTGGCAGAAAAGTCAAATGGCCTGATCCAGGCTGAGCTTAAACGGTGTCGAGCTAACGACATTAACCAAAAGCGCCACTAGGGGGCAACCTAGATATCATTCTTTTAGTTATTCTTGTTTTCTGCTTTAGTATTTAAGTTTAGTTTATTAAGTTTTAGCCTTACTAAGTTTTGCTATTGTTTATATCTGTCAGTTAGTTGCGCTTTATAAATATGGATTTCGGTGTTCAGCCAGAGGAGTTACCTTTCCTTAGGAAGATCCCACTCATTACTGTAGATGACGGACCGGGAGGAACCATTGTTTTGCACGTAGACTTCGACATTAGTACCCGCGTCAAGACGGTCACCTATGTTCTCATTGTTCCCATTGTTCGGGAGGTGGAGACTTTACTACGGCGAGTTACGAGCGGCTCTAGGACGTCCATACACGATCCTCAATGATCCGATGCTGACAGATTTAGCGCTAGTGCTGCAAGGTGAGCATTTTCGAGGTGTTGATGTAGCTGGTGAGGATTGGGGCTTGCAAGATGAGTATGACTTCCCTCCGGCGATTGACATGCTCCGCCGTCTCATTCGAGTGATAGATTGGTCGGCCATTTACGATGACTAGCGTTCTTAGGATGTTTCGTCGAGCAAACGACGTAAAACAAAAGCGCTTGGTGGGAGGCAACCCACTGTTCTCTCTTTGTTTTTATTTATTTTCTAGTAATTTTATGTACTTTTTTTAAAGCAACTTTATTTTATTAAAATGAAAAAGAATAAAGTGCTACAAAGTCAATGCCACATCCCGGCCCGCCCCAAGTACGTGATAGAGTGCATAGCATGGCCTCCTTAAACCCTATGTGCGTGGCAAACCCAAAGTGTAGGAAAATACAAAGACATAGGGAAGAGTACTCGCTCTATGCACCTCAAAATCCCGACACCATAAAAATTACAATCAAATACATCAAAATTGTCCTCCACTCGAGACTTGTCCTTGCCTAAGCACAAAAGATGGTACAGATTGAATCCATAAAGCAATTCCAAGGAAAAATAGCATGTGTATCCGACCAAGGTATGAGCCAAAGCCTCCGAACAAGCGCATGAAGCATGAAAAGCGTCCCTTCTCCACCTTGTCCTTGTTACTACAACCCAACGGATGGTTACACTGGCATAGAAGAAAGATGATAACCCCAAAAATAGCCAAAGAAGATAATAACCAAAAAAGGAACAAGGACACCTGGATTGCACCCCTAACAAGATGGCAGGGGTGCCTTCAAAGTTGAATGCCAATCCTGGTCCTTAGCAATGAGCCCTTTCTGTCGACCGCCAGAATTCTGATTATATGCGTCACCTTCAAATAAAAATGCCCGGTCCAAGCTAGCCGAACATGAATCCTCAAAACGAAGTAATTTTATGTACTTCGTTTGATTTTTATTTGTATTTTTGAAGTTTTGTTTAAGTTTAATAAGAAAGTGCAATTTTGAATTTGATTTGTATGGAAATTTTATAATTTTTGCACTTATACTGCTTGGACGCCCGTCCAGAAGTCTGGACGCCCGTCCGCCTTGACCAATTTTTGGACGAGCGTCCACTGAGCCTGGACGCCCGTCTGATTTATTCCCTCCAATCCTGTATGTCATTTAAACTCTTGGACGAGCGTCTAATAAGCTGGACGCCCGTCCAGTTCATCTGATTTCCCAATGGACGCCCGTCCACTGAGTTGGACGAGTGTCCAACCTCTGTCTATATATACCCCCTCCTTCGATGAACACTCACTTTCCAGAATTTCAAACGCGAAAAACCTTTCCCTCTCCCTCCTTTTGCCCTAAAATCCTCGATTCTAAACCATTTCAGGCGATTCCAAGTGCTACAGACCGCTCTTGATCCCCTCTCTTTGATTTTCATAACCAAATTCCCCAACACACAGTATTTTTGGAGAATCAGGCCCCATTGCAGTCCGACGTTTTGAAGAAAAAATTCGATTTTGGAGCCCATTTTGGTGTTGTTTGGACTAATCTTGATCATGATCAGCATCTCCTCACCTTACTCGGTAAGTTCATAACAACTTTTCTCGATTTGGTTCACATTTTTCTGAGTTCGATCTTTGGGTCGGCTCATTCACTCGAAATGCACCTTATTTGTTTTCTTTCTTTCGTTTTTGTTCTTGATTTTTGCTGATTGGTGCTGTGATGATGATGTGGGTGATTAATGGGTTGGTTATTGATGATGGATGGTTGTGGTTTGTGGTTTGGTTGATTTGAAATCCTGCTTTGGATGTTAAACGGGTAAATTGTTGTGAATTGGGTTTATTTTCGTTTAGTTTCGGTTTAGAATATGGTTCATAAGAAGGGAGTTGTGAAGAGGCATGGTAAGGAAGTGGCCCGGGAGGCGGGGAAGAAGCGCAAAGAGATTGACCCAACCTTAGTTGATCCTACCCGTGGCGTGAGCATTCGGGAGCAACCCCCTAGAGCCACCCAAACTAGGGCAACCTTGAGGGATGAACCAACCTCAGACTCTGAGACGGATGACGATATTCCTTTGGTGAGGATGCCTAGAGCTCAGAAAGGAGGAGCCTCTTCTAGGGTTGAGGAGGTTGTGGAAGCTCCACGGGAAGATGAACCGGTTGAACCTAGGGCTGCTCCACCTAGAAAGAAAGCCAAAACCGTTCCCCAATGCCTTTGCCTCGTAGATTCGTGAAGCCTAGAGCTCACGATGCGTATAAACAGCACTATTTCTCGAGGACGATGTTGATAGAAAGGGCTACGTTGGAAGCTAAGGTTGATCCCGGGTTTGTCAAGCTTTTAAGGGATCGGAAATGGGACGCCTTGATGACGATTCCAACTACCCCGGTCAATAGTTCCTTGGTTCGGGAATTTTATGCCAATTGTTCAGAAACCGACTTGGAAACGAAGGTAGTTGTGGTTCGAGGGGTCCAAGTTCCATTTACACCGGAGGTGATCAATGCGAAGTATGGGTTGGCAGCTTTTGAGGGTCGAGATTATAAGGAAGAGATTTTACATAGACAGAGTTTGGGGCAGGATCCCTTGGAGGAGTTGAGGTTGAGAGTTTGCCCGGATGTGGCTTGGACGTTGAGGCCGGGAGGAGACCGGAAGGAGTTGGTTACCACGACACGGACGGAGGACCCGGAAAGTCTAGTGTCGATTTATTGAGTCGGTTGTTGCCTAAGAACAACGACACATTTTCACATTGGTGACCTGGGCATGTTGTATGCATTGACGTTTGGCTTGACTGTGAATGTGGGACAAGCTTTGTATGACGAGATATCTATCAATCAGAAGGTTTACATGCGGAGCTTGATCGTCCCTCACCTGATCCACAGTTTGTGTATCGATGCCGGTGTACCTGAGTATGGAGCCGATCACAAGCCAAAGAACCCGAGGCCTATACAGAGAGAGAAGTGTAAGCCTTCGGGTCAGTCTGAGTCAGGGGCACCGCAGGAGCCTAGTTCGTCTTCTGCACCGCCTCGAGTGTCCTCACTTCCTACTTTATCTCCTTTGGTCCGGATGCGGCTAAGTTTGGCCAACAGTGTGCGGGACTGGCTTGAGGACATAAGGACATCTCAGAATAATATCCTGACGATTTTGTAGTGTATGAGTGAGCGCCGGCCTATACGGGACGACAGAATCTTCAATCCGAGCGCCATCGATTTTCTTTATTCAGATGAGATTGAGCAGGCCATCGCAGATGTTCTTCACGAGTCTGAGTCTTCCGATGAGGAGCAGCCTGACTCCGTAGACAGGACTGCGGCACCACCTTCTGGACCTTCTTCTGATCCTCCGGCCGATGATTTTGCGGCGCCGAGCCAACCTTTATCTTATTTGTTTGATTATAGATTTTGTGGTTTTGTATTATTGACATTTCTACTTATATGATTCATTGTAATTTTGATATTACTCCTATTTACTTTTCCCGATGGATCATGTAAGCCATAAGGCATCTGTACTTTCACTTCTACTGTGTTTATACTTTCTGGATGTATTGAATGCTTTACCTTTTTGCTTTATCTTCATTTTTGATATCTCTTTTCGTTCTGGTATAATTCCCCGTTTTCCCCGAGATGTTTCCGTGTTTGTCGAGTCGTGCAGGTATATTTTTAGCGGTTTTGTCGAGCTACATTGTCTGGTTACGAGTTCTAAGTGTCACTATGTAGGCTACGGCCTGACCGACATTCGAGTAACGCTTGAAATCAGCTAAGTCTTTTATCTTTTCTTTCATTCTGCACAACATGAGGACATGTTGATCTTTAAGTGTGGGGGAGGGGAATGTTCGATATGTATCTACACATTTGCTTAATTCGTAATGTTTCTATGCAAAATGAGCTAGAATTTTCAAAATTTTCCGACATTTTTGTTTTTTGTTTTGTCCCGAGTAGGCAATTCAATTCAATGTTCGTTATTTTTATAGTCATTTATGCTATATATCATATGTTTGATAAGTTAGTTATTTCACCTGATCTATTTTTCACGAGCCATAGTGAATGATGAGCTAATTTATAAAGTTATACCCCTTTTGGACGAGTGATTTTTGATTTTCTTATAAGTCATGTGCTTAGTGCCTCGTATATATCTTGAGATTTATGATAGTCTGTATTTAGATCCGAAGTATGATATACTGTGAATATCTAAGGTTTGAATGTGATAAGTAACACGTAACTTAATGTCAAATGAAAAAGTTGAAAAATATGACTAAAATGTGTGTGTCGGAAGCTAGTCGATGATTTGAGTGCGATAGGGTATACCACGTATGTCCTATACCACTATGATGACTAAAAGCTCACGACAGTCAGAAGAAGCTGCCTTATGATTTGAGTAAGGTAGGGTATATCTCGAATGTCCTATTCTGCTATGACAGGGCAATAGCTTATTCTGATGTGTGTTTAAAAGTGAAAAAGTTAAATCAACTAATGAATTGTTAAAATGATATGAATATAAGACTAAGTTATCGTCTATCTTATCCCCAGTAGAAACTGATAGATATGCTGTAGGGATTATCCTCTGAGTATTTCAGAAAGGCCCTAGATATGTTCTATCATCCTTTTCGGGATATGTCACGTTTGTAGGGTACATCTTATGAGTGTCATTTATTGCTAGTCTACGAGGGGGTATTAGCTAGTTTTGCTTTGAGTTTCTCAAGTGTGGGTTTAGTGGAAGTTTTCTATGGCTTTGCACACACACTGGTGAACTTCTGATTTATTGGATATGTGTTATATATGTTTAGATGTCTATCTTTTTTTTTCCGAGCCTTTATTTCGTTTTGTTTCGCTCGGGACGAGCAAAAGCTTAAGTGTGGGGGAGTTGTTAAAGGTGATTTTATACGATTTATAACGCTATATTTTATGATAATTTCCCCCATATTTGTATGAATTCGCATAAGAAACGTGTGTTTAATGGAGATATTGAGTAAATGATATTTTAAAAGAGATTAACCGCAAAATATGTTGATTTATGTGCTTTAATTATGTTTTTACGATTATTTGAGCGATATTACATTTTGCGATGTTTTTATGTGATATAGATACATTTTCAAGGCTCAAATGATGATCAAAAAGAGATAAGAGTCGAAATATATGATGATTAAAAGAGATAATGAAGGAATTGACAAGAAGAAAAGAGATAAAGATCAAAGAAATCAAAATTTGATCATTTGGACTGTCGTCCAGAATCTCCGTCCAGTGGACGGGCGTCTGATGAGTTGGACGAGCGTCCAGTATGACATCTTTGATTCAGGAAGTTTGGACGTCAGAGTGGACGCTGGATGGACGAGCGTCTGATCATGACTCGGCCCGATTCAAAGTTCTATTGAAGAGTGGACGGGCGTTCAAGGATCCAGACGGGCGTCCGGTAGCCGACTTTGCTGAACCGACTTAGGAATCTATATATAGGCGGCTGTTTTTCAACCCAAAACATACCATACACTCATTATTCAAAACCCTAAACCTAGGGGTGGCTTTAGGCTGCGTTTTTCTCCTTTTTATTCCAGTTTTCATGCACTTTAGTTTAGATTAAACTAGTTACTTTTTATGCAATCGCTACGCAAATTTGAGTTCTTGAGGATGTTCGAGAGGCTAAAAGCTTCATCAAACGAGTATTGTGAAGCCATCCAACAATTGTTGATTTCGTTTTCATCGATTATACTGTGAGTTTTTATTAAAGGTTGTTTCTTATTCATGTTTATTATGTTTAATTGCTCTTATATCGGAAGATCTGCATGTGTTGATTGTTTATTGTCGATGGAAATCTTAATAAACCTAGATCACCATGAATAAGAATAGTAATTTGAATCTATCATAACGGAAGTTAATAGGTTTAATTGCTAGATTATAAACGTAAAGTTTGCACCTTTGGTTAGAAAACACGTTAATCTTGCATTGGAAAATAATAGATTAGTAGATGAACTTTCTAAGAAATTAGGGTTCATGTTTAGATAAGGTGAATCACAACCTAGATAAAAACCACAATATAAACGAGATAGGAAATCAATGCTTGTTGGATAGGTGGATCAATCCTCGTTTGTTCGTTACACACTTGATTTAAATCCTTAAAACTTGAATTTGTTTACTTAGTTTACTTTTATTTGCATCTTAGATTAGTTTAGTTAAAGGTTCGCAACCCGTATTCTTCCTAGCTTTGGATTATATCCTATGTCTAGTTTTATTTTCTGTTCTGTTTTGTTTTATTCGCTGTTTAGATTAGTTTCGTGACATAGTTTAGGTTAGACAAAGACTAGAATCACAATTGTTTAGTTCCCCGTAAGATCGACCCGGCATTAACCACTATTACTACGATCCTTATACTTGAGGTTAACCGGATTATTACTTGTTTATTTTATGTTAATAAAATCCGTGGACAGTTGTAGAATCTCTTGGTAGATAGAAATCCTTTAAAAGACCAAATTCTCCAAAAGGCCGTCACAAATCTTCAGAACAAGAGATTGGTGGGAAGATCCTCTCAACATTACCATGTCTGGGGCTTGGACTTCTGTGCCTCCTGCTATAAGTTCTGCCCCTCATTTTTCAGTCGTAAAAAAAATTCAGAGTGATGAATCGAGTTTGGTGTTTCTCAAGTTGTGTAGCTGGAAGGAATGAAGCCGCAACCGATGTTTCTCCTGATGTTTGTTGTGTTTTTTGTTGAAAGCCGCAATTAATTTACATGGAAAGAATCATCAGTTGTTTTCATTCTTTGATCTATATGGCATGCTTACTAATATCCAAGGATGCTAAGTAATTGATTCAATTCAAAAGTTCAATAGAAGTTGGCAGAGGCTCTTCAAAAAATATATTGGATTTTGCTCCCATGCTTGAGTGGTGATGCTGATGACACCTTTATCCAATACTTCTTTGTTGACACCTTAAATAACTTCCCCAAAAAGCTTACCAAGTGTTTCGAATCTTTTGGAATGCCAGCCGTGATGTATAGTCCTGCATTGGTAAAATAAATGAATGTTCACCTCTATATAAGTGTAAGACTCGCTCAAAATATATATATATATATATATATATATATATATATAGTGTAATACATAAAGGTCTTGTCAATTCGGATTAGTCCATTTAAACCAAACGAGGACGACGGTATAAGCAGTTGACCGGACTATTTATGACTTATTTAACGCTACCAGGACCGGGGTCTGGAGGCGTTACATGTGAGAAGTAGAATACCATAACAAAAAAGATTCGTGAATCCACCAGAGGGATTTAGATCTTTATTAGTCCAGCAAAAATGGTGAACAAAATCTCCAAGGCTTCACTACAAAAAATTGATTCTTTTATGACATACTTTTGTGAGAATAAACATAAAAAGATTGTCGCCAAATAAGTACCTTTTCGTGACAAGTCGTCACGAAAATATATCTTTTTTATTTATTTATAAAACAAAAACTTTTAGTGATTCTCTTTGAAATATAGACAGGGTAGGGTTAGTGTGATTCACTTCCCGATTTCTCTTTGGTGGTATGGGATATAATTAATTTGTTTTATTTGATTTCTCTTTTGATTTTACCGAATCGTAACCGCACTCTGTTAAATGCTTACCCCAATTTTCGTGGTTTTTTTTCATTGCTTGATTGCATATCATAAATGTATCACATACAACTAGACGGTTACCAAATTTCAGCGACATTTAATTTTTTTTTCAAGTGTGAAAGGGTAATTCGGTACATTGTTATTGCATGTTGTCTTTATCAACCTATCTCTCTATTAAAAATACTGCATTCGTTCTTATCTAACTGTCGCAGTTGCTAAAAACATAAATATTAAATAGAGTAGTTAATATTTTGACTTAATATCAAAATAACAATAACACCCTTTGATGCAATGTTGTTTTCAATTTATCACTCCTAAATAAATGGGATGAGATCACCTGTCTAAGTTGTGTGTCTAATTTCGATATCTAATTAAAAACTATGTCGTTTCATATGTATTTGAATTTTCGAAGAAATAAGAAAAAACAAAATATAAAAATCAAATACACAATGAACGATTTAGCTTTTACTTGTATAATCAAAATTAGGCACACAATAACTTGTATAAGCGATCTCATTCCTAAATAAATATGGATAGATATAAAAAATATATAATAAATAATGATTTGGAAAAATATATCTACGACAAATAAAAATGAATTTTTATTTTTAGCAACTACGACGTTGAAACGGACTGAGTACCACACTTTTTTATGTGAGCAATGGCGAAGGAGGTTTTTTTTTTTGTTTTTTTTTGTTTTTTTGTTTTTTTTTTTTTTTTTTTTTTTTTTTCTTTGGGGTCAAAGGAGGCTTTTGAATTCCTCTCGACTGTTCTTTGTCCAACCATTTTTCAACCCTTCGAAACCCCAATCATTTAAGCCCATTTTATTATTGGGATATATACCGTTTTGATCTCTCAGCAAAAACAAGAAGAAACTACTTGTTCTCCTCTCACAAGTGAAGTCACACAGTACACGATTTTCTCTGGAAAATGTCATCGAGAAGAAGCAATAAGATGAAGAGTGGTCATGATTTTCCTGAAGAAATCATTGAAGATATTAAGCTCCCAGTGAAATCTATCGTCCGATTCCGAACCCTTAGTAAACCATGGTTCAATCTCATAAAAAGTAGCCGTTTCACAAACAAGCACCTCAATAAAAGTCCCGAGTATAGTCTTGCTATATTTTTCGTCGTTCGTGATAAAAAGCAATCGAAGAGACGATTTTTAGCATTATGCATGTACAATGATCTCAAGGAAACATCAACGCCTCTGTTCCAAGATAGCGTGAGCAGATTCATTAATATACGTGATGGTGAAAAACAAGCCCCCAACTATACATCATCACTTACAGAGCTTAATTTTGAGCTCCCCCTATTATCTGGTAATGAGAAATATAGTATTGATTTTTGGTAGGTCATTGCAATGGTATAATGTGCTTGATGACAGATTATAAAATGATTCTGTTGGTTAATCCATCATTGAAGGAGGTGAAAACGCTCCCCATCCCGCCACCTTTTGGTTATGCTTGCAAATTGGTTGGCTTTGGATTTGACAACACGACTAGATTTTAAGGTCGTAAGAATATTGAGGTCGGATCGGAGTAAATTTGTTCGGCAACATGAGAGAGCTGAAGTATACCATTTAAAATCAAATGCTTGGAGAGAATTGGAAGAGTTTCCTTTTGTAGTTGAATACGCAAGGAAATGTTCCACATTTATCAATGGGGTCGTCCATTGGTGTGTAGGAATACGGCATTTAGGCTGGAGAATGCTCACTTTCAACATGGTTAATGAGTTGTTTGAGCTAATGGAATTTCCTCAAGGTTGGTACAATAGTGACGAGGATAATGTCCCCTCTCTTTTTGTTTTGAACCATGAGTCCCTTGCCTTTGTCTCGTACCGATTCCCTGTTCTTTCTAGTCAATATGTGAACGTATGGACAATGAATAAACACGAGAACAGAGAAACCTGGACCAAGCTCATTCGATCGGACCATTACCACAATTAAGACCATTATCTTTTGCGAAGAAGCATAAGTTTCTTTACGAAACAGACCCTGGAAAGCTAATTCTGTACGATCTTCTCAATCAACACAGCTATGAGGTTTGCGATATATCACGACTTCGGCACGAGGATTGTTTGGACCCATGGTTGGAAATGGGAGTATGCAGGCCAAGTTTAGTCTCAATCAACATGTGACGAAACCGAATCCTATGTCTCATCAATCAACATTGGAGATTCTTTGTTCCCTTAAGCTTTTCTTGGCAGCATTTCAAAGATTCACTCACTCGGGTACTTAATTTATTTGTCCACAACCCTTCATGTTGCCACAGCATCAAAAATCATTCTCTGTTCTTGCTTTGTACTGGTTTTTAGTAGGAACTTGTTTTGTTTGGGATTGGAGAATCATTATGTCCTGGTTTTTCAAATGATCAAATTGCTCATGTTATGCTCTGTGATGGTTCATGTTATGGCTTCTGCTTATGTCTCTAGACAGCGTTTACTCTATCGTCCATTCAAAACATATCATAATTCTTCAATTATACTCGTTCTGTCATTTTACAATTTATATTACCAATGCAGCATTTATTATTTTTTTCCACCTTTACCTAGGCCTGGCCATTTGGATCAACCGGACGGAACCGGGACTGGACCGGTGGTTACTACAAAAAATTAATGTTTTTATGACAAATTTTTAGTGACTAGTAAAATAAGTTGTCACCGGAAATTAGAACCTCATCACGTGAATGCTTAAAAAAAATATAAAATAAATAAATAAAAAAAAGTCGTCGGGAGAAGATCGGACAAACAAATATTTCCTACCTCAATTGGAAAAATTTCCTTCTGTTCAGCACCCTCGACCCGATCTATTATTCGGCTTGTGTTGTTTAGTTTGTCTGGCGTTAGGCTGGTTTGTAGTGCGGCGTTGGGCCGCTTTGTAGTACGGCGTTGGTCCGTGTTTTAGTCTAGCTTTAGCTAGCTTTTGTTGTAAATCCGTTTTCGTTAATAAAATCTTTCGTAAATATTTTCCAAAATTTCATTATTCCTCGCTTATCACCACGGGAAAAAACCTTCATCACCCACCGAAGCTCTGTATTACCCATTCTAGCTCCGTCCCTTTGATTATATCATTGCTCGATCGGTCTTCTTCTCCGGTCTATTTGACGATCCTTCACTTTTAGTCATCTGCACCTCCGACGAACTGAGAGAAGGTACGAATCCTCCCATCAAAGCATTCCGGTAACCATTCAATTTTGAACTGAATTACTTGTTCTCCGTACAGAATTGATCTTCATCACAACCCACCTGACTTCTAGTACTTTATCGATAACTCAACTAGCAACCATCATCGCCAAACCGAAAATCCTAACCGACGTCGCACCACCAAAGACAAGTGCCAAAAGCCAATCAGAGCACGGCATCTCGCAAAAAGGAATGAATTACCACCTTATATCCAAAGTACCAAAAAGAAAGCCAATCTCACTCATCATCCCAACTAAAAAGCCCCTAGCAAAGACAAACCAAAAGCCACCCAAGTAAAGGCAAAGCCAAAAAGAACATATGCACGCCATAAAAATTCCGTGTAGATCCAATCTAATATAAAGGGCCCAAAAAATTTACTTTGCTTAATTTAAATCGATAAGTGTGTAACTTCGAACTAAAAGGCCTAATTCGACGACTTGGCCTTAGGCCCAAACAATTGTGATGATATTGTCTAACTTCTTGCTGTTTTAACCCTTGATAGTTTATTTAAGCCTCTCAAAGAGACTGCAGGCACTTTTGAGCCATTTCCACGCTTGAGCGAGCCACCTTGCTTTCTTTTAGAGAAGACTTGACGACCGATGTGCCTTCTTGAGATGTGGCATTAATAATTGCGCCATCCCATGTTGGAAATAAGTGTCGTGTGTGGAGTGATTTACGGAACAGATCCGTAATTCACGGATATAAATACGGAAATTAAATGCAGAAAATAACAACTCGAAAATAAAATCTAATTTTATTATTCAGATCTAGCAATTAAAAGCGATTAAGGTGCAGATCTAAAAAATTAACTGAACTATATGACAGATCTAATGAAACACAACTACTATGATATAGATCTATTAAAATATGCAATTAACGTACAGATCTGACTTAAAAGATTGAGGAAATTAAAATACAATGCATAAATAAAGACAAACCGAGGCGAGTTATGAAACTCTTTCCTTAAGAGAAATTGCTCCGGTATGGTGCCCACGGTAGTAGCAACCGCCTCCCAAGATACAACGGCTTACGTCCTGGACTGAGAGGCACTTCAACAATCCAAGCTCCGGCGAACTTACAACGTGCTCCGACTTCTCTTCGACTCAAAAACTAATTATATGCTCGACCCTTTTAGTAGTGGAAGACACAAGAGAAACCTGAATGCTTCAACCTTCATCATTGGGGTTCTTTATATAGTGGAGAGGAGGAGCCAATGCTTGAATGTGATTGGCCAGAACACATCATCACACTTTTCCCCTTGGAAAAGAAATAGCGCCGAAAATAATTAATTAAAATTGGCCAACTATTTCCACAATTCTGATTGGTCGGATGATGTGTCTTCTAAATTCTGGTCGGTCGGACGGACGGCGGCGGGGCGCGCGCGTGTGGAAATATCTAAGTCCTCCCTCCTGCACAAAAGTGTCTTGCCCTTTGGGGCACATTTATAAGAGCATACACTAGCCCTTATATATGGAGCTCAAGTCTCCCATCTTTCCAATGTGGGATATTGAGTTGAGGTACTCCCTTCAACTCTTATCTCCAACACATTTTCAACCAACTTTAGGCATTAATTTCTCATTCACCCGATATCCGAATCGAGTGATTCCAAAGCCAAACATTATCTACTCCGTGAGTTGAATATTTAGACGTAATAAGCTCCCGGTGAATCTCACCGAAGCGTATCCGAAATTCGCACTAAAGTTGACCATTTTAACCTCATTTCATGAGATATCTCCAACATCCAATTCATCCAAAAGAAGGGGAATCTTGACTATGTTAATATTGATTGTTCCGATATACAACTCACTTCATCCATGTTTGAACTTAGAACCACCTTGTCAACGTCTAGACGATTATCTCCTTGCTTAAAAGCATGAGCATTTTCGCCGCCTTTGGAATTTTTTGGAATGCCAACCGTGAAGCAGAATATCATAACAAAAAAGATTTGTGAATCCACCAGAGGGATTTAGATCTTTATTAGTACAAGGTACATTCCAAATGAACCCTACTCTTTAAACCAATCCAAGCAAGAAGAAAGGATATGTTCTTTGATATATGTCGAGGGGCAAAAATTGGAAGGGGAAAAAAAAAAAAAAAAAAAAAACACGTCCTTAGCTTAGTACTATCAAATTTACGTTTAGGGAGAAGCTATTATCACAACAATATTAACAAAGAGAATGACATAACATATTTTTATCTTATTGATTATAATATATTTTGTCGGGTGTACCAACCATGCATAAAGACCAAGTGAATGTGTGAAAAGAAGACCGCTTTGGATTTGGATTTTATTAATTTAAATCTCATAATGACCAATGATATAAAAATATATTATTTGAACATAATTTTTTGTTAATATTTAATTAAAAAATGAATTTTGATGAAATTGTTTTGAATTGTATCGTTTATCATGTTGATGTCATGTATTGTTAGGAAAAATATATGAAAAGAGATTACTTTATTCAAATAATTAAATTTGTTTTCTGATGCAACGGACGTAAAAATGTTGTACCAAACGAGATTCATTAGAATCTATTATTGTTATTCTCTTTTACATAACAAACTTTTATCGTGTGTGAGAGAAGTTAAAAAATAAAATGCTCTAATATATCTTATTTGGCACAACATTAATACAATAATTATATTGTAAAATATGCCAAATAAAGTTGTTTTATGATGAACAGGTTGTAGGAACAGATTACCAAATATACAACATTAGATATATATATATATATATATATATATATATATATATATATATATATATATATATATATAATGAAATGTAAGACAAAATAAGATATGAAAATGGTTGAGAAGACAAAATGTAGTAAAACATGTACAAAAATGTAGTAACATATATAGTAACTGTCCTTCTCAAGTATTTTAGATTAAAACTGTCTTTCACAACCTTTAACCTATATATATTGTAGCAACAACCAGTAGAAAAATATGTCAAAGGGAAATGAGTTGTTAGCTTGTAACAGATGAAAAAAAAGGAAAAAAAATTAGAGGGTTGAGATTATTGGAATCCACATGGCAAGCTTGGGTTGGCTGACAACAATGATCACAGCAATTGGTTTTACGGCAGAGGATTCCTATCCAAGGATGCTAAGCAATTGATTCAATTTAAAATTTTAATAGAAGTTGGCACGCTCTTCAAAAAGAAAATTTGGATTTTGAAAAGACCTCCTCAATCCTTAATTAAAAAAACAAAACAAAAATGTCTTACTATTGCAGTTGACGGGACTATTTATGACTTATTTAACGAGGACGACGGTCTAAACAGTTTACCAGACCATTTATGACTTATTTAACGCTACTGCACTCCCAGGTGCTGGGCGTTATGTGAAGTAGAATACCATAACAAAAAAGATTTGTGAATCCACCAGAGGGATTTAGATCTTCATTAGTCCAGCAAAAATGGTGAACAAAATCTCCAAGGCTGGCTTTTGCTCCAATTGCAGTTGCTAAATCTGGTGGTGCAGCTGCAACACCGACTATTCCTTCCCACAGGCTGATAAGGTCAAGGAGTATACCTTGCGGATCCGAGCAAGTTTGCAGCCGTGTTTGCTCCAATTGCAGTTGCTGAATCTGTGGTGGTGCTAGCTGCTGCAACAGCTCCTGCTGCCAAGGAGGAAGAGAAGGAGGAACCAGCTGAAGAATCCGATGATGACCTGGGCTTCTGTTTTTTTTTATATTTAGTTTATCTTTGATTTCAGAGTTTGTTTGCATTTTTTATTATGTTCTTTTTTGTTGAATTATGGATTGACATTGTTAAAGTATGCATCAGACAGCGGGAGGTCTATTCCTTTTCCAGCATCAAGCATGCCAAACACCTTTGCTTTCCAAATTAGATAATTTTACTGATTTTGACTTTTGAATCTTTCTTTTTTTTTTTTTTTTGCTGCAAAAACAATCTTTATTTATTAAAAAAGCGAAGCAGCAGGTTACAAATCTGATGCAATGTGCATCCTCAAAAGAAAGCTTGACTTTTGATTCTTATTTGAAGGTAAAGTTCAAGAAATTAGTGTGTATGAGATCAATGAACTAGATGGGCACCTGATGTTTTGCAGGTGATCACCAAGGATGGCTGCCCTGTCATTTTCCATGACGATTTCATCTATTCCCGGAGTGATTTCACCCATTGTCAAAATCCTTTATGAATATGATCCTTCAAAAAATTGGACTATATATCCAACATAGCAGAAAGAACGATATGAATTGGTTGTATCCCGTGAATGAGAGTCCAAATGAACCACTCTTTAAACCGATCCAAGCAAGAAGAAAGGATATTTGTCGAGGGGCAAACAACCAAGATCCTACGGCCTCCTAAATACTTCCAAGACACATCTGATATGTTATCGACCTCTAATAGAGAAGGCAAATTCTATCGGGACTCGATGGAAGACAGTTCATCCACCAAAAAAGATTTTAGCCAACTTCCTTAAAGCCCAAAAAATCAGATGCATAATCAACTTTTACCTAAAATTGTGTTGGAGGTGTGTCTTGAAACTCCCTCGACCTCAGATTCAAAAGCTTTGATTGGCGTTCTTGGTTGGCCAAACGAGAGCCAACATTGTATTGTAATGGCATTATCCTGTATCCGTGTATGCGTATATATATCTGCATATCCATACACGAGCAACCAAAGGTAGCATTAGTGCACAACAAAATAAATAATGCAAATGACAAAAAATACCTCTACACTATTGATTATAGAATAAGCTATATTGATTAGTATGAATTCCAACATGATCAAAAAGTGTCATTTAGGGAATTCAAAAAGTGTCATACCTTCTACGTGGGTAACTTTTGTAAGGTAGGGTGCAAACGTCAATAACACTGACATTTATACCTACTTAAACATAATGGTGGTGTCATTTAGTAATTTAATGGTGGTGTAACAATGTGCCCGTGATACCTGAAATATAAATGTATCCTGATAAAACTTTATATATATTTTAATTTTTTTTTTTCTTTCTAAAGGGATATTCTTAAATTAGAACTTTATTTATGGAGAGGGAAAAACAATTGGACGCCACTAAACTGTAGAATCCAGCCGTGAGGCATGGATTAAGTCCCAAGGCAAATTATACGGCTGCGTCAGACAAAGTCAAAGGGATTTTCCTCAATAAATAAAACCCTAATTTCCTTAGCCTCTCCTATATATATATATATATATATATATATATATATATATATATATATATATATATAAAAGTACACAAGAAAACCCTAATTTCCTTAGCTCTCCATTTCCTCCCTCTCGCTAAGCTCTGAAACGGTGAAACCAGTATTTGTTGAGATGATGAACCTTCCCGAAAAAGTTGTTTTGGATTCTATGAAACCAATATTTGTTGAGATGGTGAACCTTCCCGAAGGAGTTGTTTTGGAGATCTTATTGAGGTTGCCGGTCCGATCACTTCTCCGATTCAGAAGTGTGTGTAAGGAGTGGTGTGCCCAAATAAGCAGTTCCCTTTTCAAAGATATGCATCTCACCTACCGACGTGCGAGGGACGATGGTAAGCTTATTCTTGTCAAGAGCAGGCATCGTTGGGGTCATTATGATATTGGTAATTTTAACGATGTTGTCACTTGTTTTGGTGATTATGATGAACCCCTCACCCGTTGGAAAGCACTATATGATCATAATATTGGTATGCAAGTGACAACCTTTTCCACGCATGTCAACGGCGTAGTTTGCTTATTGAGGCGTAATATCATGTTGTTTAATCCTTCCTTAAGAGAATTTAAGGAAATCCCTAACATCCCTTTTCGTTTATATTATGATTATCCCAACAACAAAAGAAATGCGTTGGGATTTGGTTTTGATGATGCTACAAAGGATTATATCGTTGTTCAATTATTTAGCCGTGAATGTGTCGTATACCATGTAAGGACAGACTCTTGGACAAGGGTTGAGATACCTGCATTTTTGTTTGACTCAAATTACTTCACAGATACGATGATTTGTTCTTCCATCTTCTCCCATGGATCCATCCATTGGTGCATAGGGCGGGCAGCTAATTATCGTATACTTACTTTCAACACGACTAGTAAGTTATTTCGAGAGATAAATTTTCCTAACGGTTGGAATGATTATAATTACCACCATCCCTATCTATTTATGATTGACAACAAATCCAATACTATTGCCTTGGTGGTTTATTACTATACATATGATGGTAAGGCACTTGACGTATGGGTCATGAAAGAATACGGTGTCACAGAGTCTTGGACTAAACAATATTCAATCAGAAGCTCTTTGTATTATAATCTTGGAAAGCCGATATCATTTTGGAGAAAAGATAAACTTGTCTTTGTATCAGAGTATGGGCTCATTTGTTATGATCTTTCGACAGGTCAATGTCTATGTGGATTCGGACAGGATAATTGTCCGGAACTATTCCATTCAAGGGAATGGGAATTAGAAGGTGTAAGAGTGACCCCAATGACACCCTTCAAACATACCTTCAAACACATCGTTTTCACATTCTGATTACACTTTTCAACACCCAAAAATAATTCACTCCAATAAGCAACCTCTATACAACCCTTTAAAAATATTTTATGCTTACAAAGTGATATTTGAATACGACGCTGTGGTAACGGTAAAAAAATAAAAGATGTCGTATCCGTGCACACAAAAGAGTTCAAAATAAAAAAATAAATATTTGGACAGATTAATTTTTTTTTATGGAAAAATATTATATATAAATTTTTTTCAATGATGTATATCACCGTTGTGATACTACCGTTGTGCCCGTATCATTACTCGATACATAACACATTATCATATAAATGATATTGATGTGTGAAATTAATTTATTAGGTAAAAAGAGAGATAAGTGGATAGATAAAGAGTGTACTATTCATTTAGCAGACCCTTCAAATATAAAGGGAAGCTTAGTTTCAATTGGGGATAGGGGGTGGATAAATACACCACTGTGGCCTTGAAGCACCCTAAACCAATTATAGAGGGAGCCAAAAGGCTCCCATTGGGGTCACTCTAACTTGCTACGAGAGTTTAGTTTCATTCAAGTGAAGTTTAGAGCGCGCGCGCAGGTGAATTGAAGAAGAATCATTAATTTTACAAGACAAAAGAATCATTAGTTTAGTCTCAAACTCTTGAGGAAGTTTCAGAAGGACAAAGATCCCCTTCCTGGGATGAGATCACCTGTCTAATTTGTGTATCTAATTTCGGTGTCTAAGTAAAAACGGCGTCGTTTTATGTGTGTTTTATTTTTTGGTTTTTGTTTTTTATTTTTATTTTATTTTCTTCAAGAAATAAAACACACATGAAACGACGTCGTTTTTACTTAGACACTGAAATTAGACACACAAATTGGACAGGTGATCTCATCCCCCCTTTCCTCACCCACAAGGTCCAAATGATTCAACACATTTTCACCCTCAACAATATCGCGTTTGTTTGTTTGTTTTTTTTTTTTGGGGAAGGGGGGGAACAAGATCGCTTTTAAGTTTGCCAAATTCCTGTTTACTCCAAACTTTTAGCTTCAATTTAAGAATTTTCAGCTTTTTATTCAAAATAAAAACATCACTTCTTATGGTCACCGGCATCCTAGGTAATTCGGTCTTATGGCCCATCATTATCTGCATATGGCCTCTTTTTTCTAGGTGCTCATTTTGTATGGGCTTTTAGTTTAATGTTTCTATTCGGTACTGTGGTTATTAGCGAGAACTTATTGAATCCATCGTTTGGGTTAATAATAAATTCAAAGTTGCTTCTGCTACTCAGCCGAGAGCCATGAGCATTGTACAAGGGCGTGCTGTAGGAGTAACCCATTACCTTCTGGATGGAATTGCCACAACATGGGCATTCTTCTTAGCAAGAATTATTGTAGGATAATGGCGAGGAGGATTTGAAAGACATTATGGTATTAAGATTTCCAAGGTTTACGCCGTTGCCCATGACTCTGTCTTAATTCCACCATTCTCTACGGCGTGTTCCAAAATTATCATAGCTTAAATTGTAAGTAACAAAGGCAAACTACAACTAACCGTGATTTAAGATCAAGATTGATAAAACGCTAGTCAATACAATGTAAAGTCTGAGAAAACATTTTTGGTGTCATGGGAATGAATGCAACCTACCGACCTTCAATTTATGACTTTGTGACAATTATTGGTGCAAATTTATGATTTAGTGATTACATGCATGCTCTCAGTGGCGGAATCAAAAAAAATTACATTGTGGTCTTGGTATATAAACAGCAAAGCTGGAAAAAAAAATCCATGGTGGTCTTGATATATAAAATGCAAAGCTCTGGTATATAAAATGCAAAGCTAAAAAAAATTCAGAGTGTTACCTACCACCTACAATTATTGAGACTAAACAAGGATTGTTCATAAACTACTAGGATAGATAGTAGTTTAGTTACAAAAGGACACATTACATACTAATATTAATACAATAATAAATTTTAAAAAAAATTCAAAATTTGGGGTGGTCTTGAAACCACACCACCTAAAGGATAGTTCCGCCCCTGCATGTCTCGCCTGAAATAACCACCTTATATCTCCTATTCGGACTAAACAATTAGATTTGGTTTAGATGAATCGATATGCATTACACTCGTTGGATTGCCTGACCCGGATTAGTGATCACCACTTAATTAAGAAATTGCATCTATCTCTTGGCGGTTTACAAGGTGGTCTTGTTATTACCCATGCATTTTCCTACATTAATTATCTTCTCTCGATCTCTGCTAAGCATTTTAAATCATATATTAGGTGATCAATCCAACACAAGCAATACGGCCGAGTAATGAGAAACATTTGTTTGATTTTTATACAACCAGAAAGGGGGGCGGGGGGTTGAATGGTTGTTTCTTTACATCTTATGCCTGAAACTTAACTTTCCAAAGATCAATGTTGTATTGTATTGGCATATTTCGTATCCGCGTATATGTATCCACAATTGTAATATTCCGACTTTCGTAAAAAGGGCAGACGTGTCATTTTGCGAAAACGTAATTAATATTCTTTTTCCGTTTCGTTGGAATTAAATCCTTTGAATTATAACGGTTTCGGTTTAATGGTTGTTTGAGGGTATTGGAGTAAATTCGGGTTTAAAATAATAATTAGGTTACGGTATATAAACGGAAGTATACCAAAAACCTAGTCATTAATCAAAAAAGCTCAGAATTTATCAAGGCAGCCGCACTCCATTCCCCTCGGGTAAGGTGAAACCGCTGTTGTGGTTTCGAAACCGTCAAACTTTCGATCCTTGATATCTCATTCGTTCCTCTTCCGTTTTCAGATCATAGCATACCGTTGGAATCCTCGTGACGAGCTTCGCGATCGGTACCAGGATCAGCAGCTAGTTCTCGAGTTTTAGGCGTAAAAGGTAAGGAGAACCCTTACGCTTGCGCTTTTGATTATACATTGGTTGTGTTGAATTCTTGTTGCTTTGGTGATCTAAATTGTGTTAATTTGATGCCTAAATGGTGGGTGATGTTCGGTATGGGTGGTAGTTTAATTCGAGTGTTTTTGGTCGGAAAGTTTGGGTTTTGTTTGAAAACGGATGAATACGATGATGTGCAAAATCGGTTTTACGGAAAATCGCCAGGTCGGACGGGCGTCCGGTTTTCTGGACGGGCGTCCAACCTTGGACGAGCGTCTGGATACCTCGGACGGGCGTCTGAGGTGAAATTTTGATACAGGATTGAAAGGGGAATGTCTGGACGGGCGTCCACCATTTTGGACGAGCGTTCAGGGCCTTCAGACGGGCGTCTGGTCCTTCAGACGGGCGTCCACCTGGAGCTGGTCTTCCAGCTTGTTTATTTTGGCTTTCGATGAGGGATTGTTATCTAAATAAACTAGGATGGTCAGTTAATCACATAATATAACACAACTTGCTAGATAAAAGATTAAACACCATGTGGTCTTGGGTAGATCCTGAAGATCTATAGCGTGATGTGTGAACAGACAGTCAAAGTGAGTGTCCTATCGGCCTGCAGGCCTATAGGCATCGCCGTATGTTCATACTATCGGAACCGGATATTGTATCCTGAAGATTTCAATACGCTCCGTGGTTATTGTATCCTGAAGATTTCAATATGTCACGTTCCACCTTGATTGCATGTTGTAACAAAGATAAGCTAAGTAGTTACAGTTTAGGCATATTGGGAGATGTAACCTTTATGCGTAGAATCGAGTCTGTCTTGCCTTTTGGTTGAAACCTAATAATGTTCAATCTTTTATATATTCTAAGCTTAAACGTATTTCTCTCCCTTCTCGAGTATTATACACTTACCCTTGTGCATGTTTTTGTTATGTGTGCTTGGGGGTGAGAAAGCGAACAGGATTTCGGGTATTACGAGGAGTATGTCCTCTAGGAGGATCTCTCGAGCTTGATGTTTTATTCTATGCACTTTCTTTTACATTTGAAATGTTGCAATCGCTTTATATACTTTGTTCATAGTACTTTGGGATGACGTGTGTTCATCTTTATTTCTTATTTCATAGTATTTCGTTTGGACTTTCGAGGGACTTCAGTTCTATTGTTTTGATACACTTTCGACTTTTAGTACCTTTTCGTATTCTAGCATCTTATTGGATATTTATTACCCGAGCATTAAATTCCGCGCACTTTGATTGTATTGATTGTAGGCTTACATATATGAATGAATTGAATTTTATTTATATATGTGCCGAACGTCGTATTTCCGGATAAGGGCTCGGTATCCGGGAACGGGGCGTTACAGTTGGTATCAGAGATACGTGTTCCTTAGGTTTCTATTCTTTGAGTTTATCTCAATCTTATCTTTAGATCCTTAGTAACACTCTGGTTCTCTTGGTTGTCAGGATGAGTAGAAACACAAGATCGAGGACTTTGGCTCTTAGTAATCAGCCATCTGAGAGGGGTGAAACCTCTAGGGGTCGTCGCAGTTTGTCACCACCGCCTCGCACAGCTACACCTTCACCTGAGCCGGAGCAGGATCAACATCAGACTCCACCACCACCTCCTCCACCTGTGGTTAACCATGCAGCGTCACTTTGGCCTTCTTCAGATCAACCCAGTGTCGGGCGGGTTCAATGGAGGACGGTTGTTTATCCACCACCGTGACACACAGCACCACAAAGAAAGCTATCCTCAAGATGGTTTTCAAGAGCCACAGCATACCCTCCGCCGTATCCTCCGCAGCACCCAGTGTATCCTCCTTATCAGCCGAGCATCAGCTCCGATTACTATCAAGAATAACCCGCAGTACCCTGGGTCATTCCCGGTCTATCACCTTTCAGCCACCGGTTCAAGAAGAGCAGCAGATACCCCTATGGTTACCCTCCGGTTTACCCACCGCTAGGCCGGTTGTTGAGTCAAGACCATCGTGAGATTGGCACACTAGGTGAGAAGAAACCGTATGCAAGATTTTTATGGGAATGTGGAACATGCAAAGGCCGAGGAATGGATCGAAGTTTTGAGAAATCGTGTAGAATATAGTGTCCCCGAGACGGAGATGGCCCAGCTTAAGCGGTCGGTTTTCTTTTAGGTTCACCGAGTCTTGGATAGATGCGCTTCAGTAGCAAATGCAAGGTAACAGATTGGGCGGCTTTTAAAGCCTTGTTCTACAACGAGTACTTTCCAAAGAACGGTACAAGCGGAAAAGGCTAGCCGCTTTTGAAACTTGAACAAGGTAATCACATGACAAAGTCCCAAGACACAAATCGGTTCAATGAGTTAGGAGGTTTTATCCGGAGTTGATGCAAGTGGAAGAACGAAAGATGGCCCGTTACAAGGACGGTTTGGCATATGGGATTCATCGGGCATGCTAGGCTTTACCGCAAGGAATATGGCGAGCTACTCGAATAAAGCCTTGAAGTCGAGACTTTCGGGAAGAGAGCTACGATGGTTGTTGGTAATAAAAAAGCGTTGAAACAAGTCGAGCGAAGGCGAGAGGGCTCCGCAGCAGCCAGCTCAGAGGTTTCTGCGCACAGACAAAGAGCTAGACCACCGGGTGGTGCCCCACCAACAGTCAGGCCACCAGTTGGCGCACCACCGACAGCTAAGCCACCAGCTACCTCAGGTTGTTTCTTTTGTGGTGAGCAGGGTCATTTCTCCAGGAATTGTCCACGCAGGCGGCCCAAGCTCAGCAGTGTGTCACCCTAGTAGATCAGTCCGAGTAAGCGGTGTGTGATGTTTGTTTGTTGATGCCAGAGAGGTTGAGCCAGAGGATGATGTGATCACAGGTACCCTTTATGGTTGCTTTGTTCTTTTGAGTTATTTATAGCATGCTTGGAACATGTTGTAACTTTAGTTAATTGGACAAATGCATGATAGGTATGATAAGAGTAGGCAATCTAGTAGTTAGGGCCTTATTTGATACAGGAGCTTCAATCACCTTTGTGTCCTCTAGGATTGCTAAGAAACTAGATTTACCTATGGAGCCTTTGAGAGATACTATGGAGATTGTTACACCCCTAGGCAAGGTAAATAAGGTGGTTAAGGTGATACCACAAGTGGATGTTCAGGTAGGACCTTATCAGTGTAAGAGTGACTTCACGGTCATGGATTTCCCAGACTTCGACGTGATTCTTGGGATAGACTGGCTATCCAAGAATTATGTTCACTTGGATTGCAGGGCCAAGAGAGTCATTTTCAGAGTCCCGGGGAAATCAGATAAGACTTATCAGGGGAACGTTTACAGGCCAGGCAAGAAGAGACATCCTATCATTTCTCGCAATCAAGGCCATCGGGGCATGTCGAAAGGATGTGAGGGCTACTTGTGTCAGACGCAGTGGATGTGGAACAAGTAAAACCTAAGTTGGAAGATACTAGAGTGGTCAGAGATTATCCAGAGGTATTTCCAGATGAGTTGCCAGGAAACATGCCAGACAGGGCCATTGAGTTTGAGATACAGTTAGTTCCAGGGGCGGCACCAGTTGCCAAGGCACCATACAGGATGGCACCGGCTGAATTGAAGGAGTTGAAGGCTCAACTCAAGGAGATGTTAGAAAGGAACATCATTCAGCCCAGTACTTCACCTTGGGGAGCACCAGTTTTGTTTGTGAAGAAGAAGGATGGCAGCATGCGGATGTGTATTGACTACAGGGCCTTGAACAATCTGACTATCAAGAATAAGTATCCATTACCGAGGATAGATGATCTGTTCAACCAGTTGCAGGGTCGGAAAGTGTTTTCAAAGATTGATTTGCGGTCGCTACCATCGCTTAAAGTTAAAGTGGCGTATATTCCGAAGACAAAGATTCAAGACTAGATATGGACATTATGAGTTCCTTGTTATGCCTTTTGGACTCACTAATGCCCCATCTCGCATTTATGGATTTGATGCAAATGGTCTTCATGCCTTACCTAGATAGGTTTGTGATTGTCTTCATTGATGATATTCTCGGTATACTCTGTGGACGAGGCGGAGCATGAGGAACATCTGCGGGATTGTTTTGGAAACGTTGAAGAAGGAGCGATTGTATGCAAAGTTTTCCAAGTGTGACTTTTGGTTGGACCAAGTGAGCTTCTTGGGTCATGTCATTTCAGTGATGGCATTCGAGTTGATCCGGCCAAGATTGAGGCAGTTAAGAGTTGGCCTACACCGACTACAGTTTCAGAGGTTAGGAGCTTTCTGGGTTTGGCTGGTTACTACAGAAAGTTTGTGAAGAATTTCGCAAGGATAGCCACTCCACTCACCAGACTTACACAGAAGAACACCAAGTTTGACTGGACACCCGAGTGTGAGTTAGCATTTGAGTTGTTAAAGGACAAAGTTGACTACAAAGACCGGTATTGGCGACCGAGGTGTTCGATGACTATGATGTCTACACCGATGCTTGAGTAAGGTGGTCTAGGTTGTGTGTTGATGCAGGGAGGAAAGGTCATTGCCTATGCATCCAGGCAATTGAAAGTACATGAGAAGAACTATCCCACACACGACTTAGAGTTGGCAGCAGTGGTTTTCGCATTAAAGACTTGGAGGCACTATCTGTATGGGGTCAAGGCTAGAATCTTCACCGATCACAAAAGTTTAAGGTATTTCTTCACTCAGAGAATTTGAATATGAGGCGGCAGAGATGGCTAGAGTTCGTGAAGGACTATGACTTGGACATTCAAGACCACCCGAGAAAGGCAAATGTAGTAGCAGATGCCTTGAGCAGAAAACCAAAGGCTTTAGAGCCCAAAGATTGAGGCTATCACAAAGCAGGGGTTGATGATTTGCGCTTTAGCGATTTGATCGATTGAGGATCGCCGGTTTGCGGACCGTTGTTGGCTAGATCGAGTTGATGGATGAGATCGAGCAAAGCAAGATGAAGATGCGCTTTTGGTTGATTTGAAGAGGTTGCAAGAGAGAAGCCTCTGCTTGGCTATGTGTTGGATCAGTGGAAATCAGTGGTATCGTGGATCGCCTCTGTGTGCCTAATGTTGGAGATCCGAGACAAAGAGTTATGGAAGAGGCACACAAGATTGCTTTTGCAAAGGCATCCAGGTTCTACCAAGATGTACAGGGATTTGAAAGGAAGATTTTGGTGGCCCTCAATGAAGCTAGAGATTGCTAAGTTTGTTTCTGAGTGTGACGTCTGTCAGAGAGTGAAAGCTGAACATAAGAAGCCAGGCGGGATGCTTAAGTCATTGGATATCCTAGAATGGAAATGGGAAAAGATCACCATGGACTTTATTTCGGGTTTGCCTAAGACGAAGGGTGGACATGACTCTATTTGGGTGATCGTTGATAGATTAACCAAGTCGGCTCATTTCTTGCCTTTCAAGATGAATATGCCCTTGGCAAGGATGACGGAACTATATATGGACAATATAGTGAAGCTTCATGGAGTTCCAGTCTCCATTGTTTCGATCGGGATTCGAGGTTCGTCGATCGGTTTTGGCAGAGCTTACGGAGGCATTTGGTACCGGTTGGATTTGAGTACAACGTTTCATCCTCGCATGTATGGTCGATCCTGAGAGGACTATCCAGACACTTGAGGATATGCTTAGAGCATGTGTCTTGGAGGTAGGCGGATCTTGGGTAGATTATCTCGCCGATTCAGAGTTTGCTTACAACAACAGTTATCACGCGAGCATAGGCATGCCACCGTTTGAAGCTTTGTATTGGTAGAAGAGGCAGGACGCCTTTGTTTTGGGAGGATGTTGGGGAGAAACACCTCACTGGCCCGAGTTAGTTGAGCAAGCCAAAGAGAGGGTTCGATTAGTGAAGAAGAATCTGCGAGATAGCTCAAGACAGCGTAAAAGTTGGGCGGATGTCGACGGAGACCGCTTGAGTTTGAGGTTGGTGATCGTGTTTACTTGAAGGCATCACCAATGAGAGGAGTTAAGCGATTTGGTCAGAAAGGAAAGTTGAGCCTGAGGTATGTTGGACCGCTTGTGATCCTGGAGAGGATTGGACCGTTAGCCTATAGACTTCAGGGCCTGCGAGTCAATGTCCGAGTTCACAACGCTTTCCATGTTTCGATGTTGAAGAAGTGTTTGACGAAGACAGAGGTTGAGTCTACACAAGGGATCCGAGAGATACTTCAGACAACCTCGCTTACGATGAAAAGCCGATTAAGATTCCGAACAGAAAGAAAAGGTTAAGAGGAAGATGGTTCAGCTTGGTTCTTGTTCAGTGGAGCAATCATACACCTGAGGAAGCAACTTGGGAAGTTGAAGGTGATATGATCAACGAATTCCCGGAATTTTTGGATTTACCAGGTACGTTCTAGTTTCGAGGACGAAACTCCACTTAAGGGGGGGAGAATGTAATATTCCGACTTTCGTAAAAAGGGCAGACGTGTCATTTTACGAAAACGTAATTAATATTCTTTTTCCGTTTCGTTGGAATTAAATCCTTTGAATTATAACGGTTTCGGTTTAATGGTTGTTTGAGGGTATTGGAGTAAATTCGGGTTTAAAATAATAATTAGGTTACGGTATATAAACGGAAGTATACCAAAAACCTAGTCATTAATCAAAAAAGCTCAGAATTTATCAAGGCAGCCGCACTCCATTCCCCTCGGGTAAGGTGAAACCGCTGTTGTGGTTTCGAAACCGTCAAACTTTCGATCCTTGATATCTCATTCGTTCCTCTTCCGTTTCGAGATCATAGCATACCGTTGGAATCCTCGTGACGAGAGCTTCGATCGGTACCAGGATCAGCAATAGTTCTGAGTTTTAGGCGAAAAGGTAAGGAGAACCCTTACGTTTGCAGTTTTTGATTATACATTGGTTGTGTTGAATTCTTGTTGCTTTGGTGATCTAAATTGTGTTAATTTGATGCCTAAATGATGGGTGATGTTCTGGTATGGGTGGTAGTTTAATTCGAGTGTTTTTGGTCAGGAAAGTTTGGGTTTTTGTTTGAGAAACGGATGAATACGATGATGTGCAAAATCAGTTTCTGGAAAATCGCCAGGTCGGACGGGCGTCCGGTTTTCTGGACGGGCGTCCAACCTTGGACGAGCGTCTGGATACCTCGGACGGGCGTCTGAGGTGAAATTTTGATACAGGATTGAAAGGGGAATGTCTGGACGGGCGTCCACCATTTTGGACGAGCGTTCAGGGCCTTCAGACGGGCGTCTGGTCCTTCAGACGGGCGTCCACCTGGAGCTGGTCTTCCAGCTTGTTTATTTTGGCTTTCGATGAGGGATTGTTATCTAAATAAACTAGGATGGTCAGTTAATCACATAATATAACACAACTTGCTAGATAAAAGATTAAACACCATGTGGTCTTGGGTAGATCCTGAAGATCTATAGCGTGATGTGTGAACAGACAGTCAAAGTGAGTGTCCTATCGGCCTGCAGGCCTATAGGCATCGCCGTATGTTCATACTATCGGAACCGGATATTGTATCCTGAAGATTTCAATACGTTCCGTGGTTATTGTATCCTGAAGATTTCAATATGTCACGTTCCACCTTGATTGCATGTTGTAACAAAGATAAGCTAAGTAGTTACAGTTTAGGCATATTGGGAGATGTAACCTTTATGCGTAGAATCGAGTCTGTCTTGCCTTTTTGGTTGAAACCTAATAATGTTCAATCTTTTATATATTCTAAGCTTAAACGTACTTCTCTTCCTTACTGAGTATTATACACTTACCCCTTGTGCATGTTTTTGTTATGTGTGCTTGGGGGTGAGAAGGCGAACAGGATTTCGGGTATTACGAGGAGTATGTCCCTGAGGAGGATCTCTGAGCTTGATGTTTCATTCTATGCACTTTCTTTTACATTTGAAATGTTGCACTATTTTATATACTTTGTTCATAGTACTTTGGGATGACGTGTGTTCATCTTTATTTCTTATTTCATAGTATTTCGTTTGGACTTTCGAGGGACTTCAGTTGTATTGTTTTGATACACTTTCGACTTTTAGTACCTTTTCGTATTCTAGCATCTTATTGGATATTTATTACCCGAGCATTAAATTCCGCGCACTTTGATTGTATTGATTGTAGGCTTACATATATGAATGAATTGAATTTTATTTATATATGTGCCGAACGTCGTATTTCCGGATAAGGGCTCGGTATCCGGGAACGGGGCGTTACAGTTGGTATCAGAGATACGTGTTCCTTAGGTTTCTATTCTTTGAGTTTATCTCAATCTTATCTTTAGATCCTTAGTAACACTCTGGTTCTCTTGGTTGTCGGGATGAGTAGAAACACAAGATCGAGGACTTTGGCTCTTAGTAATCGACCATCCGAGAGGGTGAAACCTCTGGGTCGTCGCAGCTTTGTCACCACCGCCTCGCATGCATACACCTTCACCGAGCCGGAGCGGGATCAACATCGACTCCACCACCACCTCCTCCACCTGTGGTTAACCATGCAGCGTCACTTTGGCCTTCTTCGTATCAACCTGGTCAAGCGGCCAAGCAGAAGGACGGTTGTTTATCCACCACCAGTGACACAGGCACCACAGCAGGCTATCCCTCAGTATGGTTTTCAGCAGCCACAGTACCCTCCGCCGTATCCTCCGCAGTACCCAGTGTATCCTCCTTATCAGGCTGAGCATCAGGCTCCGTATTACTATCGGCCAACGACCGCGGTACCCTGGGTCATTCCCGGTCTATCGACCTTCAGGCCACCGGTTCAGCAGCAGCAGCAGATACCCTATGGTTACCCTCCGGTTTACCCACCAGTTAGGCCGGTTGTTGAGTCAGCACCATCAGTAGATTGGCACACTAGGCTGAGAAGAAACCGTATGCAAGATTTTTATGGGAATGTGGAACATGCAAAGGCTGAGGAATGGATCAGAAGTTTTGAGAAATCGTGTAGGAATATAGGTGTCCCTGAGACGGAGATGGCCCAGTTAGCGGTCGGTTTTCTTTTAGGTTCAGCCGAGTCTTGGATAGATGCAGTTCAGAGTAGCAGCGGCAAGGTAACAGATTGGGCGGCTTTTAAAGCCTTGTTCTACAACGAGTACTTTCCAAAGAACGGTACAAGCGGAAAAGGCTAGCCGCTTTTGAAACTTGAACAAGGTAATCATCATGACAAAGTGTCCCAAACACAAATCGGTTCAATGAGTTAGGGAGGTTTTATCCGGAGTTGATGCAAGTGGAAGAACGAAAGATGGCCCGTTACAAGGACGGTTTGGCATATGGGATTCAGTCGGGCATGCTAGGCTTTACCGCAAGGAATATGGCGGAGCTCTTCAATAAAGCCTTGGAAGTCGAGACTTTCGGGAAGAGACTACGATGGTTGTTGGTAATAAAAGCGCGCGAAACAAGTCGAGCGAGTGGCGAGAGGGCTCCGCAGCAGCGAGCGATTCAGAGGTTTCTGCACAGACAATGCCAGTTAGACCACCGGGTGGTGCCCCACCGTGAGTCGAGCCACCGGTTAGCGCACCACCGGCGGCTAAGCCACCGGCTACCTCAGGTTGTTTCTTTTGTGGTGGCGGGGTCATTTCTCCAGAATTGTCCACGGGCGGCCAGGCGCTCGAGCGAGTCGACCTAGTAGATCAGTCCGAGTAAGAGTGCGTATGTTTGCTTTGTTGATGCCAGAGGTTGAGCCAGAGGATGATGTGATCACAGTACCCTTTATGGTTGCTTTGTTCTTTTGAGTTATTTATAGCATGCTTGGAACATGTTGTAACTTTAGTTAATTGGACAAATGCATGATAGGTATGATAAGAGTAGGCAATCTAGTAGTTAGGGCCTTATTTGATACAGAGCTTCAATCACCTTTGTGTCCTCTAGATTGCTAAGAAACTAGATTTACCTATGGAGCCTTTGAGAGATACTATGGAGATTGTTACACCCCAGGCAAGGTAAATAAGGTGGTTAAGGTGATACCACAAGTGGATGTTCGGTAGGACCTTATCGGTGTAAGAGTGACTTCACGGTCATGGATTTCCCGGACTTTGACGTGATTCTTGGGATAGACTGGCTATCCAAGAATTATGTTCACTTGGATTGCGAGGCCAAGAGTCATTTTCGAGTCCCGGGAAATCGGGATAAGACTTATCGAGGAACGCTTTCTGAGCCAGGCAAGAAGAGACATCCTATCATTTCCGCATCAAGGCCATCGTGGCATGTCGAAAAGGATGTGAGGGCTACTTGTCAGACGCAGATGGATGTGGAACAAGTAAAACCTAAGTTGGAAGATACTAGAGTGGTCGAGATTATCCGAGGTATTTCCGGATGAGTTGCCGTGAAACATGCCAGACAGGGGCCATTGAGTTTGAGATACGATTAGTTCCGTGGCGGCACGATTGCCAAGGGCACCATACTGAGATGGCACCGGCTGAATTGAAGGAGTTGAAGGCTCAACTCAAGGAGATGTTAGAAAGGAACATCATTCACCCAAAGATTTTCACCTTGGGGAGCACCGCTTTGTTTGTGAAGAAGAAGGATGGCGGCATGCGGATGTGTATTGACTACGGGGCCTTGAACAATCGACTATCAAGAATAAGTATCCATTACCGAGGATAGATGATCTGTTCAACCAGTTGCAGGGTCGGAAAGTGTTTTCAAAGATTGATTTGCGGTCAGGCTACCATCGCTAAAAGTTAAAGTGGCGAGATATTCCGAAGACAAAGATTCAAAGACTAGATATGGACATTATGAGTTCCTTGTTATGCCTTTTGGACTCACTAATGCCCCATCTATTTATTTATGGATTTGATGCGGCGGGTCTTCATGCCTTACCTAGATAAGTTTGTGATTGTCTTCATTGATGATATTCTGGTATACTCTAGGGACGAGGCGGAGCATGAGGAACATCTGCGGATTGTTTTGGAAACGTTGAAGAAGGAGCGATTGTATGCAAAGTTTTCCAAGTGTGACTTTTGGTTGGACCAAGTGAGCTTCTTGGGTCATGTCATTTCGGTGATGGCATTCAGGTTGATCCGGCCAAGATTGAGGCGATTAAGAGTTGGCCTACATCGACTACTGATTTGAGAGGTTAGGAGCTTTACGGGTTTGGTGGTTACTACTGAAAGTTTGTGAAGAATTTACATGGATAGCCACTCCACTCACCGGACTTACACGAGAAGAACACCAAGTTTGATTGGACACCCGAGTGTGAGTTAGCATTTGAGTTGTTAAAGGACGGGTTGACTACGAGACCGGTATTGGCGGTACCGAGGTGTTCGATGACTATGATGTCTACACCGACGCTTGAGTAAGGGTCTAGGTTGTGTGTTGATGCGAGGAGGAAAGGTCATTGCCTATGCATCCAGGCAATTGAAAGTACATGAGAAGAACTATCCCACACACGACTTAGAGTTGGCGGCGAGTGGTTTTCGCATTAAAGACTTGGAGGCACTATCTCAGTGATGGGGTCAAGGCTAGAATCTTCACCGATCACAAAAGTTTAAGGTATTTCTTCACTCGGGAGAATTTGAATATGAGGCGGCGGAGATGGCTAGAGTTAAATGAAGGACTATGACTTGGACATTCAGTACCACCCGAGAAAGGCAAATGTAGTGCTTGAGATGCCTTGAGCAGAAACCCGATGGCTTTAGAGCCCAATGATTGAGGCTATCACAAAGAGGGTTGATGATTTGCGCTTTAGCGATTTGATCAGATTGAGGATCGTCGGTTTGCGGCACCGTTGTTGGCTAGATCGAGTTGATGGATGAGATCGAGCAAAGCAAGATGAAGATGCGCTTTTGGTTGATTTGAAGAGGGTTGCAAGAGAGAAGCCTCTGATTGGCTATGTGTTGGATCGAGTGGAAATCAGGTATCGGGATCGTCTCTGTGTGCCTAATGTTGGAGATCCGAGACAAAGAGTTATGGAAGAGGCACACAAGATTGCTTTTGCGGGCATCCAGGTTCTACCAAGATGTACGAGGATTTGAAAGGAAGATTTTGGTGGCCCTCAAATGAAGCTAGAGATTGCTAAGTTTGTTTCTACGAGTGTGACGTCTGTCGAGAGTGAAAGCCGAACATAGGAAGCCAGGCGGGATGCTTAAGTCATTGGATATCCTGTAATGGAAATGGGAAAAGATCACCATGGACTTTATTTCGGGTTTGCCTAAGACACGAAGGGTGGACATGACTCTATTTGGGTGATCGTTGATAGATTAACCAAGTCGGCTCATTTCTTGCCTTTCAAGATGAATATGCCCTTGGCAAGGATGACGGAACTATATATGGACAATATAGTGAAGCTTCATGGAGTTCCAGTCTCCATTGTTTCGATCGGGATTCGAGGTTCGTCGATCGGTTTTGGCGAGCTTACAGGAGGCATTTGGTACCCGGTTGGATTTGAGTACAGCGTTTCATCCTCGACAGATGGTCGATCTGAGAGGACTATCCGAGACACTTGAGGATATGCTTAGAGCATGTGTCTTGGAGGTAGGCGGATCTTGGGTAGATTATCTGCCCGATTCGAGTTTGCTTACAACAACAGCTTATCACGCGAGCATAGGCATGCCACCGTTTGAAGCTTTGTATGGTAGAAGATGCGGGGCGCTTTGTGTTTGGGGCGATGTTGGGAGAAAACAACTCACCGGGCCAGAGTTAGTTGAGCAAGCCAAAGAGAGGGTTCAGTTAGTGAAGAAGAATCTGCAGATAGCTCAAGACAGGCAGAAAAGTTGGGCAGATGTCAGACGGAGACCGCTTGAGTTTGAGGTTGGTGATCGTGTTTACTTGAAGGCATCACCAATGAGAGGAGTTAAGCGATTTGGTCAGAAAGGAAAGTTGAGCCCGAGGTATGTTGGACCGTTTGTGATCCTGGAGAGGATTGGACCGTTAGCCTATAGACTTCAGTTGCCAGAGTCAATGTCCAGAGTTCACAACGTCTTCCATGTTTCGATGTTGAAGAAGTGTTTGACGAAGACAGAGGTTGAGTCTACAGTGGATCCAGAGATACTTCAGGACAACCTCGCTTACGATGAAAAGCCGATTAAGATTCTGAACAGGAAAGAAAAGATGGTTAAGAGGAAGATGGTTCAGTTGGTTCTTGTTCAGTGGAGCAATCATACACCTGAGGAAGCAACTTGGGAAGTTGAAGGTGATATGATCAACGAATTCCCGGAATTTTTGGATTTACCAGGTGCGTTCTAGTTTCGAGGACGAAACTCCACTTAAGGGGGGGAGAATGTAATATTCCGACTTTCGTAAAAAGGGCAGACGTGTCATTTTGCGAAAACGTAATTAATATTCTTTTTCCGTTTCGTTGGAATTAAATCCTTTGAATTATAACGGTTTCGGTTTAATGGTTGTTTGAGGGTATTGGAGTAAATTCGGGTTTAAAATAATAATTAGGTTACGGTATATAAACGGAAGTATACCAAAAACCTAGTCATTAATCAAAAAAGCTCGAGAATTTATCAAGGCGACCGCACTCTCATTCCCTCGGGTAAGGTGAAACCATTTGTTGTGGTTTCAAACCGTCAAACTTTCGATCCTTGATATCTCATTCGTTCCTCTTCCGTTTTCGGATCATAGCATACCGTTGGAATCCTCGTGACGAGCTTCGATCGGTACCAGGATCAGCAGACTAGTTCTGAGTTTTAGGCGAAAAGGTAAGGAGAACCCTTACGTTTGCGCTTTTGATTATACATTGGTTGTGTTGAATTCTTGTTGCTTTGGTGATCTAAATTGTGTTAATTTGATGCCTAAATGATGGGTGATGTTCTGGTATGGGTGGTAGTTTAATTCGAGTGTTTTTGGTCAGGAAAGTTTGGGTTTTTGTTTGAGAAACGGATGAATACGATGATGTGCAAAATCAGTTTCTGGAAAATCGCCAGGTCGGACGGGCGTCCGGTTTTCGGACGGGCGTCCAACCTTGACGAAGTCTGGATACCTCGGACGGGCGTCTGAGGTGAAATTTTGATCTGAGATTGAAAGGGAATGTCTGGCGGGCGCCCACCATTTTGGACGAAGCGTTCGGGGCCTTCGAGACGGGCGTCTGGTCCTTCGTGACGGGCGTCCACCTGAGCCGGGTCTTCCAACTTGTTTATTTTGGCTTTCGATGAGGATTGTTATCTAAATAAACTAGGATGGTCGATTAATCACATAATATAACACAACTTGCTAGATAAAAGATTAAACACCATGTGGTCTTGGGTAGATCCTCGAAGATCTATAGCGTGATGTGTGAACAGACAAATCAAAGTGAGTGTCCTATCGGCTGCAGCCTATAGGCATCGCCGTATGTTCATACTATCGGAACCGGATATTGTATCCTGAAGATTTCAATACGTTCCGTGGTTATTGTATCCTGAAGATTTCAATATGTCACGTTCCACCTTGATTGCATGTTGTAACAAAGATAAGCTAAGTAGTTACGATTTAGGCATATTGGGAGATGTAACCTTTATGCGTAGAATCGAGTCTGTCTTGCCTTTTGGTTGAAACCTAATAATGTTCAATCTTTTATATATTCTAAGCTTAAACGCATTCTCTTCCTTCTTGAGTATTATACACTTACCCTTGTGCATGTTTTTGTTATGTGTGCTTGGGGTGAGAAGCGAAACAGATTTCGGGTATTACGAGGAGTATGTCCTGAGGAGGATCTCTGAGCTTGATGTTTCATTCTATGCACTTTCTTTTACATTTGAAATGTTGCCTTTTTTTATATACTTTGTTCATAGTACTTTGGGATGACGTGTGTTCATCTTTATGTCTTATTTCATAGTATTTCGTTTGGACTTTCGAGGGACTTCAGTTCTATTGTTTTGATACACTTTCGACTTTTAGTACCTTTTCGTATTCTAGCATCTTATTGGATATTTATTACCCGAGCATTAAATTCCGCGCACTTTGATTGTATTGATTGTAGGCTTACATATATGAATGAATTGAATTTTATTTATATATGTGCCGAACGTCGTATTTCCGGATAAGGGCTCGGTATCCGGGAACGGGGCGTTACAACAATATCCATGTCCGTACAACCAAGACTAGCAATTGTGCCAAAACGAAATAAGTAATACAAGTGACATAACATACTTTTACACAATTGGTTATAGAATATAATATATTGATTAATATGAATTCCAACAGAATAAATGGTGTAAATATGGATTACGTCACCGACTATTTGTTGTGGTAATGGTATTTCTTGGGGGAAAAAAAGTATTTCTATTTACACAACATATCAGTGATAGTGGAATTGGTATAAATGTCATTGACACTTATTATCGTTTTGTACATGAAACGTTATCAAGCATCGTTCTCTGTCGGTGACATTTGTGCATGTAAGGTTTCATGGTGTCATCTAGTATCCGTGATCCTCAAAATAAAAACGTTTTCAAATAGAACCTTATGTTTTCAAAAACAAAAACAAAAAAATTGAAAGGGTTTTTTTCAAGAATTAAAACTTGATTTATAGAGAAGGGAAAAAAAGGTGTTGGGCCTGTTGGATTGAAGCCACTGACGGTAGAATCCAGGCGTGAGGGGCATGGATTAAGTCCCAAATCAAATATGGCTGCATAGACGAAACAAAACGGGATTTCCTATGAATAAAACCCTAATTTCCTTCATGTCCAAACACAATAAACCCCTAATTATGCCCCGATAAGAACACAAGAAAACCCTAATGTTTCATTCCATCTCTCACAAGAAAACCCCTAAATATTCGTCTTCTTCTCTGAAACCAATATTTGTGGAGATGATGAACATTCCAGAAGACGATATTTTGGAGGTCTTATTGAGGTTGCCCGTCCGATCATTTCTCCGATTTAGAAGCGTGTGTAAGAATTGGTGTGCCCAAATAAGCAGTCCCATTTCCAAAGAAATGCATCTCACCTACCAAGCTGCGAGGGACGATGATGATAAGCTTATTCTTGTCAAGAGCAGGCAATATTGGGGTCCTTATGATATTGTTAATTTGATAGATGTTGTTCTGGTGATTATTATGAACCCCTCACTTGTTGGAAAACACTATATGATGTTGATACACGTTCCGATGTGACAAGCTTTTCTACGAATGTCAACGGCATCGTTTGCTTAGTGTGTGATGATAATATCAAGTTGATTAATCCTGCCCTAAGAGAATCAAAGGTAATCCCAACCCTTTTGTTTTATGTTATCCCTTCAAAAGAAATGAGGTGGGATTCGGATTTGATGACGCTACAAAGGATTATATTGTAGTTCAATTATTTGGACTTGTTAAGATCAAGCGCTTACCGTTGTACTAAAACCAATTGATTTTAGTAGAATGGTAAGCGCTTGATCTTAACATGGTATCAAAGCCAGAGGTCACGAGATCGAGCCCTGGTTGGAATGTCATTTAAAAAAGAAATTGTGCAAGTGTTGTGACAGATTGTCCACACTTGAGGGGTGTGTTGGGAGAGATTACTCACACTCTTGAATGAAAATTGTGCAAGTGTTGGACAGATTGCCAACACTTGAGGGGGGTGTTGGGACAGATTGCTCACACTCTTAAAGTATAAGAAAATATAGTAGCACCTTTACTACTACCAATTGGTTTAGTACAACGGTAAGCGTTTGATCTTAACATGGTATCAGAGCGAGAGGTCATGAGATCGAACCCTGGTTGGAACATTATTTAAAAAAATTGTGCAAGTGTTGGGACAGATTGCCACAGTCTTGAATGAAAATTTGTGTAAGTGTTGTGACAGATTGCCCACACTTGAGGGGCACTTGATCTTAACATGATATATGTGCAAGTGTTGTGACAGATTGCCCACATTTAAGGGGTGTAGGGAGAGATTGCCCACACTCTTGAAAAAAAAATTGTGCATCTATTGGACAGATTGCCAACACTTGAGGGGGGTGCTGGGACAGATTGCCCACACTCTTAAAGTATAAGAAAATATAGTTGCACATTTACTACCACCAGTTGGTTTAGTACAACGGTAAGCGCTTGATCTTAACAGGCCTTGTGAAGGGTACATACCACAAATGTGTTGTATACCATGTAAGGACAGACTCGTGGACAATGGTCGAGATGCCTTCATTTGTTTCCGCATATACTTCACAGATGATAGGATGATTTGTTCTTCCATCTTCACCCATGGATCCATCCATTGGTGGGTCCATCGTGGACAATGGTCGAGATGCCTTCATTTGTGTCCGTATCTACTTCACAGATGATAGGATGATTTGCTCTTCCATCTTCACCCATGGATCCATCCATTGGTGCGTCCATCGTGGTCGAGATGCCTTCATTTGTGTCCGCATCTACTTCACAGATGATAGGATGATTTGTTCTTCCATCTTCACCCATGGATCCATCCATTGGTGCGTCCATCGTGTGATAAAATAGTGAAATTTTGTAATATTTTTAGCATCTTGCTGATATATGAAATGTTTTTGACTGTTCAAGACTAGTAAGTTATTTCAAGAGAGTGAATTTCCTCACGGTTGGAAAGAATATAAGTACCACGTGCATCCCTATCTGTTTATCATTGACAACTCCAGTACGATTGCCATGGTGGTCTGGTTACCTTACACCTGAAAGGGGTGAATCTGTCATGAGATGCTCGATTTAATGGGTGATGAATGAATACGGTGTCGTGGATTCTTGGACTAAACAATATTCCATCAACCGCACTCTTTTGTATAATCTAGGAAAGCCGATATCTTTTTGGAGAAAATATTAACTTCTCTTTGTAACAGAGGAAGGGCTCTTTTTATGATCTCTCCATAGGTCAACTATGTCAACATGGACACATCTTCGATCGAAATTTCGTAACCATTGTCATTAGACGGTGTAACTTTGCTATGAGAGTTTAGTTTCATCGGTGTGATCAATAGTAGTTATTAGTTATCACTATTTTGTTTTGTTTCTTTATGTCATAAGGTTTTGTTGTTTTGTCTTGTTGAACATTGATTCACATGAAAAGAGATTGAGAAAACCCGTTTGGACATTAATTGTTTGGATTAATACTTAAGATAGTGATGGGGGCACACTATTCATCCCCCCGACCATCCCCCCAATATCAAATCATGTGGCTGATATTTTATTTTTATTTTACTTCACATTGCATGGACCAGATTAGATATCGGTACTATCTTTGTGCAACATTTCGGTACCTTAATCATTATTGTAATATTTATTCGAGAAAGGAATTTAGATTGTAATTGTAACGCCCCGTTCCCGGACACTAAGTCCTTATCCGGAAAAGGAACGTTCGGCACGCATAAAATAAAATAAATCTCATTTTATACGTAAGCATCTTTTACGTCGTATCGAGTTAAGCAAACGGAAGCAAAAGACTCGGGTATAAATTTTTTTTCCAAACATCCAAGAATAGAAACGAAATCTAAAGATATAAATATAACATTTATTACATTGAAAAGAACAACGAAACGTGAAACGTACGAAATCCTCCAAACACAAGAAAAGAACTACAAGTCTCACAGGACCAAGCCAACTCCAAAGGAACAAAAGAAATGTCTAGTCTAAACAGTCATATGAAAGAACAATAAAATATAAAGCTCCAAAGATGGCATCCTCAAACGTCGTCATCGAAATCCTCCTCGTAGCTCAGGTCAACCTGTTCATCTTCTCACCCCTAAACACATAGAAAACATGCATTTGAGGTAAGTACAACGTACTTAATAAAAGAGAGAAGCTATGATTTCAAATAAGATTTATAAAAAAAGACACTTAATTGTTTAGTTATCTTTATATGACCGACTCAATCTAGAGTTTACTTCATGTCCATCAACATGTTATGACTATACGTTTCTAGCTTAGCTTATCTGTATTACATCCGCACTCAAAGGCACTACGCACATCCGGTTAGGGATATACCTTGCAACATATTGGTGGATCACACCAATAACCACGGGGGAATGCCTGAGGGTGTACACGTTCGGCGAAGTCCCTCCGTACTTGGGGTCTTGTTAACCTACGGAGCTATTCACTTTTAGGAATGCCCACACATCGTGATATTGTCTGGTGTTAATCCAAGAATGACATGATGTTTAATCTTTTACTAGTCAAGTATGTATTTATTAAACGGTTAGCTAGCCACCTAGATGTTTTCAAGTAATCTCCTAGCACATACTACTCTCTTTCCTAGACCATTAGACATAGACAAGACCTAGCAATTACACAGGCATTGATGATTGCTAACTCATCAACGCACAAGCCTATCATGCTCTTCTGACGGTCCCGAACTTCAACTCCCTTGAAGAGTACATTCGGTGCCGGAATTAAACGCATCAGAAACTCAATCCAGGCTTGTTCATGCTTATGCAATGTTATTAGATCATAAATCAAGGTTTAAAACCCAACACATAGCTTACACATCATTTTTTCCAAAACCAATGCGTGCGCATTGGTTGGAATGCGTGCACATTCACTGACCAGAAACTTGCTGGAAGTCTCTGTCCAGCCAATGCATGCGCATTGCACGAGCTGCAAACAAACTGAACAACCTGAAGCAACAATGCATGGGCATTGCACCTGCTGCAAAAAGACTCCTACATCTTGAACCACGAATGCGTGCACATTCCATTGAATGCGTGCACATTCGACCTGCTGAAAACAAAACCATACAATCCTGTAACAGGAATGCGTGCGCATTCGACCCCAAAAACCCTAAACTCGATTTTCCAGCCACTTAACGATTCTCATCTGATCTCAACACAATTAACATCGAATTAAACTCAGAAAAACATATCTTTATCATACCATATCATCTCATGATCCTTAAACAACGAAAGATACGATTTCTAGTATCTAAATCTCTTAAAACGTTGATCTAAGCCTTATAAACCATAATAAAAAATCATAGGAAGAGTCTCTTACGTGTTTTCAAGCAATCCAAAACCAAAATCTCGAAAAGATTGCAACACCTCGAAAACCTTGATCTCAAAACGATGTCCTCCTCACGACGATTCCAAAACTCTACTCTGATCTGAAAAACGGTTCAGCAGCACTTTATAATTCTGAAGAACTCTCCTAGCCCCTTTCTCCTCCTCTCCAACGTGGTAGAGAGCGTTGAAAGAAATTCTGAATACTTTTAGGTGATGGAAAATAATGAGCTATATTTTTCCTTAAATATATATTCCCAATTATTCCCCTTTTCCTTAATTACCTTTAATTACCATAAAATCAGAATTTTTCCTTAAAATATATATATACATATTTCGGCCCCATATATATTTATATATATTAACTTAAATCCTCAAAAGAAATAAAGAATATAATATTTCATTTTCGTAAAATGACACGTCTGCTCTTTTCCGAAAATCGGAATATTACAGTAATTATGTTTGATTATATCGGTTTTCGTGTAAATATGATGTCTTGTGTAGAGCAAAATAAAGAGATAGAATATTATTTTATTCGAATTAATAGATAAATTGTTTTTTTTAATGGTGTGGAAATCGGAAGAATTGGTGTCCGAATGCTGTTTTATGGGAGTAGACTTATCTGCACCTACTGTTAAAATGTAAGACATGGGTCAAAGAAAAGAGAAATGTTTGTTTCATGACTAGTGTTATGAACGAACTGAGCTGTTCACGAATAAATTCGTGTTCGGTTTGATTTAGCTCGAGTTCGAGCTCGTTTGTTTATTTTCTTTATTGAATCGAGCTCAAACTGATTATTAAGCTCTTTTTATTAGCGAAAGAACTCTAGCCAAACTTGCGAACGTTTGATTTAGTTCGAGAACCCTAGATATAAAGTAAAAAGTAAAGAATGTGAAATACACCCACCATTCTGCCGCTTTGTTTTCATTCATGAATAATCTTCAACGTCAATTCCGCCGCTTCAATTTCAACACCTCAATTCTGGCTCTTCGATTTCAACTCAACTCAATCACAGAAGACAAACGGTTCATTCAGCCCCTAAGACTCGAAGACTAGAGACCGGGGTTAGAACGTACTTTGATTACAAAAAGTCAATAGAAATTACTCAACCCTATATAATCGTCAATCCTCAAATATGTCTCATCAAATTCAGAAGTCAAAACTCCATATTTTTAGAACACCAAAGGTTAAGACGTTGTATAACAAGAATTACGTAGATTTGAGGCTGTAACCAGCAACGGGTAAGTTAGATTTGGTGTATATATATACTAGCCGAGCTCAAATATTACACTTCGATAACCGAGCCGAACCTAAACATGATTTTCAGTTTGTTTAATCAACGAATGAACACAAACATATTCGTTTAATAAACGAGCTCGAATTCAAAACATTAAGTATTCGATTCAGTGTTAGGTGTGATGCCCGAAAGACAATTTTGTAATTGTTTTATTTAATAAATAAAATGGTATTATTATTCATATTTATTATTCTCATATTCACCGATGTGACAATAGTATTTAAACTACAGAAAACCCTAAAGTATATCGTTTATGTAATCACTTAACTCAGTGTATGGGATATACACGAGAGGATTGAGTTAGTGAAGATGTACTTAAAATACAATTAGCCCGTAGTGAAGTTAATCGAGAGTATTGGGTCTCTCTTTTAACGTGCTATTAATGCGCCCAGAACACAATAGGTGTGATTGTCTTATCCGGACTTTCGGTTAAGAGAACCTAGTGGGGCATTTATATATGATAGATATATCATATAGGGCTGGACCGATTTGATTAGAGTTTGATGAGGAAAAAATTCACTGTTATTATTATAACAATTTACCCCACTTCAGATACCATTTTGAGCGTTATTATATCATTTCGAGTCATAAATTCCTTAGATTTATCTAAGTATGTTAGTAGTAAGTATTATATAAAATATCATGTTTTTACTAGTTTTTGTACCGGTTTAGTAACCGGAGTGTCGTGTCGGATTTACGTTTGGTATTTTGGTGATTTATTGCAGAATTATAGGTTGACCAAGATCCCGAGTGACGACATGTTTTGATTCTAAAAGATGTATTTTGAGGGATAGGAGAAGATGCCATAAGCTAACGAGTTCAAACGGATTAATTGTCCGAAATGCATCTACCGTAACCAGTTTTCGACGGACATTTGACCCAACTTAGAGGCATTTTCTGGGGAAGACTTCTTCATAAAAGTTTTAGATCTTCAAATAAGTTTTCCAAAGCATTTTGAATCACGTCAATCGGAGGTCTACAACTCAAGTTATGGGCATTATACCAAAACTCGGTTCGAACTAGCCTTTGACTCGGTTCGAATGAAGCCCAAAAATTCTATAAATACACCCCTCATTTCCCTCAATAGACTTGCACCTCCCCTTCCTCCCTTCCCCATTTCGTCCCCCTCTCCTCCTCTCTTCTTCCCCAAACACCTTTTTTCTTCCCCAATCTCCCATTTCTTCCATCTCCTCCCTCCTTTCTTCATCCCTTTCTTCCCCAAACTCCCTCATCTAGCCGCCCCTTTCTTTTTATTTTTGTTTTTTTCTTGTTATGTTACATAACATATATATATATATATATATATATATATATATATATATATATATATATATATATATATATATAGCAATATATATATATATATAGCATATATTCCCTTTGTCCCCTTGTCCCCCTCTTTTTTTATTCCCCATGTTCTTTTATTCCCTTTGTCTTCTTTTAATTTTCTTTCTTTTCGTATGTTTCAATATATATATATATATATATATATATATATATATATATATATATATATATATCTAGCTATCTATATCTATCTATCTATGTAACTATATATATATTACTATATATCTATACATATATATCTATATTATTAAGCACTTATTTACTGTTTTTCATATGATGTTGAATTCGCTTTTACTTACTTGTCTTTAGTATAATTTTCTTTAATCATTCCGTTGTTATCACCATCATGAGTAACTAAATTTGTGTATAGTCGAATTATGTAAAATCGAGTGAAACGCATACAAAGGGGATTAAGCGGGAGTTGTGTAGCGCGTAATTTTATGTTTTAATGATTAATCCACGTCCTAAATCTTATTTTAAACGTCTTTGAATTAGATTGATCACCTAGTTCACTATCACACACATCGAACCTATAGATGTATTATGTGGTGAGATGTGGGATAAGGGGTTTTGGGGATCGCTATGCATATTCGGCCTAGTTGTTAGGACCGTTTCCAATACTGAGGTTTGTCATCGTTGTTCTAGCGACTCTAAGAGCGTAATCATGTTAGGTTAATCGGTTTTCTAAAGGGAAAATTAATTAACTTCACATAGGGTGTTGAGTGAGAGTTGTTCAGACCTTAACACCAGAATTAGGAGTTGGCACCCGTGGATGTCGTTAAATTACTGTGGAAAGGTAGGTTGGTTAAAACACGCTCCCTGTCAAGTCTTCTCTTAGGGGTAAAAGTAACTCGTTGGATCATAATTCGGCTATACCTTTTAATCACTAGAACTACAACTGTTAGTTAATTTTTACTTTTGTATTAGTGTAATATCTCTCCACCATAATCTTGACCTGAACTAAGTTCTACGTCGACTTTGGTACTTAAACGTTATTCCTGTGGATTCGACCTTGCTACCATTATACTACTGTTGACCCGATACTGCAGCCGGTTAAAGTTAGCAGTTAGTTATTTTGCTATCAAGCTTTTTGGCGCCGTTGCCGGGGAATACTACGTTTGATAACTTGTAAGTTGACCGAAAGCCTGGGCTTAGGTCGTTTTTTTTATTTTCGTTGTCGTGTTGTTTCGTATGACTCGGAGCTCTAAAGAACCTCTCATTGAACCCATCCAAGAAATCGAAGCTTACGCACGTCATAGAAACAGTGAGCGTCGAGGAGAAATCCTAGTCGCTAGTCCAAACCCTTTGTTTGAAGAAAAAGGGACATTAGAAAGATCACTTTCTAATTCCTCTGCAGAAATGGACGATATAATAACTAGACGAAACGGTAAAGATCCCATTGATGAACAAACTCTACAGAGGCAAACCTCAACCACTACTGGTGGTAATGCAACAGTACCCTTGCAAACTCCAACGAGGACCCCTCGTCATGAACCATTGAGAGAGGACAACACAGGGTTACGTCAGTTGGGAACTCCACAGTTTAATCAAGGGCCGAGGATTGGGCAAGATGAGGCGGACAAGATGCTCAGGATACGCAGAACCTCAGACCCGAATTAGACCAAGAGACGGTAAATCGAGTACTGCGGATGCTGGAGAATCAAGGAAATCAACAGGGGTTCCAAAACCCGTATAACCCGTATGATCCACCTCCTCGCCGGCGGTTTATCGACAGAATGATGGCTCGGCAAGCACGTGGACCGAGGTTTGTCGAGATTACGTCACTACCCCACAGGACGTTATAGGGCACAACCCAATTAGGGTACCCCCAATTAATGAGAATAACATGGATATTAAGCAAAATATTTTGAACATGTTGGGGGAACACGCCTTGTTCCACGGGAAATCGACTGAGAACCCGAATAGCTTTCTGGATCACTTTCTCCAGATTTGTGGAACAATGAAATATAACAGGGTAAGTGACGGGGCGGTAAAATTAATAGTTTTTCCGTTTGCATTAAGAGGAGCTGCTAAAGATTGGTATGACTCTTTACCAAATGATTCGTTTGTTGGTCCCAGAGAAGGGTAAAACTATAGTCAGAGGGGGGGGGTGAATGACTATAGTGGAGTTTCAAAAACTTTTCTCCTATTTAAAAGCTTTTGGGCAGCGGATAAGTCCCTTCTTACTATGTAGTTTTCAAATCAGTTTAGACAATCACAGGAATAAGTTATGATGTAGGCAAATTAAATAAATGCAGTAAAGTAAATTGCAGTAATTAAATTGACACAAGGCTTATAGTGGTTCGGGGGTGGTGTAATCCCTTAATCCACTCTTCTCTCCGTGATGATTGGAGAAATTCACTATTGTTTTCACAGATACAATAGTATGATTGTCCTTGGCTTCCCAAGCTTCACAATCTACAAGACTATCACTCCTTGACTGTAACAGCATGACTTTCAGTGATTCAGTCTTCCTTTGTTGCTCCTTGAGATCAAAATCTTTCAACAGCTATCACAGATTCAACTCCTTCTCAGATTGCTTCTGATTCAGTTGCTTCAGTTTGATGTGAATGTGATTCACACACACTTGGTTGATCAATCTCGATCTTTGAGTATGACTTTGTAGCTCGATGTCCGAAGTTGATAACTAGATGTGTCTTTTTAAGTTCAGAGAGAAGGCTTTTCAGATTGACAGAGTTTTCGCTTGATTTTTATATTGCGTTCATTCTTTCTCTGTCTGTCAATGCCTTCTATTTATAGCCTTGAATAACCTTGATTTTGAAATTCCGTCCGTTGGCTATATTAATGAGGGAATAATCCTTGATTTTATCCTTGATTGCATTCTCCTTGATTTCAGTGATCGGATTCTTTCTTCAATCGTACAGCAGAAAATCCGTCCTTGATTGATCCTCTAATGATTGTGCATTTAATGCATGATCTTCTGAATCTTCAACGTATATTAAATCGATCCGGTAAGTGTTCCTTCGCCCGTTTTCGCGGTCAAGTGATCCTTCATCTTAGCCGTTTTAGCTTTTCCTTTACCGTTTCGTCTTTACTCAGCCGAAAAGTAAGTTTACTTTGCCGGTTTACAGTTTTCTTCTTTGCTTCAGTTGAAGAAGAATCTTTGTACTTCACTGATCTTAGATTGGGGTGAGATCAGTGTACACCATATTCAAATATTAATGTACTTCACTTGTAGTATGACTTAGACTTGTCCAAGGTCATCACAGACTTCCTTGGTTACAAGTCAGACCTTTAATGTCTGCATTGCTTCTCTCTTTGGTGCTTGGTGGCTTCACTCTGCCGAATATCTGTTTTTGCTTTGCCGTCCTACCAACTAGTACAATACTTGTCTGACTCAACTTATACAACATGTCAAACTCTAAGTAAGGACTTATACAGAGAATTCTAACTTATTTCAGGCTTGCTATAAAAGCTGGTATGGCTATCATCAAAACATAATAAAATGTTCCTAACAATTTCCCCCTTTTTGATGATGCCAAAACCCTCATAAGCCTGAATATAAGTAATCAAAATTTTCATAATAAGCAACAAAATACAAATTCAACAGTTTTATTCATCCATCATAGGGCAATAAGATATTGCATCTTTTTATTTAAAGACAGGGCACATAGAAGTAATCTAGAAATCATTCATATATTGTGTAAGATCTACTTCTTCACATCTTCAATTCTGATGCCTTTGCCTTTGCTGCCCTTGCCCTTTTTCTGTTGGGCTTGCCTTCTCTTTACTGCTTTCAGGCTTGGAACTTCCTTCCCCCTTTTTGGCAGCACCAAAAAGGGCTTCAAGATTTGTTGGTGCTGTATCAGAATCAAGGAGAGGTCCATACCTTCTCTCCAATATCTTGTTGCTGGCCTCGCCAACTTTGAGTAGAAGGTCCAATTGCTGGCCAGAATGCTCCATTACCTCATCCAGATGCTGAATTTGATGAGTACGAGCATTGAGAGTGTCCACCAATGGCTTAAGATTGTTGTCCATTGTCTCAGCATGGAATTCAAGATTGGTTTGGACATGATGAGGAATGAGGTGTTGTAGGTTGCAAAGTAAGTTCCCTTGCCTTTCCATGACTTCATCCTGAATCTTGATGTGATTAATGAGGGCCTCAATCTTGTGGTTGAAGGAGGTAGCTTCACTCCTTAAGGCATGCTTCAGATTTTGCCTGCTGTAGTATTGCCTTTCCATGTCGACAATGAGGGGTTGAATGTCCAGATTGAAGACTCTTTCTGGATCTACTTCTTCTGGTGCCACATGGGCATCCTCCTCATTCTCATCATCTTCTCCCTCAGCATCTTCACCTTGCTCCTCCTCATTTTCAACTTCTTGCTCCTCCTTTTCCTCTTTTCCTTTTGCATTTTGTGCTTCTTCTTTTTCTTCCATCTGTTCTTGTTCTGCCTCATTAGACACAGGGTCATTTAGAGGTTGTTGTTGAGTGTGAGCTTCTTCATCTGTCACGGTTCCCCCTTGTGCAATTGTGGGGGAGTTGACAATTTCGGCTAAGTGAGCTTTATCAGCTGGCTCACTGAGCTATTTGTCAACTGTACCAATGCTTTTGAAAAGCACTTCTTGGAGAGTCAGTTCATCGTCAGAAATCCCCAAATCTTCTTGATTGGCTTCAAGATTTCTTCCTTCTGAATGTTCATCTTCTGACTCATCTTCTTCCTCATCTATCTCTTCTTCTTCAGATGGAGTGAGTCTGTATCCTTCTTCACCTTCTTCAAGGTAGGTGATTTCCTCTTGCTGCTTCTCTTCTTCTGTAGCTGTGTCATCACTGATTGTCACATGCGCAACCAAGTTGCTGGTGTCCGGCATAGTTGTATCCTCTTGTGCTTTCTGAGATCTGGTTCTTCGTCCCACTCCTGATCTGCTGGATTCGGGTTGTTTCCCCTTTTTCCCAGCAATGGGTTTGGGCTTCAGGGAAGCCTTGATGTAGGTGAACATTGTCTTGGACTTGTGTGGGGACTGCAGGTTTGTGGGTTGTACTTTCAAGGCGTTGAACAGGTGTTGAAGAGGGAACCCATATGATTTCCTTTCCCAGAAATCGCCCTTTTTCTGCAAACCCTTGCTCGGTTCGGTGACTGATAGGTCAATTTCCTTTTGAATCTGATCCTTCAATCGATTGAAAACAAAGGTTGCCCAATCAAATTTGATGCGTTCATAGATTATGGCCATCAGTTTGATCCGTACCTCAGTTAGGTTTTCCATCGACCCCTTTCTGCCTTCAATATTTTTGGTGATGACCGGTGCAAATTCAGCAAACGGAAGTTTGAGCTTTGATCTAGGTAGATTGTACGTTTTGCTGTTTTGCTTGGGGCTTTTGGCTATCTCAGCCCAGAATTTTGTGATGTCTATCGTCACTAGCTTGACATTTGCAGGACCAATTAAGGGGAGATTCAGGTATCTATTTAGTGTACCAGGTGTGATGACTATGTTTTTTCCAAAGATTGAGCTTGTGATGCGATCGACTTCAGTCTTCTTTGTGCTGGGCACAAACTTGGCATTTTTCCAGAATGCTATAAGGTTTTCATAGCAGATACCAGTTATTGGGGGTTTAGAAGTTACATCTCACTTATCACATTCAAACTTTATGATATTCACAGTACACGGTCTAACTTAGGTGTAACTATACTGGCCTTCCTAAGATAAATCATTAAAACAATGAAAGGATATAGTTCAAAAAGACTTGCTTCAATATCAAAGGCTTTCGTGAGTGAAAAACGAAACTATCTCCATGACAGTAAAGACATGCTATAATTATCTCACTAAGTCACATACTATCATCGTTAGAAAACTACAACTAGCAAGCATCTAGTTCCAATTATATGCTCGAGATTAACAAAAAATTTAAATTTAGTGGAAAATTTAACATTCACTTTTTACTCATATTTCAAAGGATATAGCATAAAAACATACCCAAACACCCCACACTTAAATCACATTATGTCCTCGGAATGTGCGAATAAAATAAAAACAAAAAAACTTAGTTTGGTTTCAACGATTGGTTGTCGGATGAAAGTTGGCGGAGGTCAGCCGGAGCATGAATGTACCGCCGCAACTCGAATAGACAACACTGGGCGATAATAACTCTCGAAACTCTGCTCAAAAGTATCTCAAACACTCGACATACCATATAATCTCGGGTACATACATGGGGTATATGAGCAACACATAACACAAAACACTCACAATGAACGTAAGAGGAATAACCATCAACACAAAATCAACTAAAGTATTATTTCTAAAACAATAAAACAAAACAACCTAAGAAAAGGAAACGAACAAAGAAAACTAGGTTGCCTCCTAGGAGCGCACTTTTAATGTCAATAGCTTGACACAAAGTTCAAGATCAACCCGGATCGGGCCACTTTGGTTTGACTTCCGCCACCTCAGTATCAAAATCAGGAGTATTGGGGCGGAAATGATTTTCACCACAACAACAAGTCAAGTGTGCTATAAGATCATTAAACTTTTCTCTCCAAACTACACTGACTCTCTTCTTCTTGTTCTTGCGGATGACAGGCGTAGGTGTGCTAACATGCTCAGGAGTCCCAGAAGAAGGTTCCTCACAGGTAGAGGTAGGAATGTCATCATCTGACTCAAAGAAATAAGATGGAATCTCCTCACAAATTAGGACATCTGTACTCTCATCTCTTCTTTGGAAATAAAGAGTCTCAGGCTTTTCCTTTGGTTGCCCAAAATATTTCTTAAGTCTATGACCATTCACTTTGAAAGCTTGATTACCATACCCGTTCAGAGTAATTACTCCACTTGGATTAACCTCGAGAATCTCAAAGGGACCGGACCATCTAGACTTGAGTTTACCCGAAACAGTGAAGTCTAGTATTATAGAGTAAAAGCCATTTCACCAACTTTGAATTCTCGGTCCTTGATCTTAGCGTCATGGAGCATCTTCGTTCTTTCCTTGCTAAGCTTAGCATTCTCGTGACGCGCGAGTCTGAATTAAATCGAGCTCGTTCAATTGTAACAATCGTTTCTCCCCACAGAGCTGGCTATCGAAATTTAAGAATTTAATTGCCCAGAAAGCTCTGTGTTCAAGTTCGACAGGTAAATGACAAGCTTTGCCATAAACCATTTGGAAGGGTGACGTACCCATCGGGGTTTTGAATGCAGTACGATAAGCCCACAACGCGTCATCCAGCTTAAGACTCCAATTAGATCGATTATTGTTCACGGTCTTCTCAAAATTCTTTTCGTGCTCAGTTGCTTACCTCGACTTGGCCATCGGTTTGGGGATGATATGGTGTACCAATCTTATGTTTGACACCATACTTCTCAAGGATCTTGTCAAGCGGCGCATTGCAAAAGTGAGTACCTTCATCACTAATGAGTGCTCTCGACGACCGAATCTAGTAAAGATATTCTTTTGCAAGAATTTCTTTACAACCTTGTGATCATTAGTTTGAGTAGCTATGGCCTCAACCCACTTTGAAACATAATCCACACAGACGAGGATATACTTATTACCACATGAGGATGGAAAGGGTCCCATAAAATCTATGCCCCATACATCGAAAACTTCGCATTCAAGAATGGGCTTAAGTGGCATTTCCATCCGACTACTCTGCCGTCCCGTTCTCGCGGCACCTATCACAACCTTTACAAAAGGCTTCGCATCCTTAAACAGTCGGCGGTAGAATCCGGCTTGAAGGATCTTTGCAACCGTCTTTGGTGTTCCATAGTGACCTCCGATAGGACCGCTATGGCATTGTTCTAAGATATCCCACTGATCATGCTCAGGAACACACCGTCGAAGCAACCCGTCTTTGCAGACTCTGAACAAATAAGGATCTTCCCATACGAGATATTTAAGATCGAGAAAGAACTTTTTCTTCTCCCGATACGTCATATCCTCTAAATGACCACTCATTAAATAGTTGGCGTAGTCGACATACCACGGCCTAACCGTTTCAAGCTTCATCAATTGCTCGATCGGAAAATCAATGCCTATATCATTTTGATTCTCTGCACCTCATTTACTAAGCGAGATAAATGATCACCACAATATTCTCACTACCTTTCTTATCTTTAATCACAAGGTCAAACTCTTGTAGAATTAAAATCCATCTAAGTAACCTTGGTTTGGCATCCGCTTTATCCATAAGGTAGCGTAAAGTTGCATGATCTGTCCATACAATCACTTGAGACCGAGAAGATAGCTTCTAAACTTGTCAATGGCAAAAACAACAACTAAGAATTCCTTCTCGGTTGTGGTATAATTGCATTGAGCCGGGTTCAAGGTGCGGCTCGCATAATAAATGGGCCTCGAACCTTTTATCAACTCTTTGACCTAAAAGCTGCGCCTCTGGCGTAATTAGAGGCATCGCACATCAACTCGAAAGGCTTGGTCGATCGGTGCAACTAAAATAGGGGCATTGATAAGCTTGTCTTTCAGACAATTGAAAGCTTCTTTGCACTTTGCATCGAACAAGAAATCGACATCTTCTTTCAAGAGATTTGATAAAGGCTTGGCAATAGTAGAAAAGTCTCGAATAAACCGCCTGTAGAAGCCAACGTGTCCTAGAAAACCTCGTACCTCTTTCACTGTCTTAGGGTACGTCATCCTTTCAATGGCTTCGACCTTAGCCTTATCAACTTGAATACCTGCATTGGATACCTTATGTCCCAAGACGATTCCTTCGTCTACTAGAAAATGGCATTTTTCCCAGTTAAGCACCAGATTCTTCTCAACGCAACGTTGGAGTACCATATCTAGGTTCTCTAAGATTTCATCAAAACTATCGCCGTAGCCTGAGAAGTCGTCCATGAAGACTTCCATGCATTTCTCAACAAGTCCATCAAAATGGCCAACATACACCGTTGAAAAGTCGCGGGTGCATTGCATAGACCGAATGGCATTCTACGAAAAGCAAAAGTACCAGATGGACACGTAAACGTGGTCTTCTCTTGGTCATTAGGGTCGATGGCTATCCGGAAGTAACCAGAGTATCCATCGAAAACAATAATACTTGTGACCACTCGGTCTTTCAATTAGTTGGTCAATGAAGGGTAAGGGGAAGTGATCTTTGCGGTGACTTCATTCGATCCTCGATAGTCTATCTGAGACTCACTCAGAGCCTTTGTCACGAGACGCAAGGCAACTTCCTCCCCTTTTTCATTCTTTTCGACTGTGATTCCGCCCTTCTTTGGCACAACTTGAGTAGGGCTGACCCACTCGCTATCGGCGATTGCATAGATGATTCCCATGTCGAGCCACTTTATCACTTCTTTCTTGACAACCTCTTGCATATGCGGATTCAGCCTTCGCTGAGGTTGTCTTACCTTTTTAGCTCCTTCCTCCGTTCGGATTTTATGCATGCATATGTCTGGGCTGATCCCTCGGATATCACCCACTTGCCAACCGAACGCGAGGATGTTTTTCTTAAGCACTTCTATCAGCTGTGCTTCTTGCTCTTGGTCGAGTTTCGAAGAAATGATCAAAGGCAATTTATCTCCATCCTTAAGAAAGATATACTTAAGGTGTTTTGGAAGCGGTTTAAGCTCTAAATCAGTAGGTGGTTGCTCAATACTAGACTTTAACGGGCCACCTTTCTCCTTATGAGCTTGAAGTGGTTGTGATAGAACACCTCATCTTCCCGAGGCTCAACCCCGAAAGGTCTTTGGATCAAATCATCCATCGGAATCCTCCGGTCAACACTTGCTTCCTTTTTCTTGTGATCGATCATTTTTCTTAACTCTTCATCTTTTAGCTCTTACGCGACTCTTTCCCAATCATCTACTTCCCAATGAGTAGCTTCTCTCCAAAACTCTACCTCGTCCCAACTACCCATCGAGCTTCTTCTTCACCAGGGTGAAATCTTCTGACTCAGTTCTTTGAAATCATCGTTTGTTGTTTGGGCATCTCCATGCTTCTAACTCAATAACAGAGCTCGGTGTGGCGAGTGAAGATGACTTCGTCAATGCCTACGGCTTGAAATGAATTAGAAGATGGTCCGCGATCGGCGGATCCTCAATGTCCATGACTTCAAAAACACCTATCTCTGTAAGCTCCATTGCATCTTCATAATAGGCATCTCCTCCGTCCTCATATATGGCCGACAAACGATATTTCATCAATTACGGCTCTTTCGGGATGTGTCCTCGTGTGAAGGTGACGGATGTGTCACCGATTCTAAGAGTAATCATCCTTTTGCGAAGTCGATGAGGCGTTAGAAGTGTCTAAAAGGTTCGGCCTAGAATTAGAGGCATCTCCTTATCGGTGGATAGTCTAGAATAACCCGGTCGGTAGGGAAGACTAAATGTTCAATTTGAATGAGAACATTAGCTACACAACCGGCTGCGATCTGACTAGATTTGTCTACCATCTCAAGAGAAATGGGCGCGTTCTCGCATTCTTTTGTCTAGCCCGAGCTTCTTGCATACATTTAATGGCATCACATTGATGGAGGCCCCAGTCGCATAAAACATTTTCGAACAAATGGCCCTCAATCTCACAGGAGATTGAAGGTCCGCCAGTCACCTCTTTTAACAAATGACTTTTGTGAAACCATTGCGCAATCTTCTCGAAACACTTCTTGACCATCCCCTGAAGCTTTCTCTGCTCCCACAGTATTCTTTAAGATACTTAGTACATTTAGGCATTTCGCATAATACCTCATTAAGGGCATACTCACTTTAGTGTCCCTAAGTATCCTCCTCACCCCATCATACGCTTGTCTTTGGCGAGGCTTTCTCTTTCCTTTTGGTGGATAAGGAAGGGCTTTATCATTCCTCAGTAGCTTGATTCTTTATCGCCTCATCCTCCCTATCCTTCCATCTCACAAACTTTTCTTCCTTTTTTTCTTAGTCGAGTGCAGCCTCCGACTCTCCTTCCTTTCCTCTTCATCGACAGAATCATTGTCGCCCTCCAAAGAATTGTCACTAAGCTCCTCCTCATCGTTGCTTTCTTGGCATGTGGTTTCAGATTTCCCTCCTCGAACTCATGGCGTCGGGAGGGGCTACTCGTTCCCGACATCTTGCCGGGTCCACACTGTTTACCACTTCTCAACGTTACTTCATTCAACTCCTCTTCTTGCCCATACTCCCACCGAGGTGTAATGGCGGTGCAAACATTCACATCGACTTTGGATTTCTCTCGGTATAACTCGGAAGTTTACCGTGAGGTCTCGCTTGCTTGCCGGTGCGCCATTTGACCAACTTGTCTCTCAATTGCTTTAACACTAGTAGACGAGTCTTTACCATGTCTACCACTCATCGAATTTGTGTTGAGGACACATGAGGTGGTATGATTATTGTTCGAGTTTGATTCCAGCCACCTTGAGGCCTTTGGGAGTTACGAATCGGCCTTTGATAGTTCGAGTTGAAAGAATTCGAATTTGAAGGGCCAGGTGGTAACTTGGCTTGATTGAAGTTTTGCCTTTGAAATCTGAATAGTTAGTTGGTTGAAGTTTCAAAGGGTTGGTTTTGATTATCCATTAAGTTTACCTCTTCCGTCATCTCAGTCCCTGCCTGTGTTCCAAGATAATTCACCTCAGAAGGCTGCATCTGAAGATTGGCCAGCTGCTTGCTTATCGATTCCATCTGAGCAACCAACAGCTGTGTATCAGGATTGCTTGCAGTACCTTCTTTCTTAACAATATTGGTCTTCTTAGGAGTCGACCACATATTGTTCTTGGCGATGGTCTCAGCCACTCTGTAGGCAGTCTCATCACCTCCCCCTAAGAAGGATCCATGAGCTGTGGAGTCAAGATAGTCTCTATTAGGTTGAGAGACTCCTCTGTAAAATAGTTCCAACAACTCATGTCTATCATATCCGTGATTGGGGCACTTCCTCATCAACAGATTTAATCTCTCCCAAGCCTTGCCAACAGTCTCATCCTCCTCCATTGCTCAAGCGTAGCTATTTCCCGTTTCATCTCCATAATCTTGCCTGGTGAAACCCACTTAAGAGCGAAGGCTCTTTTGACATCATTCCACGTATAGAGGGAATGATGTGCTAACGACTTAAACCATCTGCTTGCTTCACCTTTTAAAGCAAAAGGAAATAGCTTCAACTTAACTATCTCAGAATCAACACCAGGATAATGGCACCTTCACATTTGTGCGAATGTGGACAAGAAGTCGTGTGGATCTTCCCGAAGCGATACCATGGAAAGAGCTATTACGAACTAGAGCAACTACTCCGTTCTTTAGATCAAAGTTCACTCCTCCCATGTCGGGAGGACGAATAGGTCTATGCCCCTCGAGAAAATCTTGATTTAGATATGGAGTGTAGGTAGGGGTGTTAAACGAACCGAGTGTTCACGAACTCGGCTCGAACTCGGCTCGTTTAAGCTCGTTCGAGCTCGTTCAGTTACTCTATCGAGCCGAGCTCGAGTAGGATCTTCTACTCGTTTAGTAAACGAGCTTACACGAGTATGTTCGCGAACACTCGTTAGTGTTAAATGAACATATATTATATATTCAAGCTTGCGAGTCGAGTATTGATTTGAATCGATTCAAGCTAGTTTGGTTCGCCTTAGCCTACTTAGAAATTAGAACTCGATCAATAGAAGCCCTAATATAACTTATACAATTAGAGAGAATTGGATATCAGACCCACGCCCATTGCGAAAACTCGATCTTCAAAAGAGCCGCCCCCGCCGTTCAGTTCTTCCGTTCTTCTTCCACCGCGAAACGCCGCCCGAGTCCGACTAGTTAGCTGCTCTTCTTCGCAATTGAATTTACTCCACCTCTTGAGGTTTTTTCGATTTGTTTTTCTGATTTATCTTCTCTTCTTCTTCTGTTCTTTCTGAATGATTTTTTTTTGTTATCTTTTGCTTAACGGTGATAGAGGGGAGCGGGAATAAGAAACCTAGGCTAGAAGTCATTTGGCTGCGGACCTGCGGTGGGTTGGGTTGCCTTTGGCTGCGGTGGTTTGGGGCGGGCGGTGGATTAGGGATTATGGATTAGGGATAGCCGGATAGGGTAAGGGCACATAGTGATTAGTGATACACTTTTGAACTTTAGCTTTGATGTTTTTATGTTAGATTATCGTTTTCATTTCGAAGCTAATCTGCTTCTGTCAGTTCTGTGAAAGTGTTTGATTTTCAATTTGGGAAAGTGTTTTATGAAAATTGGTGCAAATTTCAAGATGAATATGAGTTGTTCTTGAGATGCAAATCTGAAGTGTTTTGTGCAATGATGCAATGGAGAGAAGCTTCTATTTTATGGAGTTACAGAATTAAAAAAAAAAACTGCAAATTAGTTGATACATAACACAGATGAACCCTTATACATCCATAAAGACTGCACATTTTTACTTTATGAGAGTAGCAGTATCCTAGTTTTCTCGTTCAATTGTGAGAGAATTGAATGTGATATGCAAATTGATACATTCATTTTTTCTTGTAGTTCATGTGCTAATTAAATGCTATATCCATGATGTATTTGACCTTCGGTTCTCAAGAGTTTAATGTAATGTGTCATGTGTGCCTTGTATCTACCTTAGAACAACTTTGTATGATCAACGTGATATGTAGTTGTAGGATTCAAGGGATCAAACTTGTTTTTAACCTTTGAGCCTAATGATTGTGTTGTAGACAAACTTCTTGAATGGATGTATCACATTATTTCATTTGCCAATACTTTTAATAACATATCAAATGATGAATGAACAAAATATCCATCGAATTTATGAAAATGGTTTTAAAGCGGTCGATTCTCGTGTTCTTTTTTTCATTCAAGTTATGTCACAGAGCCTCTACTAATTCTATTTTTATCAACAACGATACCATGAACTTTTACTCAGACAATTGTGAAATTATGGCATCCGAAGATGTTGGAGATGTTGAAGGCGATTTTGTGGAGAATGAAATTGATGGTGGTGAAGATGGAAGGCAAGAGAATTTGTTGCGCAAGAAGCCACGTAAGAAAACCTCAGAGGTTTGGAAGGAAATGAAAGAGGTGACAATTCATGGTGTTGTGTAATGTTATCCGGTCGGCGGTCAATTAAATCATTTGAACCCTTTAAGTTGTGACTTGTGCTTTAAGTTGTTGTATTTGAATTTGGATTATTTCCTATCGGGTTATTTTGTGTATTTGTGAATGTGTCCCTGTTTTTTTTTTTTTTTTTGTGATTGTAATGGCCGAATCGATTCAGAAACACTCTGTTGAGCAGGCCGAGCTCGAGTTCGAGCCTGTTTGCGAGCTTGATCTCGAGCTCGAGCTCGAGCTCGAGCTCGAGCTTTTTTCTTTCTTATCGAGCCGAGCTCGAACAGACTTTCAGGCTCGTTTGTCTTAACGAGTCGAGCCGAGCCTACTCGATTATAAACGAGCTCGAGCTTGAACATCAACTACTCGGCTCGGCTCGGCTCGTTTACAGCACTAAGTGTAGGGGTCCTGGTTCAACCGATTAAAATTTGGTTTTGGCGGAATTGTTGAAGTTGTTGATTTATGCCCGCTTCTTGGGTTCTGCCATTCTTCAGAGCTTGCATTTGTTGAAGGAGTAAATTTAATCGAGCTTGGGGATCGAGGATTTGGAATTGGTGGATCTTGATCCGCCATTTTGTCCAAATCAGGGAGAAGCCTTCTTCTAAGGATAGATCGTTCAGGCTCAGGATCAAAGATCAGAAGTCCCTTCTTACTTCTCGTTTGCATAAACCAGAAGAAAGGAGAAGGAAGAAATCAACCTTAGGGTTGATTAGAACAGGTTTAGAAAAGGTTTGATGGTTTAGAGGGAGAAAAGAAAAGAGAGGAGAAGAGAAGATAGAAAAGAAGTGATGATTTGAGAGATCGAATCAAGCGTCCCAAGATGAATGGACGTTCGTTCGAAATCGAACGCTGCGTTGGATGAATGAGCGTTCGTTCGTAAGATGAATTGAGGTGGACGGGCGTTCAAGTTGTTGAACACTCGTTCAAAAGGCTTTTAGTATTTTTTTAATTTTTTTATTTTAGGAAATATATAGAAACCGAAACTGGAAAAGAAACCTACCTACGAAAAGTTTAAAAACAAGAAAAACACTAAGACGGTAAAAAAAACGTGTTGAAACCTTCCAGGGCCAAAATGGAGGGGAAAACAGTGGATTTTGACCTCGAAAACGCACTGAACGGCCTAGGGCCGTTCACCACGTCGTCGGCGTCGGAACGAGCTTTCCGAATTGGGGTCCTGCGTTCCAAACGGACACTCGAGCCGAAAGTTATGGCCAAAATACTACTGCGTGCTAAAAACGACCCCTTTTGACACAGAAAATTGTCCTAAATAGAATCCGACAACCGTTACCGACTCCCCGGCAACGGCGCCAAAAACTTGTTCGGTAAAAACTAGTTTTATAATTTATAAACCGAAACACCCCAAGTATAAGGTTCGTAGTATAGGATGTTAACGGGTCGTCCTAAGGGAGTGGAATGTTTATCGGATCAAGGAACAATTATTCTATCGATTATGTCACGACTATTAACTAAACTAGGGTTTAAACTAATTATGAACAGTAAAAACGACGATGAACAGTAACTTCGATGAATAGTAAATTGGAATCAAATTGATACGAACTATTCGATTTATCAAGTAATTAAAACAACGGCAAGGCAACGGGAATCCACCAATCAACCAACCCAACCCCAACTAGACGGCAAGCTAAAGATATAATTTTTAGTAACGATCAATCACGAATTCGATTAAATTTCTCTAAGCGAATTCTAGGGTTTCGTTTTCTTTTTCAAGTAAAACAAAACGACATGCAAAACACGATCACGAGATTATTTCTAATACTCTTACTCAAATAATTATAAACGATCTCTCGAATTATAATTAAGTGCATCAATTGAAAAGATCACAACTTTGAACAATATTCTCATATAAATTCAAATCAAACGATAGCTCCATCGATCTCTCGATTCAATAAAACATAAACAATATAACAATATCTAATTGATGAAAAACCATAAATTAACTCACTAAAGATGTAGCTAAAAATCCTCTAATTGGTGTGGTTGTTGATTGGTTTCCTCCGTTGTCCTACCGCAAGATGCTTAGCCTTCAATCATCTTCGAACTCCCAAGCAAGATTGAAAGAGCGAAACTCATATTTTTATTTGATGTGGTGCTTTTTCTGTGTGTAAAATTCTGTGTATGATGTTGTGTTCTTTCTCTCCGCATGGATGCTGTTTTTATAGGGATCGTGGCCGACATAGGAAGATCTAGAAGATAACGATGCGAAAATCCACCGACCTACCGAGCCGACACGTTCGGTCGACCGAGTGTCATGGCTCGGTCGACCGAGCCTACCAAATGCCCGTGTTCACACTGTGGCTTCAGATAACGTGTTCCTCACTCCACTCTCTCGATCAGATTTGATTTATCCTTCTTTAATTGCTCCGAATATCTTCTTTATTTCTTGAGATTCTTTTGATTGAATAATATTTATCTTCCCAAAATAAAATCCAAATGATTGAATGAAATTGATCCTCTTGATTAAATAATATCACCCCTCGCATTTCTTTATTTTACGCAAAATGTTGTTACACCAAGTCATCGAATAATAATAATAATAAAAATGTGTAACAAAAATAACAATTAAACCCATAATTTCCTCATCATTAAATTATAATTCCTCAATAACCATTATAGGAATTTAACGGTTAAAACACGCTTTTCTCATTTATTTCCCTTAAAAATAAGGTAAATTGTTTAGGGATTAAGCCCGAAAATATAGTAAAATTTACCCTAAACATCATCCCCGCCAGAAACCGGGGCCTTCAATCTGATCCCACGGCCCCGTCCAATAGTACTAGAGGCCGATCCCCAAAGAAAGGAAGAGACTCGTCGCAGCCCAGTATGAGCGCGAGCATAATGTCATCCACGAAAGCCCGCCTAGCAACAAAGTGATAAAAGAACAGATCAACTCGATCAACGAATTTGGGCGTGGCGGCCTAGAACTCTGCGACGAGATGAAGAGGCCTTGACTTTCACAAAGAGCGAGCTTAGCTTTGTTACGGGAGCAATGGAGATGCCCTCATAATCAAAATCGGGATCGGCAAGTGCGGGTTTACAGAGTCCTGGTGGATACAGTGCCGCCAGAGACATCATCTATCTTGACTCGCCTCAAAGGTTTGAATTTCACCGAGGCCAATCTGAAACCGTACCTGGGCTCGCTAGAGGGTTTTACCAACCATGAGGTAAAGGTAAAGGTTAAAGGAATGATTGACCTGGAGGTCCGCATCGGAGACTTCGGGCCCTTCCGGATCGAAAAAATAGAATTTCTGGTGGTCGATCTGCCAGCTCGCTACCACATGATCCTGGGCATACCTGCGATGCGCAAATTTCAGATGGTGTCTTCCATTCCGCATCAGAGGGTCAAATTTTATACAGAAAATGGCAAGATAGGCCAGGCGATTAGCCGACCACAGACTTATCTTGACCACTTGGCAAAATCAAAGGCAGGGTTGAAAAGGGCACGGGAGCCCGAAGTCCAAGGTGTGCTAGGACAAGCTCATGCTACACCTCCCGTCGCACCAGCAGGGACTAACCCCATCACGAATTCAATAAATCTGTTGGAAGAAGCTCTAGTGATAATCGATACAGCTGAGATCCCAAGTACCGCCGGACGACTCAACCCCCGGATAAGTGAGTCCATGGCCGAGTTAGAGAGGCGAGCGCTAAGAAAAGAGCGCTGAAGCCCATATCGAAGCGGGGACAAGGCACGAACAGCCCTCCGCGCTTAAGAAACAACAAAAGGAAATTGTATGCGACACATTGCAAGATACGAGATGATCCAAGCATTGAAGCGAGAGGGGAGCTCGTCGAGGTAATCATCAATGAGAGATACCCCGACCAAAAGATCAAAGTCGGGGCGCACCTCAGCGAGGCCGATATGTCCGCGCTGATCAACGTGCTGAAAGAGAACCTGGAGGCCTTTGCTTGGGAGGTCACTGACATGCGAGGCTTCGACCCTGAGGTCGCACTCCACCGTCTTATCGTGAATCCCCACTTCAAGCCAATTCGCCAGGCTGGCTCGCCAATTTTCAACCGCAAAGGAAGAGGTCAGTAAAATTGAGATCGCAAAACTACTTGCGGCGGATATCATTGAAGAACTACAATATCCTACTTGGCTAGCCAACGTCGTTATGGTTTTGAAGCACAACGGCAAGTGGCGAATGTGCGTAGATTTCACCGACTTGAACAAAGCCTGCCCCAAGGATCCCTATGAGCTACCCCGTATAGACAGAATGGTAGATCGGATAGCGGGCTTTGAAATCCTCAGTTTCGTCGACGCCTATTCTGGATACCATCAGGTCCGTATGGCCAGGGACGAAAGACAACTTACTGCTTTCAGAGCTGGAGGCGGCATGTATTATTACAAAATGATGCCCTTCGGCCTGAAGAATGCGGGTTCAACATTCCAGAGGATGATCAACCGGGTCTTCCACACTCAAATCGGCGCAATATGGAAGCTTACATAGATGACATGGTCATCAAATCCAAATATATGCGACTTCATAGCAGATTTGAGGGAAACGTTCGCGAACGTCGCGAGAAATCAACATGAAGTTAAACCCGACCAAATGCACGTTTGGGGTCAAAGCCGGAAAAATTCTTAGGCTTCATGGTCACACAGCGCGGCATCGAAGCAAATCCTGAGAAAATCAGAGCCATTCTGGACATGGCGCCTCCAACGACTGTGAAAGAGGTTCAGAGGTTGAATGGAAGGATAACCGCTCTGGGGCGGTTCATTTCGAAATCGGCAGACAGGTGCCTTCCTTTTTATAAAATTTTGAAAGGCGGCAAGGGGTTTGAATGGATGGAGAATGCACCAAGCCTTTGAAGAGCTCAAGCAATACCTGGTCAGCCCGCCTCTTTTAGTAAGTCCTATCATAGGCGACCAGCTTTATTTATATTTGGCGGCCTCAGATAGGGCTGTCGCCGCAGTTCTTGTAAAGGAAGAGGGGACTCCTGAGAAGCCCGTTCAAAAGCCCATTTACTATGTTTCGAAGGCTCTTAGTCCTGTAGAAGGTCGATATTTTAATGAAGAGAAATTGGCTTACTCTCTTGTTATAGCAGCTAGAAAGCTCCGTGCATATTTTTCATCACATACGATCATTGTACTATCGGATAGTCCGCTGCGTCAGGTTTTACATAAGCCAGACCTCGCCGGTCGTCTCCAGAAATGGGCAATTGAGCTCACTGAATTCGACATCAAGTACGAGCCTCGAAGGGCAATCAAGGCACAGGCCCTGGCCGAGTTCATTCTTGAAGCAAGCTTCCGAGATCCCTCGACAACACAACCCACTTCCCCTTCGACCAACTCGCCCGACAAACCGGCTCCTAGCGGCCCCATGAGGCCCAGCCACTGTTGGCAGTTGTTCGTTGACGGCGCTAGTGGAATTGGAGCTTGCGGGGCCGGCATCGTCTTGCTCGAGCCGGGAACGTCCGAAGAAATTGAGAAAGCGCTTCGCTTCGATTTCACGGCATCAAACAACCAAGCTGAATATGAGGCAGTCATCGCAGGCCTTGAGCTCGCCCTCGCAATGAGAGTTGAGAACATACACGTCTTTTGCGACTCACAACTGGTTGTCAATCAAGTGAATGGAGGTTATAAGATTTATTGTTCAAAACTACAGCAGTACATCAACCTGGTCCAAAAGTTACGTCATCAGTTCGGATATTGCGAGCTCTCTTATATACCACGCACTCAGAATTTGAGGGCAGACTATTTATCCAAGTTATCCGACGCTGACGCGGCGCTCGCTCCTGACATCCCTTTGGAATACCTCGAGGAACCTTCTATCAACAGATGCGAGGTCATGGATATTCAACCCTCCTCGCGCTGCTGGATCGATGAGGTCAAGGATTATATTGAGCATGGAGTTTTGCCTTCAGACAAGATAGAGGCGAGAACCTTGGCTCGCCGAGCAGCAAGATATGTCTTGCAAAATGGGATACTTTATAGGCGCTCTTTCTCCAAACCTCTGCTCCGCTGTGTCAGGCCGAAGCAAGTAGAGGGTATCCTCCATGAGCTTCATCAAGGAGTGTGCGGCGGGCATCCAGCCTGTCGAACCCTCGCACAAAGGGCGATCACCGCAGGATACTACTGGCCTTCCTTGTTGAGGGATGCGGATATATTCGTTAGGGAATCGCGACCGCCAAAGGTGCATGCAGATATACCCAGGTTACCCTCCGTAGAGCGAGCATCGTCACCGCTTCATGGCCTTTCGAATGTGGGGCATCGACCTCGTCGGTCCAATGCCTAAAGGCGCGGAGGATGCGAGTACATAGTAATAATGCTGATTATTACACCAAATGGACAGAGGCGAAGCCCTCGGAGATCGCCACCACCCAGGTCATCTATTTTCTAATGGATCAAGTGTGGACTCGTTTCGGGGTACCTCGCATCATCATATCTGACCATGGACCGCAGTTCAGAACGGAATTCGACGAGTTTTGTAAAGAGCATGGCGTCATTCATGCGACGCGTTCGAGTCGGCTATCCTCAAAGTAATGGTCGAGTGAGAACACAAAAACAAACAAGTGCTCGAGAGGCTCAAACGCACTCTGTGCGGAAAGAAAGGCAGGTGGGTAGATGAGCTGCCCGCGATCTTATGGTCGCTCCGGACCGCCAAAAAGTCCACCACAGGAGAAACCCCATTCTCCCTGACTTATGGTTCGGAGGCGATGACACCAGTGGAGATGTCTCTACCTAGCATCAGAGTGTCGCATTTCAACGAGGACACCAACGAACGATCGCGTGAGTTTGAGCTCGACATGCTCGAAGAAAAAGATCGCAAGCGGCGACCCTTTGGCTAACTTCAAGATGGCGCTAAGCGACATCACGATAAGAAGGTACGCCACCATTTTTTCAAGGCAGGAGATTTCGTATTAATTAAATGTGAAGCCGCCGGCCGCAAACCCAAAAAGTTAGACAGCAATTGGGAGGGACCCCTTCAGATCTCTCGCGAGCTAAAGAAGGGGACATATTATCTCAAAGACAGGAATGGCCGTGAATATGAGAATACTTGGCACGCCGACAACCTCAAGAGATATTACATGTAGTCCTCTCGTTTTTTGGAAGTTTTTGTTCCTTGTGTATATATTTTTCTTCCTTTTGAAAAAAAAAAAAAAAAAAAAAAACAAAAACAACTCAAAATACCAAAGCAGAGAACAAAGGCATAAAACGAAATGGCCATGCAGCGGCCCCAATGTGCACAGAAGGAAAAGGATCAAAGTTAACAGGGTGGCGAGCCCCACATCAGCCGGAAACAAAAGTTAATATTACAAACCAACAACAAAGTTTCTGTCAATAACAAAAGGAGAATCAAACGCTTCCGAAATCAAGGCCAGCTTGCGAATCTCCTGGCTGCGCCCCCTCCTCACCACCTGGAGCTGCCTGATCCCCCTCTGTATTGGCCCCATCCAAGATCGCCTGCACAAGTGATCGCATGTTCTCTTTTGCTGCCGCTGGAAATACCGCCGCCTGTAAACCATCAACCCTACATCGCTCGCGGTATTCCGCGATCTCCTCCTCGGAGTATGGAACCACGGGATGATATTGAATGAGCTCGGCACTGAAGGAATTCTCCTGAGTCCACGCCGCCATATCATGTAAGCTGGGGACCCTCTGCTGGTGCATCGACCTACAGACACACCTCGCCATATGATAGCAGCCTTGGTCATAATTGTCACCCAGATCCTTCCAATATTCGGCGCTGTCCTTATATTCAGCAAGGGCGGCCTCAATTTTGGCCTGGACATCCGAGGCAAGGTCCTCGGCCCTTTTGATAGCCTCCTCAGCCTTCGTACTGGCGTCCTCAGCTTTCCGACGGGCATCCTCAGTTTCCTTAGCAGCATCAGCGACAACATCCTCAGCAGTTTTCAACTTTTGCTCACAGGCACCCAGGGCGGCTTCGACCTTCTTGCGATGATTCTTCTCATGGGTAACTTGGCGCTCCAACTCCGCTATCTTGTCCGCCCAGGTCTTTTCTTTAGCGGTATATAGAGCCTTGGCATCACCAACTTTGGCCTCCAGGTCCTTCATCGTCCGCGCCAACTCCTGGTTCTCCTGCGCGCTTCTTCGCTACTCATCGCTGCTCATTGCTCGCTCTCCACCAACTTCTCAACAAAGATCTCTAAAGCGGCGAGCATGCAACGCGAGACCTAAGAAAGACACAGTAAGCACTTGGAAAATAAAAGGAAATTCGTGCGAGGAAACATATTTACCTTATGCGCCGACATCCCGTACTCGGCGACGGCAGCCCTCATAGCCTCGCGGGGATCAATAGAGCTGTTGCCGATGTTGGCAGGAGCAATCCTTTTTATCAGCCCGGTCCCCACGGATAGGCGAGCCTCAGCGCTCCATTTTCTGGTAAGTAGAGGAAGAGGAGGAACCGCTAACAGAGCTACTCCCTTCTTACACCCCCGTCAGGCGATGATTGATCGGCGCAGAAAGCCTCGTCAAAGTATAAAGGAATGACAGCGCTCGCCGAAGCTTCTTGCCGTGCGCGCTCCTGCGGCACGAATTCATAAACAGGTGCAAGGTTGAGAGAGGGAGAGTCGGGACCCTCTAGGTCGACAACCTCAGATGGCGCATCCACTCTTGGTCTTTTTCGGGAAAGGGGGACGTCTTCAATAACATCTTCAAACTCTACCGGCTGCTTACCAAGGCGGTGCTCAGAGCCTTCAGCTGGCGGGGGGCGGACTTCTTCATGTCGCTCGCGATCGCAACACCGTAGGAAGTCCCGCCTCGACATTGTGCCCGCCGCAAAGAACGGTCACTCCCCGATTGATCCCCACATGAACAGTTCGGTATGATCACGGGATCTCCCCTCGCTAACTCTTCCTCCCGCGTCTTCCTCGCGGCATTAGCACGGGCAACATTAGCGCTCTGCGAAGACCGGATGCCGGCATCACCGAAAAAGAAAAACAAAAGGAAGCAATCGAGAAATGTACGAAAAAAAAAAAAAAAAAAAAAAGTAGAGGGATTTGTGCCCGCCGCCGCCCGACCCAGCGCCTGACAAAGCTTGTGTATTTTTGGGTTAGCAAAAACAAAAATAGAGAAGAAATGGTTTTACCCTGGCGGCTCGACCAATCACCGCCACACTCTTCGCATTGCGTCGGAAAGTTCCTACCCAAGTGGCACTCGCCGACCCAGTCAGGATCACTAAGCTCCACAGATGGCGGGGGAATGTTCACGACAGGCAAAATCCCGACTCCAAACAGCCGGGATCCCTCGCCATCCTCGCGCTACCCAGCTTTACGTTCGTCAACATCCGAACGCTGATCATGCGGACCTGTGCAGATCTGTCCGCAGAGCTTATCAAGGCCACAATCGCCTCTACTTCTTCAGGACTTGCGAGAGGAACCACTCTGTCTTTAAGCCACTTGGAGTCTAGTCCGCGTGTAGCTCGACTCCCAAAATGCGGGAATGGCCATCCGACCCTGGATTGCACCCGCATCACTCTTTGGCTCCAGTTGTAGATTTTGTTGTCGGCGGGGTAAAAAGGGCGAGGCCTCCCCTCACGCGCCCTCACGCTCACCTGACCCGGAGTTTGGGTGCCGACGAAATCATGGAACTCCCTAAACAGGCCCAAGGAGGGCTCAATTCCATTAAGGCGGCACGTCGCAATAAACGCCGCCAGGGTCCTAACAGCATTAGGGTGAAAGTCCGCCGGCAAGGCTTCCAGCAAATACATCACCTCCACCAAAAAAGGATCGAAAGGGGGCCTGAACCCCGCCAGGAAATTGTCGAAAGGAACATACAACTGGTCCCTGGTAGAGCGCCCACAAGTATACTCATCATCTCGTCGCTTTGTCCATGCACGGACAAAAATGATAGTCGTCGGAAAGCCGGTATCGGGCGCGGATAAGCGGTGTTAAAGTCGGCGCCGCGTCAACAAAGATCTCCATTCTACATCGGGCGCGATGCGATGCATGGCCTTCACTTGCCACCCTCTTCCAAAGACTCCATGATCTTCAAGCCGATCTGGATTTTCCCCTCGCGGGCGGAGCTAGCAGTGTCTGGTGTGCCCCATGGTGTCCCCTTCGCTTTTGCGGCTTGGGCGGACGCCGTCTGAATCCTTTCATCGGCGGTCTTAGAAATTCGCTCTCTGGGAGCTAAGTGCTGCAAGGATTCAGAAAGCAGCTGAGTACCCCTCGTTATAAGTAGCCTTTGGGCCTCGTCAGTCGCAGGACGCGAGTCCTCTTCGTCAGAATGGGAAGGTGAAACCTCGCCGCCAGCCATTTCCTCGGCCCCGCCATCCCCATAACTAAATTCCTCTTGATCGCTGTCGTCCCCGCTGTGCGACATGCTGCAAAATGAAGAGAGGTGGATCAACGCTTCGTTCAGGTCGACACCGCCCCCCCCATTTCCGCGCAAGCCAACAGCACAGGGGGCAACGGGGTCATAAAGAAATACTACACGGAAAAATTGAAAATTGCACCCTAATCCCTGAAGGCTTCAAATTCACAAAAGAAGGGCTTAGGCATACGGATTCTATCACCGGTTAGAAAACCTCAAAAATCCGAATATCTACGGGACAAAAAGCATACTTATGATCTATACAGGCCAAGAATCAACCACAAAAGAGCGATCAACAAAGAAAAACCCGGTGTTAGATTGGATAAAGATTGTACCTTTATGATCCGGATGGCGTAAAATTGGGAAGACAAGGATGATCGCTCCGATCATTGAAAAGGCTCACTCCGATGAAGTTCAAACACGGCCCCACCTCGAGTGCGAAACTTGGTTCTAAATCACCACGGATGCTCTTGATTTCTGACTTGATCAGCCTGGGAATTTTGAAGGAGGTTTTGGAAAAAGTGGTAAAAGGAGGGGCAACACCCCCTTAAATAGACAGGCATTCAACCAACCAACGGCTGAGATTATCTTCATCCAACGGTTCGGGTTTACGCGGGAAAGCGAAAGGTTTCGAATCCGACCACGGCGCTTTGAAATTTGAAATTTGCGTAAAAACGAAACGCCATCATTACCGGCCGTCCGTCCTACGGCGAAACGTCACCTTGTCGTCGAATCGAAAGGGCGCCACATTTAATGATACGCAACGTTCGCAGCCCATTTGTATTGCTCCACGTGGCACGCCACCGTAATAGCTCGCTTATGCGATTTTCGCTCGCCAACACAAATGACTTCGCCATCTCGCCCGGGATCGCGAGAAAATGATTAAATCCCGAAAAACCTCAACATGTCGACCTCGGTCGGACCAACGAGCACGCAGACGATTTACATCGCAAGCTCTCGCCGCGATCGCGGCGACGGAAACGACTCCTCGCGGCATATCTCGGATCGCTACATCTTTGCACCTCAACATGTCGACCTCGGTCGGACCAACGAAACACAGACGATTTACATCGCAAGCTCTCAAGCAGCGATCGCGGCGACGACGCAACGACTCCCGCGGCATATCCGGATCGCTACATGCATGCACCTCAACATGTCGACCTCGGTCGGACCAACGAGCACGGACGATTTACATCGCAAAGCTCTCAAGCGCGATCGCGGCCGACTAGAAACAGCCTCGCGGCATATCTGGATCGCTACATCTTTGTGCACTCAACATGTCGACCTCGGTCGGACCAACGAGCACGGACGATTTACATCGCAAGCTCTCAAGCGCGATCGCGGCGACGAAATGTGACTCGCTTGCGGCATATCTCGGATCGCTACATCTTTGTGCACCTCAACATGTCGACCTCGGTCGAGACCAACGAAACACGGACGATTTACATCGCAAGCTCTCGCCGCGATCGCGCAGCCGACGAACGACTCCCGCGGCATATACGGATCGCTACATCTTTGTGCACCTCAACATGTCGACCTCGGTCAGACCAACGAGCACGGACGATTTACATCGCAAGCTCTCAAGCCGCAGTCGCAGCGACCAGAACAGCTCCTCGCGGCATATCTGGATCGCTCTATGCTGTGCACCTCAACATGTCGACCTCGGTCAGACCAACGAGCACGGACGATTTACATCGCAAGCTCTCAAGCCGCAGTCGCGGCGACCAGAACAGCTCCTCGCGGCATATCTGGATCGCTCTATGCTGTGCACCTCAAATCGCAGTCCGCAGGTGTCATCACATCTCCCCGCTGCGTCCACAAACTGTCAGGTATCCCAACGGATGGAACGGTTCAAAAGCCATCATTGGTGGTCTTCCCGAGTTTTAGCCGTGTTTAATAGGGCTACTTTGACTAGGGACTATTCTGGACGAAAAATAGCCCATGACTACCCACCATAAATAACCGTCCCTTCGAATGCTCATAATGACGGTAAACCTCTCAGATAACCATCATTACGCCGGTCATTATGACTGTCTCTTCAGATAGCCGTCGTTCTGTCTGTCCACCATTATGGTAATCCATGCCAAACACGCCACCTCCCTCTATAAAAGCCAGCCATTTCACTGCCTCCTCCACAGATGCTTCTTCTCCCATTCGAATCACTCGTTTCTTCCTTACAAAATCCCAGAAAAACAAGAATGTCTCAGTCGGATAATGTTGAATACGAATTTATGGAGGATTACAAAGGCAACGAGCATCTGGAATCCAGCTTGCACTTCCTCCATAACCCTTCAGGGGAAGAACAACCCCCAATTTTAATACCACGAGTGGAAATGGAACAGAATCTTGATACCGCTGCCGCCTTCTTGCTGCCTGAGATTGCGGAGTTAGAGCGTGAGGAGGAAGCTGAGATAAGTGAATCCAGTCCCGCGAGCTCACGGGAGGATCGAGGTATTCGGCGGCGATCGGATCCACAGACCGCATAAAGCAAAGCTGCTCAAAAAGTTTGTGCGTCTAGTCCGAATGGAAAGCGCCAGGGGCCATGGTCGTCGACTGCCTGGGAAGAATGGCAAAGCGTCTTTCACGAGTGGGCCCTTACAATCACCGAGTCCGCAAGCCGAGATCCAAGACGAGAGAGGATCGCTTCTATATGAGGAGGAGGACGACTGGTAGGCCGCGGATGAGAGAAGATCGCTTCCTATATCGATAAGGGCGGCCTGGTAGGTCGATACCCTTGTTGCTTGCGGCCCGATCGCGAACTACCGAGCGGCGACGACGACTCCGATCACCACTAACGTGTACTAGGAGGAGGAACCCCGCTTGTAGTGATTGGCGTGCCTTTCGTATAACTTCAACTTCACGGCGCTCGCGGGATATGTTGCATCAACTTCATGTCGCAACCCGCCTGCGCCTCGAAAGAGCGGTCTTGAGATTTACGATACAAGCAGAGAGTACTCTTTTCCTCGCTTAAGATTTTTTCCACTTTGGGTTTTTCTTAAGAAGGTTTTGATGAGGCTCTACGAGTTTGTATCCCTAATCTGAGTCCGCTCAACTTTTGTCTTCCAAGAGTGTTCGACAACGGAGACTCCTCGATCAAGATATACTCTCTACGCCGCAACAAATTTCCGCCGCAGAGTAGGGGGCCATTGATGATACGGAACGACACGGTCCCATTATCCCCGGTCAACTCGTCTGTGAGGACATAAGTCAAACTCTTTCCCTGAGCATAAGCGCGCGACGTCGCCAACTTCTTGGTCATCCCGCCATCATCATAAGCATAAGGGGGCCGCCCCGCAGCACTGCGGGCCCATTCCTATGAGAATACCAGTAAATGGAAAGTTCATAAGCTTAGATAGAATCGCGAGGCCAATCGCCATCCTGCTCGGCATCGGCGCCGCTAGCACGAGTAGTCTTTTACAGCTTTATCCTTTCCCTATAAATACCCCCACTATGACATTAATGAAAATATAGAGAACAACTTTTGCGCATTTATTTCTATCAGCACTGTTGTCTCTCTCTCTCTCTCATATTTATTGTTTTCATATTACCACCGTGAGTTCATCACCAACATCGATAAACGCCACCGCCCGACGGCGATAACCTCATTGATCGGAACACCACGAAGAGGCCAGATATCCCACGTCCAAGTCTTCCTTCCAAACTACCTGACGGAAACAGACCCGCCACCTGGCCACTTTCCAAAATCAAAATTTTGGAAGTGGCCTAGGCATAGGCCTTTTACAAATCAAATATTTGAAAAGGGCCTAGGCCTATTCCAAATCAAATATTTGGAAAGGCCAAATAATTTTGGTTTAGGCCTGGCCATTTTCCAAAATCAAAATTTTGGAAGTGGCCAAGGCCTAGGCCTTTTCCCAAATCAAATATTTGGAAATGGCCTGGGCCTTTTCCAAACAAAGTTTGGAAAGACCAATATTATTTTAATGCCATATGGCATCCCAATGACCCAAACTATTTGAACCATTGGTTAGCCATATGACACAACTAAACAAAGAAGATTTTAATAACAACTATGAACAATATTGAAACAAAAAATACACAAAACAAAATTTAGGGATCCACCAAAAAGATGCACCAGCCGGCGTCGACCGTCCCAAGGGGAGCCGCGCGGCGCAATTTCGGTGGGGTGCATTGCCGATCGGCCGAGCACCCCAAAAGCCGCCCCTTTATTTTTTTTTCTTTTTCGTGTATCGATTTGCGAATCAAAAATCTTTCATATTTTAATTACGTGATTTAAACGATAAAATTAACTACGCAAAATAACATGCTTATTGCTTAAGCTCGAAGCTCGCTCCGATACCACTGTTAGGAAATCTACGCGGGAACCAGCGGAATTCAAAATTTTATTTCCTATCGACCCAAGATCGACTTCGTTTAAGCAATAAACAAACAAGTAGTAGACGGTGGTTACATTGGTTGATCTATAAGATCGACGCTTTGACCGTCTAAGGAGAGTAGTTCTGCATAGAGCCGCCCAAGAGTTCGGCCTCTACCGCTAGTCCACACGAACACCCCGCCGGAATCCCATTATGGATTGCTATTAGAAAACTCCAGTTGCTAGACCGGCTTTTTTCCCTTCTCTCCAACTCTCCAAAAGATGCTCTCTATTTTACACAAGAACTATTAGTTCTTGGAATTGTGATGTACAAAAGAGCTTGACACCCACCTCTTATTTATAGTAGAAGTGGCGCCCCAAATAGAGTAGAAAGGAAGAAAACCTTTTCCTAATAAAATAAGGAAAATATAATTGATTGATTTATCTCATTTATTACAATATCTCATATTAAATAAATCTAGGATATTGTCAATATCTTATATTGAATATTTTCAAAATTTGTCAATATCTTATATTGACTAATTTTATTACCATAAATCAATTTACACATGTGTATATATCACATATATATTACACAAATAAATCTATACAAATATATACTTTGGAAACAAGTGTGCACATGCACATCATATGTGCAACACGCATGTATGTATATAATTATAAATATTAATATCTAATATTAATATATGGTAATACCATTAATTAAATTGCACAATCCAAGTGTATCTTATACACTAATAAGTTGCGCCACCTTTAGCCATAAATTGGCTTCCGGAATATTCTTTAATTAATATAATTAATATCTTGTATTTTATTTATTCATAATAAATAAATACCACCATATTAATTTACCACTATAACCTTTATAGTCTCGAGATAAACTTTCCTTATTTGGTTATCATCTATAACCACATTTTAATCCGGCTAGATGTTCTTATGTGTGTGACCCGATAGGCTTCCGAATATGTTGGCCGTAGACGCAAAGTGCAAATTATGAAAATGCCCTTCATGCCTAACGATCACGGGATAGCGTCTAATAACACACCGTGACCCCCAATCATCGGAAGAGTTAAATGCAATGACTACTACCTTTCATGTGAAACAGTTACCGTGTAACTTACAATCCTATCGCTGTAATAATACCCATACAGTCGTTAGTCGAGTGTCAAAACATCAACGACCGTATCTTATAATCTGGATATCATGCTCTCTCGAAGTAACTCGTTTACTCCCACTTTGCAAAGATTCACGAGAGTAAGACATTCCTTATAAGAAGGTCATTTCGGATATTCGATCCCAATCACAGGATACGCGATTCCCAGACGACCAATCATGTATACTCCGCATGCTTCAATATCATGCCCAATCACTACCGAATGATCGCCCGTGGCTGTGGAAACCTCAATAGTGTCAAAGCATGACAATCCACACCGTGATGCCATGAAGACTCGGTCCAAAGGATAATTACACAACCGTCACATAGTGTGACACTTATCTCGTGTAAGTGGGTCAAGATAACGTCGCATTCTCTAATACACGTCCCACGTCACATACCAAGTGTCTCTACACTTCGATAGACGAGATCTATCTCGCCGCCTTAAAGACGTAAGACATCTAATACGTGCTGAGTCTGCTTATACTATCAATGCCCTGTTTAATAGTACATCGGCTAAAGACATTTAAGTATCAAACTTATTAAAGTGATTAGAGATCTCATCAACCATAATCGCCTATCATGGTTTCTCTATCACGATTTAATACTAAGGACGTTATCATATAACAATTCATAATTGGTTCTTTAAAAGAACATATATATGACAACATAAAAGCCATTTAACATATGTATAAACATAAAGAAATAGTAGAAATGATCCGACCCGGTCGGATCCGGTCCAACCCGATTGGGTTTAGGACACTATTTCAACAATAAATTCCCTTCCCACACTTGTTTTACACAACATTTCCCCTAGTGAAGCCCTGTATCACAAAAGACCTAACTATTCTCTCTTTAAAACCTTTGGTTGTGCTATATACCCCAATCTCAGACCTTATCAAGCTCATAAGTTCCAATTTCATACCAAAAGATGTGTTAATCTTGGCCTTAGTCCATCTCATAAGGGTTATAAGTGTTTGGATGACACTGGTAGAATTTATATCTCCATAAATGTTGTTTTTGATGAAAATCTGTTCCCTTTTGCTCATGGATTCACTCAAGGCTCTTCTAGACAAATACTCACTGAGCCTCTTGTCTCTGCACCTTTTTTCACTGTTTCATCCACTCATGAAGAGGGGCATTCTGGTATCCTGAGGGTGACCACTGAAAATGCAAATGCAAGTGCCACTGACACTACACCAGTAAATCAGGTATGTTTGGATTCAACTCTTCCTGCATCTCCTGTGTCCACACCTCCTTATCCACCCTGCACATCACCTAGTCCACCAAATGAGTCACAAATGCACACTGAAGTTGACCACTCACCAAACATATCTAATCACACAGCTGACAGTCAGTCAGACTCAGATATAGCACCACCAGTCCACTGTCACCCTATGCAAACTAGATCCAAAAGTGGAGTCTTCAAACCCAAAGTGTATTCAGCTGCTATTACTAGTGCTCACTCATTTCCTACAGAACCTAGTACAGTGTCAGAGGCATTGGCCGTAGATGAGTGGAAACATGCTATGACTGAGGAATATAGAGCCCTCATACACAATCAGACTTGGGAATTGGTACCACTGCCTGCAGGACAGTCTGTTGTGGGAAATAGGTGGATCTACAAGGTGAAGTTGAGGCCAGATGGGACAGTCCTAAAATACAAAGCTATACTGGTGGCTAAGGGATATAGTCAACACTATGGAGTGGATTATACAGAAACTTTTAGTCCTGTTGCCAAGTCATCCACCATCAGAGTTATACTGACTCTAGCAGTGTCCTTCAGTTGGCCTGTTCATCAAATTGATATTAATAATGCCTTCCTAAATGGCCCTTTACAGGAAGATGTGTATATGGATCAACCTGAAGGTTTTGTAGATTTGAAAAGACCACAGTATGTGTGTAGATTGAGAAAGGCTCTCTATGGTCTTAAACAAGCACCAAGGGCCTGGTTTGATGCTCTTAGGTCACAGATCTTTGGAATGGAAGTTCGAGCAATCAACTTTATGCTCTCTTTTTATGTTCGATTTGAATAATCGATTCTTTTTTGTCTTTGGTTTATGTAGATGATATCTTGGTCACAGGAAACTCCTCATCCCTTATAATGAGGTTCATCAGATTGTTGGATTCAAGGTTCTCCTTGAAGGATCTGGGGCAGGTGTCACATTTTCTGGGCATGCAGGTTGCTAGAGACTCCACTGGTTTGCACCTCAATCAAGCATATTATGCTTCTCAGCTTCTGAAAAGGTTAAATATAGAACACCTCAATCCATGTCCTACACCTATGATTCCAGGTAAACAACTTGTTCCAAAACAAGGGGAACCACTTGCAAATCCTAGTCTTTACAGAAGTGCAATAGAGGCATTGCAGTACCTAACAACTACTAGACCAGACATTGCCTATACTGTCAATGTTCTGAGTCAATTCATGCAAGATCCTTACACCAGTCATTGGCAGGCTCTTAAAAGGCTTCTCAGATTTGTACAGGGTACATTAACTTATGGTCTGCATTTTGTGCCAAGTAAGAGTCTGAAACTGCATCTACATGGTTTTACAGATGCAAATTGGGCAGCTTGTCCAACAGATAGGAAGTCCACAGAGGGATACTGTGTGTATTTGGGAGACTCTCTGATTACATGGAGCTCAAAAAAACAATCAGTGGTTGCTAGGTCTAGCTGTGAATCAGAGTACAGGGCTTTATCCAATTTAGGAGCTGAAATCTAGTGGATAGTTCAATTGTTGTAAGAGATGAATTTCAGACTTCCTGCTGTACCCATATTATGGTGTGATAATACTGGAGCAACAAGTTTGGCTCAAAATCCTGCCTATCATGCAAGGACACATAGAAGTTGATGTGCACTTCATCCGGAATATGGTTCTTGAAAAGAAGATCAAAGTCTGCTCCATTCCCTCAGAAGAACAGGTTGCTGATATTTTTACAAAGCCATTGTCCATTGCTATGTTCAACATGTTCAAGAGCAAACTCAATGTTGGTGATATCCATTTTCGTTTGAGAGGGGCTGAAAATGATAAGTGCAAAAGTGGCTAGGTGTCAAATTATAAGAGTGTACATGTGGCACATTGTTAGGGTGCCACCTCTAGATTCTGCTACATGGATATTTGTGCTAGGCAATCTATTTTGTACCCCTTGTTTTCATTCTGAATGAATCAACAAGAATTTATCCAAAATCATATCTTGTCTTCTTCCTTCTTCTTCATGAAGAAGTTTACTGAAAATTAACTTGTTTAATTGTTTTCTCTGTACATTGTGGACGTTCCACTTCTTGATTTATAATAAAAAGCTCGTTTTCCAAAACCAAAAAAAAAAAAAAGTTGCTTCACGTATTGAAATCGCCATAAATTGATATTGTTTATGTAAAAACCCGTGTATCTCATAAGGCCATTTTGGTCACTTATCGAAACCTTAGTAAATTGCCATATATTATTCAGTTAATTTTTGGTATTTTAAGATTTCATTTATTTTTTGTTGGTATTTTTAGACTAAAGGAAAAGATTATTATTTATGATTTAAATAATTCCATTTTTATCCTATATTAATTATATATGATACATATTTAAACCATTCGACCTACACATTACACGTACAATCATCTGTATACTAAGAAAATAGTAGTCAACAGAGCCCTATCAACACCCTTCTATCGAATTCTTGCCAGAAAAGAGAGAAAGATTTCTCTTTTAATTAGCTTCGGTGATCCGTTTTGTAGAATCAAATAATCAAAACGATCCTCGTGAAGAGGAGCAGCATTCCATCTAATATGCCCGTAGCAATTCGAGGTAATTCTTCCCATCCTTTTGAATATGCCATACGCATAAGCATTAGAGTTAGGATTTATGATGACCTTATGTAATTATGCATTACTTTTGTAAATTAAGGATGCCAATTTGTGTATTTTTGTAGATGAATTCATAGTTTGATGTTTGAAACCTAGATTCAGCCTTTAAGAACCCTAGCTAAGAGTTAAGGAGGTTTTTCGATTAATTAATGCGGTTTTAGTCGTTACTCTTGTTTTCTGCAAGTCCTGAAAATAAATTTCTGAAAAATGTTGCATGTAGGTGAGGTATACTGGACATGCTAGCTCAGTTTGCTATACTAATCCCGTACGTGTGTTTATGCAGAGGTTTTAGCATTACTAACCACCAATTGATGTTTAAATTAAGTTACATATGTATAGGTGATGGTGATGTTGTGAAGGTTGAGACGTCAGGTTATTACTGATGACTAGACATTTTCTGAATTTGAAAAAGACTTATCAAGCCGTCTTTAAGGCGGAATCCAATTTTTCATTTATGTATTGGACAAATCAGGATATTCTTGTTCAAGAAGAGATGATATCTTTAGTCTTTATCAGTGTTGTTGGACATATTTTAAGTTTTAATGATGAGTGCCAGACTAGCTATTATAGAGCAAAGGCAAAAATATGTCTAGATCAAATGTATAGGTTTATTAGAGTTTGATCTTTGTATAGGTTTGATCAAACAAGCACTGTAAATAGGTCAGCTGACTTTATCAGCAGACATGTCTAGGTCAATAGAGTGTCTAGGTCAATAGACTTACTAAGGACTCAATGAGAGGCGAAGGTGAGGTTCAAACTCAGTTATTGAAGGCTAAGAGATCAAACTTAGTATTTAAAGTCAAGGATATGGAATCATAATGTAGGGAAGTCTGTGATGACCTAAACTGATTACATATACCTTGTGTACAAGGTCCAAGTTCCATATGATAAGTGGTGATTGAAACTTAGTTATATTCAAAATGGTGTACTCTAACTTCACAATAAAAAGTTAGATGAGAAGAAGTCAGCTGAAGTGTTATTAAAACACAGCAAACTTAAACCTGCTGTCAGATATGTATATCAGCAGGATGATACACTTCAGATATTTGCTGAGTATAATCCTCGATTTAATCAAAGGTCACATTGGAAGATTAAAAGGATAATGATGGATTACAAGCCTTGATTTTGTCAACAAATCAATGGTCAAGATAAAAGGAACGTTGGAAAGATTCAGAGATTTATCCAATGGATATAAGTCAAAGGGTGCACGATCAAAATCGACAAAAGGTGGATCGATGTCGAGTATTATGAATGAACAGAGAGAAAAAGCAAGTCAAGATAGGGACAAGTCTGAAACGGCTACATTTGAAATTCAAACACAAGTCACATGATTCCCACCTATAAATAGGGAACTCCTGACTCAGTTTAAAGATGATGAACAACAAGATCATAATCCATACGAAGCTATCAAGTTTACAAAAACACCCTGCTATCATACACTGAGCTTAAACTTACTGATCAAGAAATTTATTCAAGCGTAACCTGCTATCAAGTTACATCAAGTATATACACTTGAAGGCCTCAAGCTGCTGATCATTTCATCCTGATCAAGCTGCTGACAACTGAATCATTTATTTGTTTCAATATTTCTCTTACAAGAAACCTGCTGAAGACAGAGAATCATCTTTTGGGTGTCAAGAACTGTTGTGTGTGGTGGAGCTGGTGAAGAGGCAATCCTACCCTTCAAGGACAAGTGGAATACTTTGGAGCAGCAATCCTTCCTGTTTCAAGTATTCAGTTTGTGAAGCCATAGTCATTGGTGTAAGACAAACAACTTAGGATTGTTGAAACTGCAACCTCAAGAATCTCTAGTGAATTTCCTCCAACATCACAGGAGAAGAGTGGACTGACAGGATTACACCACCTATAACCACTATAAATCCCGCCTAATTTACTTTCACGCAATTAGCACATAGATCACATCAACCTATTAAAGCGGCAACTAAATCACACACTTACACTCAATGAGCATCCAATACTTAGTATCATCTTTTAACAACAAGTAATAAGGCTTAATTTACATATATTCCGCTGCAACAAATTCAGTAACTCTAATAGTCAGCAGACTACTGAGTGGTCAGCTAACTACTGATAGTCAGCAGGCTACTGACCTTGCTGAGTTTGTCAACTCCAAAAGTTTTAAGTGTTAAGTTTATTCACCCCCCTCTAAACTTAACCAAAGCCTTTTCAAGGGACCAACAAGTGTCCAGATTTCATTGGTCTTAGTCATTCATCTTTCAGTGATAATATGAATTTGGTGGGTAACATTGTCTCTTTTTAATGAAACTCTGCATGTAAGTTATCTTGGAACAAAACAAAGTCATCTAATGAAGGTTCATGTAGGTTAGGACATAAACATATAAGGCATATTTCTTAAAAGAGAATATAAAGGTTTGTGTCAAATTGAACATTTGGTCCCATTGATATGTCAGATGATTTTATTTGTGCTGGTTGTATTAGGGGATATCAAACCAATATAAAGAGATTAAGTAATGATTGCTTTAAGGATATCTTAGAATTGATACATATGGACATTTGATGTCCATTCTCTATGGTATCCTGGAATATATGGTCATCAATATTGTACCATATTCATAGACAATTATTTACGGTCTAGTTTCCTTTATCTATTAAATGAGATGTTGTCCCTTATGAAAACTAAAGTTAGCAACTTACACACTATAAATAGAGTACCCACTACAGCAGTAACCAAAACCTCATATGAATTATCGACTGGGAAAACCCAATATTTGGTATCTTCATATTCAGGCTTGTCCAGCTAAAGAAAGGCCTTATATGCCTAATGAAAGAAAATCGGACTCAATAAAGATTAACTGCTATTTGATGGGATTTTCTAAAAGATCCAGGGGCTTAAGTTCAATGATCCTGCTTCCACATCATTTTCTTGAGACGGGAACTACAAGGTTTTTTAGGATATTGAGCTTGGGGGTAAGATAAGGTATTGACTATTGTCTTGGAAGAGAAGCATAACATTACTCCTCCTACAGTGGTGGTGGGTGAAAATTTGTTTCCCAATAAGATGTTATACTATTGCCAGATACCGATCAAGACAATATTCTTGACACTCCTATAAAGCAAACTCAACATCCTCCGAAACATATACAGGAGCAACATGAGCACATAAATTACCACATGGGAACCGGTTTGAGAGTGAAGATCAACAATTCAGGATGATTACATTGTTTATCTCTTTGAGCATAAGGATCTTGGCATTATGGAGGATGATCTTGTTACCGTCCGCCAAGCCATGGAAAGCTCTAACTCTCATGTGGGTTAATATTATGCAAGATGAGATGAAGTCAATGAAGGACAATAATATTTTGGATCTTATACCATTGCCGGAAGACGAAACCTCCTCGAGTTGCTTATGGGTATAAGAGATCAAGAGGATTTCAAATGGTAATGCAGAAAGATATAAGGCTTGTCATGTCACTAAGGGCTTTACTCAGAAATGCATTGATTATTTAGAGACTTCTATTCGGTTTCCTTGAAAAGCTCTTTCAGGATAATCATAGCTCTAATTGCTCATATGGATCTTGAGTTACATTTGATGGATGTAAAGACAAATTTTCTCAATGAGGACACTGAGAAAATTATATAGTGTAGTCAGGAAACTTTGCATTAGATGACGCAAAGGCTATGCTTTGCAAACTAAAGAAATCCATCTATGGACTCACACATTATTCTCTACGATGGTAGTTCAAATTTCATCATATTATTGTCTCATTGTTTTTTGAGGTAAATTTGGTAGATGAATGTATGTATTATAATTTCAGTGGGAGTAGGTTCATATTCTTGGGTTTATGTGTCGATGATATAGATGCTTATGTCAAATTTAATCTTTTCTCTCGTCAGGATTTGAGTTGAAAGATTTAGGTGACACTTCTTTTGTATAAGAGATCCAGATACTTCGGGTTGGGGATTATTCTCAAGGTATTATTGGATTATCACAAAAGGACTATATCAAGAAAGTTTTATTTTAAGAGGTTTGACATGGCGATTGTAACCATATTATACCCTGTGTATGAGAGAGACAAATTTAGTCTCAAAAGTGCCCTTCTAATGATTTAGAAAAGGTAGGAGGATATATATTAGATTTTATATGCTTCTTTAATTTGGTGTCCAATGTATGCTTAAGTTTGTATGCGTCCAGATACTGCATACATTACAGTCACATTAGGCAGAGACTTAACGTAAGGGATCCTGGAAAGGATCATTTGGTCGCAGCCAATAAGGATATAAGGTAATAAGATAGTTACAAAAAACAAAATAAAGTGTGCTCACATATAATTAGTCAGATTAGGTAGAGATCATTCGTTATTCTAACTCAAGTTTTGGTGGGTGTAAGGATACATTACATCCACAAAAGGTTATGTCTTCATTTTGTCAATAAGATCTAATTTCGGAAAGGTGCTATCTAGACACTTATAGCTTCTTCGACTTTGGAGACAAAATTTGGGGCTTGTTTTGAAGCCACTAGTGATGGGATATGAGTGCAAAATTTTACTTCACGGCTACAAGTTTTGGGAAATGAAATACCAATAAGGATTTGTGTGATAATAATTCTGCAGTGTTGTATCCCAATAACAACAAGAGTTTGTCAAAATCTATGAACATTGCATGAGGTTTCTTGTTGTGAAGGTAAAGTTTGAAATGTTACAGTGTCTATTGAGTATGTAAGTACATACTCTATATGGCGGATCCATTGACTAAAGCTTTGACACCCAAGGTCTTTCATGAATGTTTTGTTAATGTGGATGTTGTATCATTTTATCATAATAAATTTCACTGGGAGTTTGATGCTCGTACGATTTGATATATGCATGTTTTTCGTGAAATAAAGTTTTACATTTGAACTCATAAGGTTACGGTCATGGGATCTCTATGAGGAGGACCAATTGAAAATAGACACGTTACGGCCACATTACATGTAATTTTCATGCTACACTTCCATACTCGATCCATGTCATTCTGTGAGGTTGATGCATGTGACAATTGTTGGTATAGCGATTATTGCGGTGAAATCTATTTTGATCCTGGGTGACTTAGCTGATGGACGAGATTGTTGAAATACTTGTGATGATAACGGTTTCGGTTGAGCTCATAAGGTTATAATGTACTTTATTAAATATATGTGACCCAAGTGGAAGATTGTTGGTTATTTTATATAATTAATAATTTAATTGTGGGTTTACATATATTTATTTACGGTTTATGCTATTATAGAATCCTAATAAAAGTGGTCATTCGGTATGTGTATTTTATAATGTGTGGATTTAAAATGTAGATACCTAAAGTGTAATTTCTAATTATTATGATAGGCGATATTAGAAATTACAACTATAAATAGGAGGATTATGGTCTTCAAGGCACACGCTATTTTCCGATTCTGTGTTCCCATCTATAGAAAGATCTAGCGTTTGGTGTGCTGTCTTGGAAGATCAATACCCGTGATGGCTGTGCGACACAATGATCTTCCTAACAGATCCACGCAGTGGCGGATGCAGGATCGCGGGTAAGGGGGGCTATGAGATATAAAGGCAAATAAAAAAATTAGGGGGGCAAACTATATGCATATTACATATATTTTGTATTTTTTCGGATCAAGGGGGGCCGGGGGAGGGGGGGGGGGGCACAGTTGCCCCTCTAGTTCAATGATGGAGCCATAATTGGATCTCGGATGAGCTAGTGGAGTATATTCGGACAATCGGGTGGGCTTAAATAAAATATTTTAATGACATAAGTTGAATTATATAAGATTTTGGTGTATAATTTTTTTCGCCGCATGGGCTTTGGCTCTGTCCATGCCCTAGTTGTATGTAGGTCCTCCATTGGATCCAAGCACACTTCCGATTTAATTTCCGTATTAGTTTTCATTGATTAAACATAAACAAGATACTGAAAGATTGATTTAATTACATAAAGTTCTAACATATTCGACTCATGATGATGATCATGTTGATATCAAAATCTTGAAAAACGGAATGCAAAACCATTTTTTCCCTTTCATTTTTCACTCTCCCGGCTTTTACGTCCAATTGTTCATGTTTCTTCATTCATCCAAATTTTTTAAGGTCTTTTCTTCTTTGATCACTGTTTCCAATAGGGTGGCATCGGTTCGAGACTGATCCGTAAACCTCCTGTAATATTTCGACTTTTCAAAAAGGACAGACGATATCTTTTATGAAAAATGGAATATTATAATTTACTTGATTAAAGTATTTTATGTGTATTTATCCACAATATATATATATATATATATATATATATATATATATATATATATATATATATATATATATATATATGTAAAGATGAAATATGTATGTATATTTGGGGAAAAAAACTGATTATTTAATAATAATGGTATTTAAGGAAAATAAGGGATAGGTTAATTATTGAGAATTTTCCTATTTATGGAAAAATAAACCCCATTAGTTTCCCTAACCTTTTGAATCAGAAATTTCCTACGTTCACTGAGAGAGACGGCGTGAGAGACTTAGAAAAAGGCTGAGAGCTTTTCTTTCAGATTCTAAGACGGATCTTAACGGTTTTCAGATCAGAGTAGAGCAGCGGAATCGTCGTGAAGAGGGCATCGTTTCAACTCTAGAAAGTTGGGACTTTGTTAAGGTATGAAATTCGAGCCCTAGTTGTGTTCGTGGATGAGTTTGATGGATTCAAACTCATGGATTAAATAGTTTTATATGTTTAGAAGCGTCACGATCGAATCTAACCTAAGTTTGGATTGATCATATTGGTTCTCTGCGAAGGAAGGATCGTTTTGCAGTATTTTTTTTTTCTGAGAATTGGACTTGGATTAGCTTGCTAAAAGGTAAGAGGGTCTTCCTACAAGTTAATTACGGTTTCGTAGGGTTTATGTTAGGATTGAGACGATTATTATGCTAGAATTGTTACCTTCGTGTTACCTAAGGATCTATAGTTGTTATGATAGATAAAAGATGTGTTTTTATGCCTTTTTCTGAGTATTATGATGTTGGACAAGTTTGAGAATGATTAGGGATCGATTAGGGTTCAAAAACTGAGTTTTTTGGAAGTTGCCGCGCTTGGTGCGGGCGCACAAAGCCAGTCTTGGGCCTGCTGGAGCCCAGAAAAGTGAAATTTTACATACAGAGTGCTGGTGCGGGCGCATTGGGCGAGAAGAAATTGAGTTTTACGTACAGAGGCTCAGTGCGTGCGCACTGAACCCAGTGTGGGCGCACTGGACCTCCATTTTGATGATTAAGATGATTTTAAGCTATGTAATGAGTTTTAATGTTAAAACTTTAACTTAACAACCTTAATTAAACATAAACAAGCCCCGATTGAGTTATGATGCGTTTGGTTCCGGCACCGGACGTACTCTTAAAGGGAGTTGAAGTTCGGGACCGTCGGAAATGGATGAAAGGGCTTGTGTTTTGATGAACTAGAGTTCATCAATGTCTATGTAATTGCTAGGCCATGTCCGTGTCTAGTGGTCTAAGAGAGAGAGAAGTAGGGGTGAGGGAGCTTACTTGAAACACTTAGGTGGCTAGTTAATAACCATTAATAATTACATACTTGCAGAGCAAAGATTAAACATCAATCCATTCTTGGTAAGGCAGAAGTCTATATCGCAATGTGTGGGCGTTCTGAAAGTGAATAACTCTGTAAGTCTTTGGACCCTACGTACGGATGAACACCACCCGTAAGTCCGAGACCCTACGTATGGAGGGACTTCGCCGAACGTGTACACTATCGGAGTCTACCAGACTAAGTTTCCGTGGTTATTGGTGTGATCCACCAATATGTTGCACCCAGTTACTTCATGGTGAGTAGCACCATGCGTAGTGCCCTTGAGTGCTGATGTAACACAGATAAGCTAAGCTAGAAAGGTATAGTCATGACGTGTTGATGGACATGAAGTGAACCCTAGATTGAGTCGGTCTCAGAAAGATAATTCATTTAATCATAAAACTTGTTAATAAACCTTAGTTAATTTGTAGCTTCTACATCTTATTGAGTACTTTGTACTTACCTCAAATGCATTGTTTTTCTATGTGTTTGGGGGGGAGAGAAGATGAATAGGTAGATCCGGAGTACGAGGAGAACTTTGATGACGAAGTTTGAGGACGCCGACATTGAAGCACTTAATTTCTGTTTTTATTATTACACTTTAGACTTGTTGTCTTTTGGGGAATTTCTTGTAATTTCTTTAGTACTTTCTTCTAGAGGATTTCGTACGTTGTTACGTTTCGTTTGGTTTCTTCCAATGTAATAGATGTTACATATCTATCTTTAGTTGAGTTTCTATTCTTAGTAGCAATTATGATGGCTTTGCCGAGTCTTTTTAGCTTCCGTTTTGCCTAACTCGATACGACGTAGTAGAGGCTTATATATAATATTGAATTTATTTGATATTATGTGTGCCGAGCGTTTCGTTTCCGGATAAGGACTCGGTATCCGGGAGCGGGGCGTTACAGTTGGTATCAGAGAGAAGCGTCTTCTAGGCTTCCTTTCCTCTAAGATAAGATTTCCTTAGACCTCATTGAACCTTTCTGATCTCCCTTGATCGTGGTGGTAGATCCTCATAAGACTAAGAATCCTTAAAACGTGGTTAAGTTGCACTAGGACCAAGTGAAGAGTCTCCTTAAGCGAAGGTTAGGTTGAGTTCTAAGCACACATCTCTTACGTGTTTCCCTCGAATTCGTTCCTCTAGGATCCTTAATAGAATCCCTCTCTTCTTTTGGAACTTTTAGACTTCCCTCACATGTTATTTCTCTTTGTGGACTTAAATATTATTTTTATTTGCTACGTTTTGTCCTAATCAATTCTTTTTGTAACTTGGTGTTATGCAAAACGAGTAAACGATTTTGTTCACATTTCTATATGCCTTGAATTATCATTTCTGAAATACAAAAAATTCTGTAAATTTTCTGCCACTTAGAAAGTAGTCTTATCTACAACTTCTCTCTTTACATCAACTCAGTTTTAAAATTGGATTGTTCATAAATTTCATGACAAGGATGAGCACTCTGTTCAGAAAATTCTGCAGCGGTACTCTTACTTATCAATCTGTTTTGAATAAGCTAAACACCTCCAAATGACTTGAATTTTTCATATGTTGTAGAAACCATCCTGTACTAAAATTTTTGTTTTGGAACTAAGTGAAAAATTTTCTTGTTCTGAGCACAATCTGCAACACAAGCCAGTTTGTGAAGTCCTGAAATTTTTTGACAGCTTATAGCAGTAGACGAAAAGAGTTATTTTGACCGACCTATGGCTTCCCAATTCTTTTGATTTTTGAGCATCATAGGTAAAACTTATACACTTACAGATTTTATCTTTGCCTCTTGTTCAAAATCAGTTCGGTTTGTTTTGTGCAAATCAATTATTTCATGGCTCATGTATACACCTGAATTTCTCAAAACTATTTAAGTCTTTTGGTCAAGAAAGAATAAATGCCTTTCTTTCGCCTTGGAAGTTATGGTGTGGTTGGACAGGTAGTTGTTACCTAGAATAAGAGGTTTGGTAGGTAGAGGCTAGGTGTTGTTGTTCTAGGGCTCAACAAGAAGCGAGTGGTTTGGTTTAGGATAGTAGTGAGTCAGTTGACACGTGTTGATCGGTTTCGGAATCAGGTACCCCACTTCAGTTTTGGTAAGAACAACCTCAAGGATCTCTTGGTTGTTACAACACCTTTGGATAGAGTAATCAAGGTTGTTAGGGTGTTACTACAAGTTGCTGGTTGTGTTGGAATCTACCGTGGCAAGAGTAACGTTACAGTTTTGAATTCTACTGACCATAAAGTGATTCTTAGTATAGGTCGGCTATCCAAAAAATTTGTCTACTTGGATTATTGACATAAGTATCTTCCGGTGAAGGACACACCAAGTAGAAGAGTGGTTAGAGCAGTTTCAGTGACTCAAGTTGAGGTTGGTCAGCTTTGGGTCGAGTGTACGAGGTTTGAACGGTTTGGGAATCGGTAAAGTTTTGGTTAAGTGGTTAGCAATATCAGAATCGGTTAGAGGTTATCCATGGGAAAACAAGTGAAGCTTCGGTCTGGGTTGTATTGAAGAGAGAGTGCTAAGGAATGTCAACGGTTTGAGCATGCTCGAGTTTCGCGACAGGATCGGGATGAGATTCGGGACGGGTCGGGATTATCGGGAATTTTGTCACCTCTAGTTTCCAATATGAAACGAACAAAATAAATTTTAAAAATAGGGGATATAATACATAAAATTCCTAAATCCATTTGAATTTGTTTTGAGTTTTTAAATAATAAAAGTTGCCCCTCGAAAAAATAAAATAAAAGTTGGAGTATTGTACTACATCATAATGTAAATTCGTTTTGTTAAGGGTGAAATTTATGATTTATATGACGTTATTCCCGTAACAATATCCTTGGTATTTTAGTACTTTTTATAGAAAAGTGTTGGTTTTATCGAATTATTGAGTAAACGAGTTTTAAATGTGTTTAAATGCAAAATCGAGATATTTACGTGATTTTATCGGTGTTTTATGTTTATCCGTATGATGTTACATTTTGCATGTTTCTATCATGCTGTTAGGTACGTTTGCATGATGAGTAAGGAGCTTAAACGATGATCACATAAAGATGGAAGAGTTGAAAGATGTTTAAGTGTAGAATCATTGAAGAAACCGGAACCAGGCACTTCATGGGAATTTTTTCCACACTTGTAGGCACTTTCAGGGAAAGTTGTCTTGATGAAAGTTGTAGAGGATTGAAATAGCTTTCCAACGCATGTTGAATCACCTCATTCGGAGCCCTAGAAGTGAAGTTATGAGCAAAATACTGGAGCTGGGTCCTGGACGGGCGTCCGGATTAATTACGAGTTGAAATAATATTCATGGACGGGCGTCCATGATAATGAACGAGCGTCCGGAGCGGTACTGTAGCAACCGACTTGATTTTCTCTATATATTGGCTGCGTTTTTCCTTCAGTTTTTCTCTAGTTTTATGCACTTGAACTTCTAGATTAGATTAGATAATTTCATGTACTTTTATTCATCAATTCGAGTTGTCAAGAAGATGCTAAGAGGCTAAATCCTCTTGAACAAGCGTTGTGAAGCCGTCCAATTCAACAGTTGATTTCTCGTTCGTGATTATTTTGTGAGTTCTATTTCAAGCTCGTTTCTTTTATCATGTTTTGTATGTTTTATTGCATGTTTAATCGAAAGATGCTTGCTTTGATGATTGTTTATATGATGAGAGTCGTGTCAACCTTAGATCACCATGATAAAAGATTGGATCTTTGATCTAAATAAAACGAAAGTTATTAGATTGATTTTCTAGATTAGAAATCGAAGATTTCACGCTAGGTTAGAAAGAGCGTAATCTTTAACATCGGAAGATAAAAGATTAGAAAGCGAACTTGTCTACGAGTAGGAGTTTATGCCTTCGATTAGGTGAATCACGACTTGAGTAGAGATCACGAAGTAATCCGAATTAGAATTGAATGTTGATAGGATAGGTGGATCAATTGCTTGTTCGTTTGTTATAACTTGATTGAAATCTCTTGAAACTTGAATTGTTTAGCTTTAGTTTACTTTTTCTGCACTCTAGTTTAGTTAGTTTATCGCTTTCAATCTTTCCTAGCATTGGATTAATCTCCTCTGTCTAGTTACTTTTATGCAATATTTGTTTAGGTTAGTTTCGTGACAATAGTTTAGTTGAAAACAAAAGCTAGGATTCACATTCGTCCTAGTTCCTCAGAAAGATCGACCGGCGTTAGCATTTCCATACTACGATCCTCGCACTTGGCGGCTAACCTGGTTTATTACTTGTTGTTTTATATTGATAAAATCCGGGACACGTTTCAATTTTACATAGATTAATATACGTCATTAAATTTGATGAAAATATCTAAAAATGATATATGATTGTTGTTAATGCAAAGTGTGAAAAATGTGTGGGTAATAATAAATAAACAATAAAATAAAATAAATATTTTATTGATTATCTAAATAGACTTAAATTATAAGAAAAAATCAAAAAACTAAATCAGCTTATATTTTAGGAAGGGTATAATATTTTTTAATAGAAGACTAGGTCCCTTGTCTCTCAATAAAAAAAATAATTTAAAAAAAAAAAGAAAAAGAAGAAGTCTTGGTCCCCAGTGGAGTTTTCAATTTGACTTTTCTATCATAGAAATCACGTGCTTGACTTTTCTATTCAAATTCTCTTCCACTCAAATAAAAACATCTCCCTTAAAAAAAAAAATTTGAAAACATTAAGTACATAATAAAATTTAAAAAAAATAAAAACAAAAGAAAAGAACATGAACTACACTTTAGTGCGTATAGATTTAGTCGCTGATATATTCCACGATGTGTATTTAGTCCTCTATGTTGTCTACATTTTTTTCTTAGAGATGAAAAGAAATTTCATTAAGGTTTGTCTGCCAAACTAGCGAGAATTACATTTTGAGAAGGCGATAAACCTTAAAAGACACTTCCGACAAACTCTAGACCTTTTTTGACTAACAAATATGTAGGACGATTTCCTTTAAGTTATTAAATAAAAATTTAAAAGAACAGAAACAAGCTAAAAAAGTGCGACGTTCTTCCATAATGCTGCCCAAGTCTGATAAACTTGCTCTTTAGAATTGAATTTCTGACAGACAGTGAGAGAGTCTGATTCAAAATCACCATGAAGTAGCCCTATTGGATTGCTAGGAATATCGCATGGTATATTGCTAAAGCTTCCCCGATGACTGCGTCAAATTTTCCTTGAAAAATATTTTAGAATATTACCATTGCTATCTCGCACCAAACCTCAAATAGCCGCTATATATATTCTCATTAAAAGCCACATCAACATTGAACTTAACTTCCTCATTTGTTGGAGACTCCGACACTTGCTGATGATTCACAGTCCTAGGATGATTTGCAGAATTGTTGATGGCGTCAAAATACTCCGTTTCAGAATTGTCTACATTTTCAGACTTACCTTATCACAAATTTATTTACTATTTTTTTTTATGTAACATCCTGAGGGTGAGTATCCTAAAATTGAATTTGTGATATGTGATTTTTAGAATAAATACTAAAACTCACGTAAACCTGACTTAATATGAAAGTAATAGTAAAAAAATACACTGGAGAAGGAAAAAAAAACATGCTGAGACTCGTGGATAGACCCTCATGATCTTTCATAAAAAGACAACACTTCAGAATATCACTGTTGTCAAGTTAATGTTAGATATTTTATTCACAAAGTTTGTTTTTATAATTTTGTTTTGAATGTGTTGTTGCACTTAATCGAGTGCGACAGTGTCGCCGAAAAAACGAGGGTTCGACTTGCGGCGCCCGTGACGGCTCGGGGCAACGCCCCAAACCTAAACGAACTATCACGAAGGACACACCATTTCGTAGAAGGGATTTTTCATTGGGACACACCATTTCGGTGGTGCATGTTCATTGGGACACATCCTTAGAAGACGAACTGGTTTGTTCTTTCATGAAGAGGTATAATGTGTTTTTTTGTTGTCTATTTATAGACATCAGATGCATTCGAAAATGTTTAAGTTTTTGTCATAAGCATCATCAGCACAAAAACGTATTGTGTCTCTAAGTTGTACTCCATTGAATCCTGAGAGAGATATAAAACATCTCTTTAAAGAAACGATTACGTGCCTTGGAGAATCTTTCTATCTGTTTGTTTTATCTCATTTTTCTAACAATTTGAAAGAGATGTCTTCATTCAAGGATCTGAGTTTGAATGATTCTGTGGCACCATCGATTCAAGTCATGAATCAGGACTTGGTTCGTCTTGATCGTTTTGATGGACACAACTTTACTCATTTGGTAAGAGAAGGTTCTATTTTTTCCGCGACAATCAAGTTGTCTTATATTACAGGTGATGATCTTCAACCTGTTGAAGGCGAGCAAGAAGGACGACACTGATGAACGCAAGAAGTAACTGCAGGAACAAAGGAGGAAACGAAAGGATGATGATTTTCTATGCAGAGGACACATTCTGAACGCATTGTCTGATTCCGTGTACAATGTACATAGGGCAATCGAAACAGCAAAGGAATTATGGGTGGCGTTGGACAACAAGCATCGCATTGAAGAGGCAAGCAATCCGAAATTTTTGATTGCTAACTATTTCGATTACGAAATGACTGCAAGTAAGTCTATTCTTACTCAAGTTCACGAATTACAATCTATTTTTACTAATCTTAAAAATGCTGAGATAACTTTGCCTGAAGCATTCCAAGTTGGTGCAATTATTACTAAAAATTACCAACTTCGTGGAATGGCTATAAAAAGAAACTTAAACATGATGAAACTAAGCACACTTTGGAATCCCTCATGCGTCATCTACGTATTGAGGAAGACTCTCGAAAACGAGAAAATATTGAACAGGAGGCTGAAAGAGCAAATATGGTTCAGGGCCGCAAACCAGGAAATAAAAAGCGCTAGAATTTTTCGAAGGGAGATCAAGCAGAATCTTCTAAGAAAAAATTAAAGGGTGATTGTTATTACTGTAAAAAACCTGGTCACACAGCTCGTGAATGCCGAACTCGCATAAAAAAAGAAAAAGGCAAGAATGACAAGTCGACAAAAGACCATGTCAATGCTGTTGATGGCAATGATGATCAGAAATTTGTAGCGGTTGTGGGGAAGTCAATTCTGTTGGAATTGATGAAGGGTGATGGCTGGATACCGGTGCTACAATCTATGTAAGTAATAACCGATCCGAGTTTAAGACTTACAAGGAAAGTACCGATGAACGTCACGGTGAAAATGGCAAATGATGTGCAAGCCAAGGTTATTAGTATTGGCGAAGTGGAACTCAAATTCACTTCGGGAAGAGCGTTAACATTGGTGAAGTTCTTCATGTTCTGAGATGACAAAGAACTTTGATTTACGGAGATCGTCTCAATAAAATTTGGTTTTAAGATGGTGTTTGAATCGATAATTTGATTGTAACTAAAAACAATATCTTTGTTGGAAAATGGTACTCTTGTAATGGCATGGTTAAGATGAATGTAATGAAAAATAACTTTGCTTATGTTGTCGATTCTTCATCTTTATGGAATGCTAGATTAAGACACGCTAATTATAAATCTGTTAAGAACATGCATAATTTAGGCATAATTCCTAAATGTACGTATGACAATGTGGGAAAATGTGAAATATGTGTTCAAGGCAAAATAACATGTAAGCCACATAAATTCATTGTTCGCACATCCCCGAATTACTTGGTTTAGTACATTCGATGTTTCGATTTACACAATAAAGTGTCTCGTGGTGGTCATAAATATTTAAGTAAATTTTATAGATGATTTTTCAAATATGCTTATGTGTATTTATTGAAAAGTAAAGATGAAGTCTTAAGAAAATTTACGATCTATAAAGCAGAAGTAGAAAATCAGTTAAACAGGAAAATTAATGTGTTACGTTCGGATAGATGTGGAGAATACCAAGTAACAGAATTATCTAAATTTTGTGAGGCCAACGGTATTGTTCATGAATTTACTCCTCCGTATTCACCCGAATCAAATGGAGTAGCAGAAAGAAAAAAATAGAATGTTAGTAGATATGGTAAATTGCATGCTTATCAGTTCTGGTTTACCGGATTATTGGTGGGGTGAGGCAATCTTAAGTGCATGTTTTATTGAAAACAGAATTCCTAAGAAAAATGTTAAAAAGACTCCGTATGAATTGTGGTTTGGTCGAAAACCTAACATAAGTCGCATTTAGGTTTGGGGTTGTCTTGCATATGTAAGAAAGCCTAATCCTGAAATTACTAAGTTGGGTAGTAAAACTTATAAATGTGTATTTATAGGTTATGCTAAGAATAGCACCGCATATAGATTTCTAAAGTTAGAATCTTATGATATTATTGAGTCTATTGATGCTGAATTTTTTGAGCATATGTATAAATCTTCTGTTGAGAACTTGGAGATAATGTTACTCCTAGTACTTCTAAGAGAGTTCGTGAGGAATCTCTTGATGACTCTCTTATGGAATCACAAGCGGATCCAGAAATAAGGAGAAGTAAAAGGCAAAGGAAAGAAAAAACCTTTGGTCTTGAATTTGTGACAATTTTACTTGAAGGTGATGTAAATAATATTACACATCAAACCAAGTTAATGATTGATGATAATGATCCTGTTACATATTCAGAAGCCATTTCCTCTCTTGATGCTGTTTTTTGGAAAGAAGCCATCAATGATGAAATGAGTTCTATCATGTCAAATCAGACATGAAAATTGGTTGATTTGCCAAGTGGTTCTAAATGGATTTTCAAAAGAAAGTTGAACGCAGATGGTTCAATTAATAAGTATAAAGCTCGCCTAGTAGCGAAAGGTTTCAAACAACATCAAGGAGTAGATTATTTTGATACATACTCTCTCGTGGCTAGAATTTCATCTATCAGTGTGTTGTTATCTCTTGCATCCATTCACAATTTAGTTGTTCATCAAATGGATGTTAAAACGGCTTTTCTAAATGGTGATTTGGATGAAGGAGTATACATGGAGCAGCCCGAGGGTTTTGTTTTACCCGGACAAGAGAAGAAAGTTTGTAAACTAGTGAAATCTCTTTACGGATTAAAACAAGCTCCTATGCAATGGCATGAAAAATTTAATAAAGTGATGTTGGCTAATGGCTTCAAAGTTAATGAAGCGGATAAGTGTATCTATTCTACGTATAGAAATGGTTCATGTATTTTGATTTGCCTATATGTGGATGATATGCTTATCTTTGGGCCAAACTTGGAATCAATAAAAGAGACCAAACAACCGTTGGAATCTAACTTCGATATGAAGGATTTGGGGGAAGCAAATGTAATCTTAGGAATAAAAATAATGAGGAAAGATGGATTTATATCATTAAATCAATCTCATTATCTTGAAAATATCCTTAAAAGATATGGTCATATGGATCATAAGCCAGCATCTACACCCGTTGATCCTAGTATCAAGTTAATGAAAAATACCGGTAGATGCTACGACCAGTTGCAATATGAAAGTGTGATTGGAAGTCTTATGTATGCCAAGCATTGCACAAGACCAGACATTGCATATGCAGTTGGATTGTTATGTCGATTTACTAGTAATCCAGGAAAAGGACATTGGAATGCAGTTTCAAGAGTTCTGAGATATTTAAAAGGAACAATCGATTACGGATTACTGATGATCGCGGTTTTCCATCTGTTCTTGAAGGATACAGTGATGCAAGTTGGAATAACATAGAATCGAATTGTAAATCCACAACGGGGTGGGTTTTTACCTTAGGAGGTGCAACTGTTTCTTGGTGTTCTAAGAAACAAACTTGTGTCTCAGATTCGACTATGTTAGCAGAATTTATTGCATTAGCAGATGCAAGTAAAGAAGCTGAATGGATAAGAAATTTATTAATTGATATTCCATTATGGGAAAAAGCCATCCCCAACTGTAATGATTCATTGTGACAATCAGGCTACTTTATATTCAGTAGCAAGTATGACTTACAATGGTAAGCAACGACACCTTAGTCTGAGACATCAGTCTATTAGGGGATTACTTAAGCAAGGAGTAATCACAATTGACTATGTAGAGTCAAAGAGCCATCTAGCAGATCCTTTCACAAAAGGACTGCCTAGAGAGATGATTGCAATAACATCGAAATGAAAGGGATTAAGGTTTATGAAACATTAGTTAGCTTTAACGGGAACCCTACTCATGTTTTGAAAAATAAACAGAGTTCAATGGGTACAAACAAGTTAAAGTCTAACTAGATCGAGGCGCTAGAGTATTTAATAGATCCCATTCATAAAATCTCTAGTGTGAGTAATTACTGCATGGTAAAGGTTGAATTAGTTCTTAATAAGTTCTGTCATTGGGAAAAGTGACTCGCAATATCACTTTAAAAGAACTTACCTATGTGAGTGTGAAAGTCAGGCCGCTTTCTATGAGATTTAGACCGTCTTTAAAGCATTCATGAATCTCGGGATGTACGCATGGACATTAATTCGTTGGAATGAAGAGACACCGTTTTAACAGAATAGTATGTGTGATAACTCCGGTAACGTCATTATAGGGTCTTTTGGTTCAAGATTTATTCACCACAGCACCCTGATGTGACTTTGAGTTGTTTACACTAAGTGGAAGTTCAAAGCCAAAAGCTACTTTCATTTATGTATGATTTCCTACGATGATGCTTAGTCCGTGTCTGCATGAACTACGGTGGCTTGATCCCCAAAAAGTGCGTGGCGATCCACTTTTGGTGATGCGGCCGTTTTTTACATACAAATTTTTTTTTGGTGAAAAAATAGGGGGAAAATGTTAGATATTTTATTCACGAAGTCTGTTTTTATAATTTTGTTTTCAATGTGTTGTTGCACACTGAGTGCGACAGGTGTCACCGAAAAGAAACGGGGTTCGAAAAGAGGCATAGTGTGTTTTTTCGTTGTCTATTTATAGACATCAGATGCATTCGAAAATGTTTAAGTTTTTGTCATAAGCATCATCAGCACAAAAACGTATTGTGTCTCTAAGTTGTACTCCATTGAATCCTGCGAGAGATCTAAAACATCTCTTTAAAGAAACGATTACGTGTCTTGGAGAATCTTTCTATCTGTTTGTTTTATCTCATTTTTCTAACAGTTAACATCATAAATAACTGAAACAAAATCATAAAAATATCAACGAACACATATTTAAAAGAAGAACTATTGTCTTACTTGGCACACATGGCTTGTTCAAAAGGAACAACTCTAAATATAAAGCACTGAGAAAATAAGGGAAAAAAATGTAGAATATAAATAAAAAAATACTTATATTTGTCAAGTCCGAAGAGATGACATTAATCTTCTTCCCAAGATTTCAAGAGAAATAATTTTAATATATATATATATATATATATATATATATATATATATATATATATATATATATATATATATATATATATATCAACGTAATCAAAGACGTAGCTGTGTATGAACTGAGGGGCTAAGTCCACCCGAACGAAAAAAATTACACTAAAAATATATCGTAAATCTGTTTTAATCCCTCAAATTATGTTAATACAGCCCACCCGAAAATTTGAAAATTGTTCATTAGCCTACCCGAAGTTGAAATCCTGGCTCCGTCTTTGAACGTAGTTAAGACAACAACTTGAAATGCAAAAAACATGATCATACATCTTATACGTTCATCTACTTATCCTACATTGTTGTTCACATTCATTTTTACATGTATCTTGTTGCATAGAGCATATAGCATAACATATGTATGATGTAGGGTTTAAGCGAGTATTCAAGGATACAACGCCACACCCACCATGGAGGCCATAGTGCAACTTGGGTAATTTGACTAGATACACATCCAATGTGACACGTTCGATCACGGTACTCTTGTAATACAAAATGTTAACATGTGTAACATAACTGGTCATACATCCAACATGATTCTTAGATCATGGTACTCGATATAGTACACCGTGTTTCTTATCTACTACCTAACCACGAATACACGTATTTCACAGAACATATAATAGCGCATAAATCATGTTCAATTTTACATCTTTCTACCCACCCAAGTTAGCACATAAAAAGCCAAAACCGCAGCTAACTCCCAACTTCCAAACCTTATATACAACTAAAATAACAAAACTAATCCAAAATCCTAGGTTTGAAAATAGATCGTCTAATACCTGGATGGATGAAGGGGGATTCTACTTTAGTAAAAATAACACGGGTGATCCAAATGCACCCTCCAGAGAGGAGCATTCTATCTACAAACGGCTTATCTTATTATCGATAACTGGTTAAAGAAGAGTTTAGTACACATGCCCAAACGACGAGCAAACACTCAAACATGAGAGCAAGGGATCACCCAACGAATGGACGAGCTCAAAGGGGAAGGGGGCAAGAACCATGCTTTCAGAGAAGTGGCGGTCCGAATCTTATCTGAACTGTAAGAATAACTGACGAAGCCATGCTATAAGGGGTCATTCTCCAAAGGGGACGGGAAAAGCCAGACGGCTGTTTAAGTAGGTAGCATAAAAAACATAAAAATGATTTGTAGAAATTACCAGAAACATACATCACTTGAAAATACTTTGTATAACACATCATAATCACATAAAACAGAACCAAATGTTGCTCATAGACTCAGCCTAGCTTGCTTGGGCATGGCCGGGCCAACTGAGGTAAGAGTGGAAAGTTTCTAGATTCAGTTTTTGTTTAGGCAATATCACACTTGCTTGATTGAACAAAGACTTTAAACTAGGCGTCAAAGATTCTATAAAGATGATAAATAAATAGGATGCTTTAGAGACAACACACTGATTCTACTTATGACTTCAAACAATCTACTCTACGTGAAAGCGAATCTAAGCATAACCGCAAACAAAAATGATGCAAGCACAGAAAAAGTGTACCGGCTGTTCACGAGTCTTGTATCTTGTGGTCCAAGATTTACTTGCATAGTGTATTTTTAATTGAAGATGTATGGATGTAAAATTTTGGGGGATGGGTCGGTGCCCCATCTAAGGTGTAACGATCCGATCCGAATTAGCGTTACTTATCGAGTGAAAGAACCCTTAAAATACCGATGCTCAAACTCGGCTCGAGATCGCTCGAGCATGAAAAAAATTGCTCGAGATCAGTTCGATAACATATTACTCCTGCTCGAGTTCGGCTCGATTATGCTCGGAAAAAAATCGAGCCCTTTCAAACTTGAACTCAGCTCGAGCAACTCGAAAAAATGGTAAAGATCTTGATATCTTGCATAAAATATTAAGTCAAAGAAGATAATAATAAGAAATATAATATATTTTAAAGTAATATTAAAATGCTCGATAAGGCTCACGAGCATGTCGATTAAGCATTAAATTGCTCGAATTTGGCTCGTTAATTATGATGAGCTGCTCAAGTTCGGCTCGAGTTCGATTAAAACTTTATCCGAATGAGCATTTAACGAGTCGAGCGTCGAGCTGCTCACGAGCCGCTCGGATAGTTTACACCCCTACCCCCGTCACCGTCCAATTGCAAAATAAATTTTGAAGTTGAGTAGTAGGTTGAAATAATAAATACATTAAATCAAAATATCTTTAGAAAGCTTTTCTCAAGTCCCATTTACTTCTTTGCCTCCGGTTTCTCTGCTTCCTTCTTTTCTGAAGAATTAAAAAAAAGAGGATTTGCAGCCATGGACGTCAGCTTTCAGCTGATGCTTCCTTTCCTCATTTTCTACTGTTTATCAGAAACCAATATTTCTTTTGCATCAGACACCATCTCAGGAAACCAATCTCTCTCAGGTGACCAGACCCTTGTCTCTAAAGGTGATGTCTTTGAGCTTGGATTCTTTCAACCTGGTAAATCCTCTATGTATTACATAGGTATATGGTACAAGCAAGTCTCAGAGAAAACTATAGTATGGGTAGCCAACAGAGAAACCCCTGTCTCCAACAAATTTGATTGCCAACTCATGATTCAAGGCAATAACTTGGTCCTTCAAAACAAGTCTCAAATTCCCACTTGGTCAACGAATTTGACCTCCACAGCTTCAAGTCCTTTGATTGCTACTCTTCTTGATGATGGTAATTTTGTGTTGAGTGATGGGTTGTTTGACCCTAATTCCACAATCCCAGTTTGGCAAAGTTTTGATCATCCTACTCATACATGGTTACCAGGGGGAAAACTTGCAAACAATAAAATTACAGGGACTAAGCAGTTGCTTACTTCTTGGAAGAATTCTGAAGATCCGTCTCCTGGGCTTTTCTCTCTTGAGCTTGATGCAAGTCAAAAGTCATATATTATAAGGTGGAACAGGAGTATTCAGTATTGGACCAGCGGATCTTGGGATGGGAGAATTTTCAACCAGGTCCCTGAAATGACTGCGAATTATTATTATAATTTTTCCTATATTGATAATGCAAACGAGAGTTATTTCACATATATTGTGTATAATCCGTCTGCTGTTATATCAAGATTGATAATGGATGTTTCAGGGGCAAGTTAAGCAGCTCACATGGTTGGAAAACACCAAGCAGTGGAATTTGTTTTGGACACAGCCCAGACAGCAATGCAGTGTCTATGCTTATTGCGGTGCGTTTAGTATATGCCAGAATTCATTGCCCTTTTGTAATTGTTTGCCTGGTTTTAAGCATAAGTCCGATGTGAATTGGAATCTGAACGACTTCTCTGGCGGATGTGTGAGCAATTCGGCAATGCAGTGTGAGGTTAATAGCAGTACTACTACCAATGTGCAGAAAGACAAGTTTATCTCGCAAAATCAGATGATTTTACCTACTGATTTTCAAAGTCAGACGAGTTTACCTACTGATTTCCGGTCTGTGCAAGTTAAGAGTGAAGGGGAATGTGCATCTAGTTGTTTGAACAATTGTTCTTGCGGTGCTTATACTTTTGACAGTAGTGGTTGCTCTCTTTTTAGTGGTGAACTCTTGAACTTGCAGCAACTTTCTGCAGGTGGTAAAACGTTTAACATCAGAGTTGCTGCGTCTGAGGTTTCGAATGGCAAAAGTAATACAGGGATTGTTATAGGTGCTGTTTTGGCATCTGTTGTTGTTATTGTAGCTATCTTGGGACTTGTTATACTTTTAATTTGTAGGCATAAAAGGAGAGTTGGTGGAAATGGGAAAAAAATGGAGGGTTCTTTAGTGGCATTTGGATACAAAGATTTGCAGAGTGCAACCAAAAACTTTTCGGACAAGTTAGGAGGAGGAGGTTTTGGTTCTGTTTTTAAAGGGACTTTGCCTGATTCAAGTGTCGTAGCTGTAAAGAAGCTTGAAAGCGTCAGTCAAGGCGAGAAGCAGTTTCGTACAGAAGTTAGCACAATCGGGACGATCCAGCATGTTAATCTTGTTAGGCTTAGAGGGTTTTGCTCTGAAGGTAGTAACAGACTGCTTGTCTATGAGTACATGGGAAATAGCTCTTTAGATAGTCATCTTTTCCATGACAATGATTCCAAACCTTTTCCTTGGAAGCTAAGGTACCAAATTGCGTTAGGAACCGCCCGAGGATTACATTATCTCCACGAGAAATGTAGGGATTGTATCATTCATTGTGACATAAAGCCGGAAAAACATTCTTCTTGATGCGAATTCTGTCCCAAAGTAGCAGACTTTGGCCTAGCAAAACTCATGGGGCGTGATTTTAGTCGTGTCTTGACAACTATGCGAGGAACACGAGGTTATCTAGCACCAGAGTGATATCCGGGTGGCCATTACTCCCAAAGCAGATGTATACAGCTATGGAATGATGCTGTTTGAAATCATATCCGGAAATAGAAACTCCGAGAATTTTATAGAAGGTGCAATAAAATTCTTTCCAAGTTGGGCTGCTAAGGTCTTGGTTGAAACAGGGGATGTCCTTACATTACTAGACCCGAAACTGGATCGAGTAGCTGATGCTGAAGAGGTTTCGAGATTATGTAAACTCGCGTGTTGGTGCGTACAAGACGATGAAAATCATAGGCCAACAATGGGTCAAGTGGTTCAGATTCTTGAAGGTGTATTGGAAGTGAACTTACCTCCTGTTCCAAGGTCTCTCCAAGTTTTTGCTGACAATAATGAGCATATAGTTTTCTTCACCGAATCATCGTCGTCGAACCCGAATTCGCAATCACAAAGCAAGACTTCAACTGATTCATCAAATACCAAAAATACTAGTACCACATCATCACCCCATGTTTCTGCAAGTACGTAATCAGTGTGATTTATAGAGGGTTTTCCAGTTGTACTATGGGAGATTACATGTAATTGTATAAGATATGTTATTGATTATGCATATATATATATATATATATATATATATATATATTTTAAGTTAGTTAACTAGGTAAGATTCTTGTCAATGGCTTTGGATAATGCACTTAGCTGTCAAGAGTAGCTCAATAAAATGTTATATAAATTCTGTAACCGAACCATGTCTTTTTAAGTAGGAGTGATTTTATGGTGCAACGGTTGTAGGAAGGTTATTGCAAAAGTAAGATACTTTAGAGCCCATTCATTTTAACTCTCTTTCACATAATACACTTTTGGCGTGTGTGAGAGGTTAGAAATGAAAGGTGAAAGATTTCACTTTGCATGACAACTTTATACAACTGGTTGCACTATAAAATTTTTTTTAAAGTAGTACTTTTGTTGTAACTTGTAACCAAGGAAACATATTTTCTACTCTTCTGTTGGTCATATTTATACATCTACATTGTTAAAAATATTTGTTATTTTATGTGAGATAGTTACATGTCTACTACAACATTTATCGTATTTTTCATTGTTTTACCCACATATATTATAGTACGAGAAATAAAAAAGAAGGGTTAAGTTAATTATACCCAAAGGTCTTTTAGTCGTTGTAGTTTTAAAGTCAATGCGTTAAGTCATTTACTTAACTTGCGTGATTCTAACAACTAAATCAGATAAATTTAGAACGGAGGGAGTACAATAGTTTATGGCTAGCTGATAAATAGACTTGCTGCCTAAAATACTTGTCACCTAATTACAATTAATGACCTATTAGCCAACTACCTGCAAATTTCGTGATCAAATACACACGTAAGGCTCATTAAACAGTCGTGTCATATAAATAGCGGAAGTTTAAAAGCATACATTCATCAAAACGCGTGAAAAACGAAACAAACATTTAATTACAGAACTGGTCGGACTCATAACCAAACGGAATGAACATAGAACATAAAACCGTAAATCAACCTTGCATGCAGATGCGGAGTCTTCCATAACTTCAGTGATCAAATTTCTAAGAATTACTATTTCACGATTTTTTTTTTCTTCGTACAAGCCATATCCTGGCCCTTCCCTTATACCAAAAACGTAGAAGAAGCGTAGCCCTGCCCTCTAAAAACCTATGAGTGACAAACCCAGTGTGCGAAAATCCTGTCTCGTAGGAAATGGTGCAGCACCCTATGCTTCCAGAAAAATAAAGTCTCCCAAAAAGGAAAGTTACAAACAGAAAAAAACAAGTGGGTTCCGCTCTTCTATGGTAGAAAAAGATCTTCGATCCGTCAATGACGGCTAAAACATTCATCATGGTTGACTCCAGTCAAGTTGCGTTTGGAGGGTGTGTCCAATAAACTGCGCCAAGACTTGAGCCACAAAAGTTTTTTGAGAAGATTGGACCATCCACCGGTGACGCGCCATAAACGCATGATGAGAAGAGCCATCCACACGCTCGTAACTAAGCAATGAGTACCTGTGGAAAGAGTAGTGTGGGTATAATCCTTTCTGAGAAAGGGACCAGAGACAAAGAAAAAAATAAAAGTTACAACCTGGTTTGCAGCCTTCCACAATAAAGTGTAGGGTGCGTCCATTTGTGAGCGAGGGCTATCTCGCCAATCGTATGTTCGGTATCCCATGTTGATCGAAATGTAGAATCTGATGGAGTTGTAATGGTAATCGAGTAGTTTGGTCAAAAGCGATTCCCGTGCGAATCTTTGAGAGGCATGCCGGGCAAGGAAGTCATTTCTTGAGTTGGCTTCACGAAAAACGTGAGTAACAGAAAGTCCATGTTGCTGAAGATGCGTGTTGATTGCTGCAATATCATCTTCAATACACCACGGTATGCTACAACGTCGGTTGAGGATGTTTACCAAAATCAGCGAGTTGCATTCAATGACAAGAGGTAGCATTCCGTGAGTAACACAATAAGAGATGCCAGAAAGAAGGGCCTTTGCCTCTGCAGTAATGCTGGTAGCTGTGCCATAGATCTCGTTCGCAGCCCAAATGAGACGACCATTTTCATCACGAATGATGTAACCGCCGCCGGAAGGTCCCGGATTACCCAAAGAAGATCCATCAAAATTAAGCTTGTAATGGTTGTGCGGGGGTTTGTGCCAAATGATCGGGATCGGGAGAGGGGGCTTGTAAGTTCTGATAGCAAAGCGAGGAATAAAGTTATTAGAGATGAGGCGATCATCATCTTCATCAACTTTATAGATCTTCCATTGACTTAAGCACATCCCGAATGTTGCGATGGATGTTGTATAACACTTGTGACTTAAGAGGCCGAGTGTTTTCAAAATTACTTTGTTCCGACATTTCCATAGCTCATAGGACAAAAGTGGGGATAAGTTTGCGAGACAATTTTCATAGCACCGGTCCTAATGGGGTTCCACCAAGTTTATTAAATATGCTATGAAACTATTAGCTAGAGGATGGTAAGAAAGTTTGAGTCTGAACATGGTCCTATATGTCGCGAGAAAAGGCCTGAATGGTAAAAGCATGAGCTCGGGAGTCTTCCTCATTGCAAAAAGGCATTTATAAGGGCCATGGATACCAATTTTGGATACCAATTTTTGGGTTTTACGGGAGGGGAGCATATTGTTAAGGAAGCGCCACATAAAAACAGAGATTTTGATTGGTATCGAAGGTTTCCATATTTCACCTAGCTCGTAAAGCCTTTCCTTATGTTGCCGCAGAAGGTGGTAAGCCGATGCAACAGTAAAAATACCAGAAGAGGTAGGGGTCCAAATCCAAGTATTATTAGATTGGCGTTCTTGGAGATAGTTTTCAACCAACGATTCGACTTTACGCATCATTTTCCAAGCTTGCGACTTTTTCCAAGATGGGACGAGAAAAAAAAGTTTACCCCAAACACCTTTCTTATTGCGAATCTTCCACCATAATTTGCAAGAAAAGGTTTTTGAATATCATGAATATTACGAACACAAACCCATTTTCAATTGTAGGGCGCATAAATTTTCCCAAGAACGCCAAATCGTTTTTATTATCCGAGTTCGTCCCCATAAAAATTCCCAAAAAGTCGATGGAGTTCTTTGAATGACCGAGGTTGGGACTTGTATGGCGGCTAGAGTGTGTATGGGAATAGAAGAGAGGACATGCTTGATAAGCACTAGACGACCCCGATCGAAAGAAAATTAGCTTGCCAACCTTCAGCTTCTTCCGAATTTTTGCTAATAAGGTAATCAAAATATCCCCTTTAGCCCTACACGCAAAGGCAGGACAACCCGATAAGTGAATGGTAAATCAGATTTTTGAATACACGTGAGAGTAGCGAGGCGTCGAATGGTGTGAGTTGGGCAATGCTTGGATATAACGTAAAAACTCTTCCTGAGATTAACACCTTGACTCGTAGCTAATTCATATATATGAATGAAATCCATAATTTTTCACACATTCCTTTTAAGCCCACTGCAAAACACAAGAAGATCATCTGCATACAAACAATGAGTAAGTTGAGGAAAATGCCGAGGAATAGAGTAATGCAACATAGTTGGGTCCTCAAAAGAACTTTGAGACCCGAGTGAAGGCTTCGGTAAGTAAGATGAACAAGTATGGAGAGAGCGGATCCCTTGCTTAATACCCCGAGAGGATTGAAAAAAGAAACCCGTAGGGATCCATTAATCGACCTGAAGACCGGCGACCTCGTAAGTTGTTAAAGATTAGAGCAATGAACCGATGGTGAAACCGAAAAGATCGCAAGAGACGTTCAAGGAAGGCCATGAAACACGGTCAAAAGCCTTAATAATATCTAACTTGAGGACCATATTGTGACCTCGACTTTTTATGAATATCTTTGAATAGCCTCTGTACAAGTAAAATATTATCGGATATGTCTTTTCCTTTGATAAAGCGAATTGCTCATCCGAGATGAGTTTGTGGAGATGTTTTGCAACCGGAGAGATAAGAGCTTGGTGAATATCTTGTTGACCACTATACAAAGGAAATCGGTCGAAAGTGCGAAAAGTAACCGGGACGTCCTTCTTCGGCGTAAAGGCTAATAAAGTAGAGCCAACAGATCTTGGGATGGGGAGGCGGAAAAGATGTCTTTAAGCGCCATAACAACATCCTCCTGAATAATATCCCGAAACTTATTTGAAAAAAATAGCGAGAGAAACCATCCGGTCCAGGAGCACTACTCGCACCTAAAGAAAAAACCACCATCTTGACTTCTTCCATAGTGATCTCAGCAAGAAGGTTCTCGTTATCCTCGTTATCCAAAATATGAGGAATATAGGAAATGAATTCCTGTGTAGTAGAGCTGTCAGTATCAATGCCTTGTGAAAGTAAGTTTGAGAAAAAAAACGGACGTTTCATTGTTAATAGCTGTGGGATCAGAAAGCCAATCACCCGTAGATGACTTTATCTTCTTGATCATATTAAGTGGGCTATGGGCTTTGCCCGATGTGTGAAAAAAAAATTGGTGTTCGATCACCATCTAAAACCACTTAAATTGAGATTTTTGACGCCAAAAATCTTCTTCTTCTAGCAAAGAGCGAATGTAGGTAGCCATTGCTAAGGAAAGAGTTGTTCGAGTGTCATCGTTCGGGTCATTGTCGGCTTCAATTTCTTTTATCGCAACATCCTGCTCAGCAATTTTTTCATTAAGATGCACATCCCCGAAAGTATCTTTATTCCACTGCTTAATAACCAATTTCAAACGCTTCAATTTTCCCATAAGGATATCCATACCCAAACCTTGACAAGGTAGCCCCCTATTTTCTTGAACCAAAGCTCGAAAGCCATCTCGACGCAACCACATATTTTGAAAGTGAAAAGGTTTGGGACCTGTGTTAACTTGGATTAATTTATAGACAATAACCTTGTGGTGGAACAAGTTTTTGTGGTTTGAAAATATCAAAGAACGCGTGGTGATCAAGCCAAAGAGAGTTGTAGAGCACCCGATCGAGACAGACATGAACTATACCATTGGGGCTAGTTCCTAACCAAGTGAAAGAACCCCCATGAATATCGCTATCATGTAGGCTGCAAGCTGCTATCAACTCATTAAAATCTTGCATAGAGAGTCGGTCAGGAGTGCCATTCCCTTTATATTCTTCCCGATAACGAATAGTGTTGAAATCACCTCCTATAAGCCAAGGGAGGTTGAGCTGATGAGTGTCTAAAAGATTTTGCCAAAGAAGACGACGTTCGGCGCGAGTACACTTAGCATAGACAGCAGATATTATATACGGAGTAGAGGCATTGAATTTAACATGAATTGCCTGTTCAGAAGAGTTAATAATATCCCAAGGATGTTGAATATTCCAAAACACCCAAAGCTTACTATTTGGTGTAGAAGTCGAGAACTTAAAATTTAACCTTTTTTGTATAAACTTGCGTTTGTCATCATCGTTAATCATAGGTTCCGCAATCGCTAAAATATCAATGCTGTGAATTTTTATAAGCTTTTTTAAACGAGCCATAGGCGGTCTATTGTTAATACCTCGAATATTCCAAAAAGGATAGAACTCATTGGGAAACATTGTGCTTGGCTTTAATTGAAGAACGGGTTGTGCCTCCCGAAGCAAGAGCTGCGAATCGATCTTGTTTTTTCGCCGAGTAACTAAGGTAAATTTACCCGCACCATTTTCCTCTTCATTCAACTTAGTCTTTGTTATTATCATTTGTTGTAGTCATCCGATTGATCAAACTCGAGAGAGGGTGGTGGTTGCTTCCACTGAAATGTATTCTTGAAGTTTCTTGTGAAACACAACTTTCTTTTTTCATTATCCGAGCTATAACCATCTTTGCTTGAAAATCTTTGAGCTAATCGATATCGTTCCAACTTATCTTCGGTGCTTTCGATTAAAGGGATGATAGCATGCTTTAGGATATTGATGGTAGCATTAAAGCCATTGTTTGCAGTTGCTGTGAGCTTGAGTTTGGGGCCTGTGCCTGCGTGGAAGAATTGGGATTGGCATTAACAATCGGTGTGGAGTTCGCAATATCCAGGGAATGAGTGTGTGTGTGTTTTCATGTTGTTGCATAGTAGGATTTTTTGGTACATAAATTTGAGTAGTTTTTGAGTAGGATTGCCAGTATCTGTTTTGTGCGGAGGGTGTTTGATCTTACAGACGTCTTCATAGTGGCCCATATGCCAACAATGAGTACAATAAGCCGGACGGGTACCCTCCGGTATCAAACCTTGCCAGAAACCCTCCCCGTTTTCACGTTGTATCCAAATTCTAGTTGGGAGATCTTTAAGAACGTCGACTTCAACTTGTACCCGAGCAGCGGAGGGGCGTCGGAGTTCAGCAGTTGCAGCGTCGATACGCAATGGGTTTCCGATAGCCGCCATTAACGTAAAAATAAAACTCTTATTCATCATATGGATTGGAAGCTTGGGTAGGGTGATCCAAACCGGGACAATCGAGGGCTCCTTATCGACATTGAAGTCGATTGTCCATTTAAAAACTCGCATAATTTTGTTCCCCACTTGCCAAGATGCCTTTGAGAAAAGACGGATGTAATCTTCATCGTGTTCGAACTGTATAAGAGCGTGTTTATTATCCAATAAACCCAAAGAATAATTCCCTTTATAATTCTGCACGCTTAAAATTTTTTTGATGATGTCAAAGGAAGGTCTTCCCTGGGAAAACTTACCGACGAGGGAGCGGTGGAAGCTAGCGGCCATGGCGGTCGATTCGTTAGGTAGGACAATGGCCGGCTCTCCCTTAAAGACGATCGCGATTGGTGGAAGCATCAAAGGAGGGTAGCAAGGAGGCATTACATGCGAGTTGCCTGAGCATATGAGGCGGGGAGGCGTTGTATCTATGCCGGAGTCCGCGGCATGACAGAGAAGATGTATGATTCAAAAATTAGGGTTTCTGACGAAAAATCAAACACAATATGCCAAGCTTCCCTATTTCACGATATATATATATATATATATATATATATATATATATATATATATATATATATATATATATATATATATATATATCAACTCTAAATAAACAACAAGACAATCCAAAGTGGCATAAATTATCCCAAAATACTACGTACTTCAATTCCACAAAAATAAAAGAGATACAATTACTTTACTATCTGTTACTATGAATTATGGAAGGAAACTTTAACGACATAAATGTCAAAGAATTCACTGTGGGTGCTACAACTCGAAAAAGAAATAAAATACAATTGATGCAGGTGAAAAATGAACAACCTAACATGCTAAAGTAAGAGGAACAACAACCGTCTTCTACGAAATCTTATTCTGTCTCCTCGATCTCAACGTTATCTTTATCTGAAAATATTAAGTAAGGGGTGATGACGACCCAGTAACGAAAATATAATTAATAGAGATCCATGGTATTATTTGGAAAATACATCCATAATTCTGTATTAATGCAAGTATACTTTCAAATTGGCATATTAATAATTATATCATAATTAAATGCGACATATCATTATCGAGAATAAAGAATTTGACATGACATAATTTAATACATCCTAATATACTAGTCGTTATTTGTGTATTATCTTACTTACCGTATCTTTCATTAATTTCTAGTTACTTAGTGATATGCACCGTCATGTATCGCAATCATGCATGACACGCGATTGTGCCGTTAAATATCGCGATCATACACACGGTTTATTATATTCCTCATTACTTAGTGTTATGAACCGTTACATATCCATTAATACATAACACGTTGTGTACCGTTACGTAACGCAGTTATACACAGATTATCATAATTCCAGTTACCATAGATAAATTAAATAATAACTAATTTCCATTCCTTTAAATAGTGCAATCAATGACATAATAGTGTCCTACGTGTGACAAGTTGTCAAGGTATTACGTATTTGTCTTATCCACAAAGGAAGAGTCTGTCATGTTTTCCATTACCCAAATAATAAATAATAAATAAATTGAAAGCTAACTTAAGCTTGCTATTTATTTCGACCATGATGAGGGCACCAAAATACAGAGCCCAAAACCCACCCGAATTATAATTAACCCCATGCACTGGGCGCGTTTAGATTGTTGAAGATTCTGGAGAACTCATAGCAAAATAATAGTTCACCGCGCGTTTAGCTTGGATTTTGTTTAGCTCACAGCTGAACTCCTTTTAATAATAGTTCAAAAAGGAAAATGAAAAATGATGACGTGAGACTTATTGATTCCTACGGGGCTCAGTAAATCCAAGGAGTAAAAGTTTGTTGTGAGATTTTTTTTGAGAATAGTGTTGTGAGATTTTGTTGTGATCATTTTGTCATGATAAAGCTGTAAACGAGCCGAGCTGAACCGAATACTTAATGTTTGAATTCGAGCTCTTTTATCAAACGAATATGTTTGTGTTCATTCGTTAATTAAACAAATAGAAAATCATGTTTAGGTTCGGCTCGGTTATAGAAGTGTAATATTCGAGCTCGGCTCGTTGCATAATAATTTTCCTTCTACAATATGGTTTATTAAGCTTAATAACATGTGAATTGGGCACTAAATTTCAATATATATATATATATATATATATATATATATATATATATATATATATATATATATATATATATATATATATATAAATATACATATACATATATTGATCCATGCTTACAGTACATACTACTAAAATAGTGCATCTGATCACTATTTTAGTGCACTGTTATTGTTTGAGTGCACCTAGTTAATGAGCGCGGAAATCTGCTATTAGGTAATACTAGAAACCTAACTAGAAACCAGGCTCCTCAATTTGTAGTTGCACCGAAACAATAATTGAGGTGCACTTAAAATAGTGATCGATGCACTATTTTAGTAGTATGTACTGATAAGCATGGATAGTATGGTATGTAGTGAATCCAACCCTATATATATATATATATATATATATATATATATATATATATATATATATATATATACTAGTGAACGTGAGCCGTGTAAGGCACGACGGCTTCAACATAAATCGTTACTAACGATAATATCAAAGAATAGATCCCTACGTGAAATAAATCGCGTAAGTTTAAAACCAGTAACAAATTCAAGGCACAAGACAAAGAGAGCAACAAAACATATCACATTTTCTCGCAAGAGTTAGCTCTTTCTTAGAGACGTGAAGATTGTTAATCACTTCTCTTCCAACTCTATCAGGAGTTTCCACCTACAAAATAAACCGTAATATGATGTATCGGAGAACAATGACAAAAAAATATGCCACGTGTCAGCTCAGGAGGTTGCCATGTATCGACATATACACTTTGGTTCGGTTTATGTAACGGAGAATCGAATAACCAACCTCGGGATGCTTTACTCCTAACCCCACAAGGTTCCGAGACGGAGCTTAACCTGAACCGAAGGAAAAAAAAATCTACTGTTAAAATAAAAAATTATATATATATACCACATGTCAGCTCAGGAGGTTGCCACGTGGCCAATTGTGGAGCAACCTCCTTAACACTTTATAGATATAAGATATTTTTTTGTTGTTGTATTTTATAGCTTAAACTTGACTGTATTTAATAGTTAAACTTGACTAATTTTCCATATATATATATATATATATACACACACCACATGTCAGCTCAGGAGGTTGCCACGTGGCCAATTGTGGAGCAACCTCCTTAACACTTTATAGATATAAGATATTTTTTTGTTGTTGTATTTTATAGCTAAACTTGACTGTATTTTATAGCTAAACTTGACTAATTTTCCATTGTACACTACACAATTGAATCGAAAATTTTCTGTCTAATAGATGCACAATTTTTCATTCAAGAGTGTGGGCAATCTCAAACACTTACACAATTTTTCATTCAAGAGTGTGGCAGTCAGTCCCAACACTTGCACAATTTTATTTAATGTTGCAACAAGGGTTCGATCTCATGACCTCTCGCTCTGATACCATGTTAAGATCAATCGCTTACCGTTGTAGTAAACCAATTGGTGGTAGTAAATGTGCTACTATATTTTCTTATACTTTATGAGTCTGGGCAATCTGTCCCAACACCCCCCCTCAAGTGTTGGCAATCTGTCTAACACTTGCACATTTTTCATTCAAGGGTGTAGGCAATCTGTCCCAACACACCCCTCAAGTGTGGGTAATCTGTCATAACAGATGCACAATTTCTTTTTTAAATAACGTTCCAACCAGGGTTTGATCTCGTGACCTCTAGCTTTGATGCCATGTTAAGATTACGCTTACCATTCCACTAAAACCAATTGGTTTTAGTACAACGGTAAACGCTTGATCTTAACAAGTCCAAATAATTGAACTACAATATAATCCTTTGTAGCGTCATCAAATCCGAATCCCACCGCATTTCTTTTGAAGGGATAACAGAAACCAAAAGGGTTGTTAGGGATTACCTTTGATTCTCTTAGGGCGGGATTAATCAACTTGATATTATCATCACACACTAATTAAGCAAACTATGCCATTGACATTCGTAGAAAAGCTTGTCACATCGGAACGCGTATCAACATCATATAGTGCTTTCCAACAAGTGAGGGGTTCATAATAATTACCAGAACAACATCTATAAAATTAACAATATCATAAGGACCCCAATATTGCCAGCTCTTGACAAGAATAAGCTTATCATCATCGTCCCTCGCAGCATGGTAGGTGAGATGCATTTCTTTGAAAACGGGACTGCTTACTTGGGCACACCAATTCTTACACACGCTTCTAAATCGGAGAAGTGATCGGACGGGCAACCTCAATAAGACCTCCAAAACATCGTCTTCTGGAATGTTCATCATCTCCACAAATATTGGTTTCAGAGAAGAAGACGAATATTTAGGGGTTTTCTTGTGAGAGATGGAATGAAACATTAGGGTTTTCTTGTGTTCTTATTGGGGCATAATTAGGGGTTTATTGTGTTTGGACATGAAGGAAATTAGGGTATTATTCATAGGAAATCCCGTTTTGTTTCGTCTATGCAGCCATATTTGATTTGGGACTTAATCCATATTTACACCATTTATTCTGTTGGAATTCATATTAATCAATATATTATATTCTATAACCAATTGTGTAAAAGTATGCTATGTCACTTGTATTACTTATTTCGTTTTGGCACAATTGCTAGTCTTGGTTGTACGGACATGGATATTGTGGATACAGATACGCGGATACGAAATATGCCAATACAATACAACATTGATCTTTGGAAAGTTAAGTTTCAGGGATAAGATGTAAAGAAGCAACCATTCAACCCCCCGCCCCCCTTTCTGGTTGTATAAAAATCAAACAAATGTTTCTCATTACTCGGCCGTATTGCTTGTGTTGGATTGATCACATAATATATGATTTAAAATGCTTAGCAGAGATCGAGAGAAGATAAATAATATAGGAAAATGGGTAACAAGACCACCTTGTAAACCGCCAAGAGATAGATGCAATTTCTTAATTAAGTGGTGATCACTAATCCGGGTCAGGCAATCCAACGAGTGTAATGCATATCGATTCATCTAAACCAAATTTAATTGTTTAGTCCGAATAGGAGATATAAGGTGGTTATTTCAGACGAGACATGCAGGGGCGGAACTATCCTTTAGGTGGTGTGGTTTCAAGACCACCCCAAATTTTGAATATTTTTTTAAATTTATTATTGTATTAATATTAGTATGTAATGTGTCCTTTTGTAACTAAACTACTATCTATCTTAGTAGTTTATGAACAATCCTTGTTTAGTCTCAATAATTGTAGGTTGTAGGTAACACTCTGAATTTTTTTTTAGGCTTCAGATTTTATATACTAAGCACTAAATTTTTTTTTTTTTTTTTCAAACTTTCTTTGTTTATATACTACAAGACCATGGAAATTTTTTTTTTCTGATTCACTTTGAGAGCATGCATGCATGTAATCACTAAATCACAAATTTGCACCAATAATTGTCACAAAGTCATAAATTGAAGGTCGGTAGGTTGCATTCATTCCCATGACACCAAAAATGTTTTCTCAGACTTTACATTGTATTGACTAGCGTTTTATCAATCTTGATCTTAAATCACGGTTAGTTGTAGTTTGCCTTTGTTACTTTCAATTTAAGTTAAGCTATGATAATTTTGGAACACGCCGTAGAGAATGGTGGAATGAAGACAGAGTCATGGGCAACGGCGTAAACCTTGGAAATCTTAATACCATAATGTCTTTCAAATCCTCCTAGCCATTATCCTACAATAATTCTTGCTAAGAAGAATGCCCATGTTGTGGCAATTTCACCCAGAAGGTAATGGGTTACTCCTACAGCACGCCCTTGTGCAATGCTCATGGCTCTCGGCTTAGTAGCAGAAGCAACTTTGAATTTATTATGAACCCAAACAATGGATTCAATAAGTTCTTGCCAATAACCACGTCTAACAAATAGAAATATTAAACTAAAATCCCATACAAAATGAGCACTAGGAAAAAGAGACCATATGCAGATAATGATGAGCCATAAGACCGAATTACCTGGGATGCCTATGCCATAAGAACTGATGTTTTTATAATGAATAAAAAGCTAAAAATTCTTAAATTGAAGCTAAAAGTTTGGAGTAAACAGGAATTTGGCAAACTTAAAAGCGATCTTGTTCCCCCCCCCCCCCCCCAAAAAAAAAAAAAAAAAAAAACACACACACACGATATTGTTGAGGGTGAAAATGTGTAAAATCATTTGGACCTTGTGGGTGAGGAAAGGGATCTTTGTCCTTCTGAAACTTCCTCAAGAGTTTCAGAACACAACATCAAGAGCATATATGATCAGGGGCGGAAGTGTTTAGGAGGCCGTAGGATTTTGGTTGTTTGCCCCTCGACAAATATCAAAGAACATATCCTTTCTTCTTGCTTGGATTAATGGTATAAAGAGTACGTACGTGGTCCATTTGGAATGTACCTTGGACTAATAAAGATCTAAATCCCTCTGGTAGATTCACAAATGTGTTTTGTTATGGTATTCTGCTTCACGGTTGGCGTTCCAAAAGATTCCAAAGGCAGTGAAAATGCTCATGCTTTTTAAGCAAGGACTAGGAGATAATCATCTAGATGTCTCTTTTTTCCTTTTTCAGAAGAAGGAAATTACAACATAAAGTAGACATATATAACTCACATTGTATCTGGTGGGACTCGAGCCCAAGAGAAATTTCATAGAAAGTTCAAATGCTGACACTAATTTAACCATCTGCAGAAAACCTAAAGAAATGAACTTAAACACTGAATTGAATCAATTACTTAGCATCCTTGGATATTAGTGAGCATGCCATGTATGTAGATCAAAGAATGAAAACACCTGATGATGAATTTTTTCAATGTAAATCAGTTTTCAACAGAACACAACATCCGGAGAAACATCGGTTGCCTTCATTCCTTCCACCCACGTACATAGCTTGCGAAACACCAAACTCGAATCATTCCAGCAGGAGGCACAGAAGTCCAGACATGGTTATATATAGTCGTCACGGAAGAGATCTTCCCACCAATCTCTTGGCCTGAAGATTTGCGATGGCCTTTTGGAGAATTTGGTCTTTTAAAGGACTTCTATCTACCAAGAGATTCTACAACACAATATATGGATCCATACGATGGAGAAGACGCCAAATACCAGATGGATGGGCAAGTTCTTATTGGGGGAAAGCAGACTGTTGTGTTAGCCGAGAAAAACAGGAAAAATCCATCAAAAAAGATGGGTGCTATTCCTGGTCGCTATTCCAGATCAAGAAATTAAGTATTCACGATCATGATCTTTCCTACACTACCCTAGGACCCCTGATTATTACTACTCACCTTCACCTCCATATCCTACAGGCTACAAGGTTAAGAAGCATTGGGGAAAGGTCGTATTCTTGCTCTCCATAGGATGGTCGTTCATGGAGCACGAGGAAAATCATCTATATCGCAGAAGGCTACTCTTCTACCTAGATCTGATTTGAATGTGCATATATTACTGGTCTTTGCACAGTTTCTACATACCACTATTTTGCTTAATAGATGCAGCAGCAGATAATTGGTTGCATAAGCCCTCTTCTAAAGTTCTCCTATTGAATTATGTGTAGTTTACTTTCTTGTTTAACTTGTGTCGTCTATTGCTAGAAACAAATAACACAACACAACATCAAGACCATATGATAAAGAAGCCAAACAAAACGATATATAATGATTGAATAGCTACTCAATAGCTCCTCATACCCTAAATAAAATTTCAAAAACAAACAAAATATCCAATTGTTAAGCACTTGGAGTGGAGAGCGTATTGACTATAACCATCGAAAAAGCATAACAAACAGAGGAAGAAGGGAGGGGGCCAGCAAGCTGGACACTAAACTAAACTACCTTAAATTTTGCTTGATTGAAACTAAACTTGCATGGCAGGTTACGATGTCTAATGACCATTCTTCTGAGTACGGTAGACAAATAGGATCATCCTGTTCAAGTAGTGGACAGAGTTGATCTTGGAAACGATCATAACAAATCAATTTCCTGTCCGTTGTTAGAAGGAGAAGTTTATCCTTTTTCCAAAAGGATAACGGCTTTTCGATTGTTTCTGAAAAGCATATAGAAAAATCTCTAGTCCAAGACTCTGTGATACCATATTCTTTCATCATCCATACTTCAATCACCTGGACAACATTAGGACGTGCAGCAGCCACCATGGCAATGCAGTTGTCGACCGTAAATAGATACGGCACTGCTCTCACCGCTCTGTATGCATTATGACTCCAGGCGTGAGGAAACTGAATCTCTTGAAATGACTCATTAGTCACATTGAAAGTAAGTATCCGATAATGATTAGACTCCCACCCTATGCACCAATGGATACATCCATGGGAAAAGACACAAGTACAAATCTGTTCTGTTCTAAGAGGCTCGTAAAGGGGAGGGAGAAGATCACTGAAGTAAGATGCGGATACAAACGTAGGCATTTCGACCATCTTCCAAGAATCCGTAGTTAAATGGTATACTAGACCTTTGTGGTCGATAAACGAAAACTCTCCATTTAAATCCTCTTTCATAAAGCTTACTACTTGAACAACAACATAATCCATTGTAGCAACATCAAATCCAAACCCCACTGCTCTTCTTACGAGATTAGAACCAAAAGGTTGAACAGGGATTTCCCTAATTTCTCTTAGAACAGGATTCAACAAAGTGATATTAAACTGATACTCATGCTTCAAATTAGTAACACAGACTATACCATTGGCATGCGTGGTTAAACTTAACTTATAGAAATCAAAATCATGATTAGATGATTGTTTCAAAAGTCCCAGGGATTTGTAATCATCATAAAAACTCAGAACATTCCTCTTACCGCTTTTATAGCTCCAGTTGGCAACGATAAACTCATCACCGTCATCATCACCTTCACCCATGGCAAGTCGTTTAACGAGATGCATTTCTCTGAAGAGAGGACGGCTTATTTGCGCATATGACTGCTTACACACACATCCGAATCGGAGGAGTGATTCCACCGGCAATCTCAATAGGATATCGGCAACTACGTCCTCGGGAAGGTTCATCATCTCAACAAACAGAGGATTCGTTTTAGCAGAAGATGAAATTTTTGCAAACAAATATTAATCCAATTCAATTGCAATAGACTCGGAAAGAAATTAGTACCCTTTTTAATCTGGTCGTTTCTGGTGTTCTTGTGGGAAACCCAAATCCGAAGGGTGAAAGAAATAAAAAGGATTATAGCTGTAATTTGCACCGCACAATTTTATTCTCTATTGAAATTATGAGTTCTATAATGAACCACAACTACATACGGATGGGTTTACCGCACAAAAGCTTCCCGTAACTTATTTACGGGGTTCTATTGGCATCCCGATTTTTACTACTCGTATCCTATTTCTTTCCGATACCATAAAAAATCACTTCGACACCATGATTATTTTTAATGAACATAACATCATATGCACTGACGCTGCTATTCAAAACCAAAGTTAGTGACACTGACGTTGCTTTTAAAAAACGAAAGAAGTCAGTGGCACCGACATTTACGTTATAAAAGTGTCACTACTTAGTAACATCAGTTTAATGACGTTGATATTGAATAACATCATCGAATAATCGACGCTTTAGAGCATGGTTCAAGTCGCGGTCGAGGTAGCTGACTCGAAGACCACCGAGTCACATTGTTTGTCGTGTATCGGTATCGTTTCGGGCGAGACGAGTTTTCTCCTATATAAAATGCTAAAAATATTGGAAAAAAATCTACATAAATACATAAATAACTAGACACAACATCAAAATGTCCAAAAATAAATATCAATATCATTTCTTTTGAATAAATACAACAATATATGCGCTGCCGCATTATAATTTCCAAAACAAGATACAGAGCATTATACCAAATCTTCATATACATCCTAAATCTTGAATAAATAGATAAATTTAATCATCACATAACATGTTAAGGAAAGAAATGTGATAAATCAACTACACATAGTTTATAGTGGACAATCATTACACATACTCTATTTATTTTTATTTTTTTTTGAATTTATACTCCATTTATTTTAAATAGTCCACTTTAATCAATGATACACTTTACCTAGTGATTCATTTACTACACAATATTTGTAGTACATACTACATATGTTTCAAAATATAAGTCATCCTAGAGGTTTTCACACAGATTAAGAAAGTGGTTGAATGTCATAAATTTGAAGGTTAATGTCTAAAATGCCCCTTGACTATCATTAATGCAATAGTTGTTATGTAATAAAAAAATGAATGCATTGATAATAAATTAAGGATGAGATAGAGAAAAGTGTAATAATTGTTGCATTGATAACATATAATGACTTATATTATGGGACAAATCAAGAAGTGTATGATGACTTATATTTGGAACGGAGGTAGTATATATTTTCCTTAAGGAAATGTGTATGTTAATATGTTTATCATCATCATGAGATTTGCCGATACATGGTTTAACCCCTCCACGTGTCGTCTAACGGTTTGTCCCCACAGCATGAGTAAGCATCAAAGCGCGCATGTCGATTCCCAGACTCGGGGCTACGACGATCGACATTTAGGCAGTGTAGGACGATGGTCCCAGACTCGACCACCGTAAGTCGGTTAAGTCGGCGTGAGAGAGGAGTCGCAGACACCACTGAGCCCATTATCGCGCATGATAACTTGGGCAAGGGACAAGGCCCATGAAGGTTAAATATGACAATGGCCTAGACCGACCTAATATTAGGGTTAGGGCATGCATTATTCCTATAAATACCATGTTCCAGAAACTACGCAAGGCTTGATTCCTGGAAAAATACTGGATACGTAGGCAATCTAAGACAAGCTCTTAGACTCAGCCGCAAATCTTAAAATCTGCAACACGTTCTTAAGGCATTAGGGTTTGGGGTACTCATCATTAGATTTATTCAGGCCGGATTGATTATGTGACATAATCTGTCATCGTCATTGGCGCTAGAAGGAGGGCCTTCTATTGTTGAATACACCAAGATCACGATGCCTCCCAAGGATAAGAACGCCAAGAAAACTAATTCCTAAACCGCAGATCAACAGGGTTCGCAGATCAATGAGCACGAGGATCTGGATCCGCAAGAGACAAGGAATCCGTTGTTGGATCCTATCCCTGAAGATCCCCCAAAGGAGAAACAAGGCTTTGCTCCGGAACATCAGGTTATCGTAGATCAGTTGGCAGTAGCTGATTGCGAATTGATGGCCAGAATCATAGTGGAGGATTTCATGGCTCAGGGTCGTGAGAACAGCGGCAAGAAAGACGCCGTAGAAAACGCCAAGCAAGTCCCTGGGGAAGAAATCAGTGGGTCGTCCAGCTCTGTGGAGAAAAAGAGACGTGAAATTCAGCAAAAACATCAAAGGTTTGATGAGGATAGCGTTCGGCAGGAGCTGGACGTTATTTTGGGCAAAAATTCGGTCTCGCTGTGGTTGGAATCGCCCTTCACAAAGGAAATTGAAAATTTTCACAAACCCAAGGGGTTTAAAATACCAAAGATAGAACCTTATGATGGCACCACCGATCCAGAAGACCATCTGCATAGGTATCTGTCTCAGATGAGGTTGGACGGCGCACATGATGCAATACGGTGTTGGGCCTTCGAGACATTGCTCATCGGTCGAGCCAGAGAATGGTTCACCAAGCTACGACCAGGTTCGATCTCTAGTTTTGCTATGTTATCACGTAAATTTCGAGATGCGTTTATTGTAAATAAAAAGTTTCATTTAAGCTCTACACACCTCATGAATATGAAGCAACAAAAAGATGAAACTGTGATAAATTATTTGAAGAGATTTAATCTTGAGGCCATGCAAGTCAAGGACGCAGATGATCAACTTCTGATCAAGTCGTTTGTGGGAGGACTGCGTAATACAAGGTTATATATGAAGTTGAGCAGAGATGTCCCTCGTACCATGGATGAATGTGTTAATATGGTGCATAGATTCACTCAGGGAAGAGGCGCATGCGTAGCACACCTAATCCGGCTGGATGGATTCAAAGAAGGACACTCGAGGTCCAACTAAGAATCAATCCAAAGTGGCGAGCACCGAAAACAAGTCGGCGATGCTGGATCGTATCACGGCACCCATCTCGGACAGTTTGGGAAAGAAAGGAGCCTCACACATGATAAGGATATCATCCCCTCAATCGGTCTCGAGGAAGTGTTATCCATTATGATCTCGAAGAACATAGCGAAGACACGAGACCCATTGAAAGGCCTCGAGAAAAGATAAATCCAAGAAAGTATTGTGAGTATCACGCGGATATAGGCCATACAGCGGAGGATTGTGGCGACACGAAAGAGACATCGACGCTTGTATTCAAGAAGGCAAGCTAGATGAGGTGGTCGATAGGTCTCGGTGCAATGAGCCCAAAGAGCGCAAAGAGTATGAAAGGAAAAATTACGATCAAGATCGAGATCGAGGTCGTGGCGCTTTCGAGGCAGGGACCGATCACCACGTCGGGACCGATCTCAGATCGAGAGAGAAAACAGAGGTGACCACGCTCGAGACAGTATGGCGATAATCGGCCCAATAATTACGTTAATACGATCTTTGGGCCAGCTGAGAATGATAAAGACCTAGCCGAATCGAGCCGACGACGGCTTCGAGGATAAGAAGATACTGAGATTTACAACAGAAGTCGGGTATGGACCCAAAGATGATTTAATAGTCCACTAAACAATTAATTCACATATCGTTTTAATTAAATACTAATAAGAACTAAATTAATATTATTAGGATTCGACGTCCGAGAATAGCTATGCTATATTGGAGGCACGTCGGGGACCATGGACTAATAATCGGCGGCTCCGATAAATCAAATAAATAATTATCTTACTGAATGAATAATTATATTCGATAAATCAATCACAACAATATGCCACCATAATCCCGTGGCGGCCTCTTAATACGATTATAAGATTATATTTATCTCCTCACGAGAATGATAATAAGCGTCCATTGATATAATCATTACATATGGATTAATCCTCCACAATTTATTCATTCTAAATCGGAAAGTTACCGTTAACCCTTTTTAGAACCTCTTATCCTTATTTACCATTAACCCCCAGTGATCAATTAATTCATGCAACTCACTGGGTAGCTAATCGAGTGTAATATGAACTCCATGGATCGATCGATTTCTAGGATTAACAAATAAGGAGGCTAATCGCCATCTACTTCGAGAAATGGAAGGAATGGATTCCATATCTCGTGATAACACGACTACTCACTCAATCCATTACAATGCCAAGATGGGGTAATTCGGATCACGAGACTCGTGTAATCACTTAACCGTCAAGTCAAACATCATAATCGATTCAAGCGGTTGGTATGATCACCTCGGGATTAAGATATATCCATAAATATGATCATCGATTGATTCGATAAGACTTCGATTACGGAATTATATCATGAACTCTAATCAAATCGGTCCAAATACATATGATATATCTATCATATATGAATGCCCCACTAGGTTCTCTTAACCGAAAGTCCGGATAAGACAATCACACCTATTGTGTTCTGGGCGCATTAATAGCACGTTAAAGGAGAGACCCAATACTCTCGATTAACTTCACTACGGGCTAATTGTATTTTAAGTACATCTTCACTAACTCAATCCTCCCGTGTATATCCCATACACTGAGTTAAGTGATTACATAAACGATATACTTTAGGGTTTTCTGTAGTGTAAATACTATTGTCACATCGGTGAATATGAGAATAATAAATATGAATAATAATATCATTTCATTTATTAAATAAAACAATTACAAAATTGTCTTTCGGACATCACACCTAACAATCTCCCACTTGCACGAAAGCATGTGATTAATTGTTTTAGAGC